>JAJGOT010000981.1:0-124254 GCA_022457155.1 Cladopsammia gracilis
ACGCGCTTCGAATAAAAACATTACACCATACCATACCAAAACATAACACACATACCTGTAAGTGTTTTCCGAAAATTTCCCGACGAGAAACCCCGTAATTTTTATATACGAGTCCACCCACCCACCCACTATGGCTCCCCCCCCCCCACCCCACTAAGGGTCTGCCTAAAGAAGGTATCTGTTAGTGGAAGTTCGACTGTATTTGAGTTATAAAATAACGTAAAATTAGCCGATTCTCCACCATTAAATCCACCAGTGGAGGCAAACAGGTATCACTAAAAAAAAAACGTACATATACAGTCGAACCGCCACCAACGTATACCTCCCTTGACGGACACTTGGCCATGGTGCCAACCGTAAGTGCCTCCCATATGTGTACCACCTCACTAGCTTAAGCAAACACTTAGTTGTGGTCCCAGCCACATACAAACACTGCATTTTTCACCTGCCATAAGCGGACACCTCTCTCAACTAGACTCTTTTTTTGGTCGCGATGGTGTCCGCTTCATGATGTTCGACTGTATAAAGAGCGTATTGAACCAATGCTGTTTGAAGCTGTGCTCACCAGGTAAATTTTCCAACACCCCCCGTCAAAAATAAATAATGTTCCGTTCCTTAGTTACAAAAAAAAGAACACGCGATCTTAAGGCATTAACCCTTTAACTCCCAAGAGTGCCAAACATAAAACTTCAAGAAAAATTCCAAACTTCATTTTGTAAAATATTGAGAAACAAATGATACCATGAAAAAGTACTGCAGAAGAGGTCATTTGAATGGTCACACCAAAGGATTTTCATTAACAGACTAAAGAGTTAGAACTACGTTACATGTCTCCATAACTAACTATGGGATTGAGAGGGTTAAGGTGGTTCGATACAGGCTGGAGACCATACCTACATTTTTCAATCGGCTTTTAAGCGATCTTCTCCAAGTCAGATAAACGTGAAATTTTCAACACTAACTGGCTTTGTATTGTTTGAAGTTTGGCAAGATGTATTTTCTGGTAAAATCGATATTACCTTGACGACGGTAAATAAGAAATTTCAAAATCAATTAAAGTGAAATTTTGCGCGTTTAAGACTGATTTCGCATTGAAAATCCCACATAGACATCTTAAAATATGCAAGAATAAAAAAATTCTGTATGTTTGATTTCAAATAAATCGCAATAACATTTCAAACCTTAATATTTGTATACTGGTGATAAATTGATCTAGAGATTAACGTCTGGTTTTGTGAAATTACTTAAAGATAGTGTCAAAAAGTAGCTCGATGGTATGTCTGTACACCTTCAAAGTTTGTTTACTTTCTCTTTTGCGATCTTGAAAAATGCCTCTTCTCCTGACATCGCTTCATGTGCAATTTTGGGGTATTTTTCGATTTAAATCGCTTTTGCAAAAATCTCGTGAGAAACGGCTCGACGGATTTTTTGAAAACGTTCACCACGCATGCTTACCGATGTGCAAAATATTATCTGAAAGTTTTATTGACATTGATTCACTAGAACGCCTTTAAATTTATAGATGAAGACGACGTACGAACCGGCCAAAACGTTTGCGTTACAAATTAAATTCACTTTTTTAAGTTAGGCTCAGTAACGATTTCGAATCAATGCGCACTACATTCCTCCGTGATTGAAGCGATGTTTGTGGAAAAGAGGCAGTTCTCAAGATCGCATAAGAGAAAGTAAACAAAACTTTGAAGGTGTACAAACATAACATCAAGCTACTTTTTGACACTGTATCCATATCTATATCTATATCTGTAAGTAATTTCACAAGATCAACGTTTATCTCTCGATTAATTTAATACCAGTATACAAATAGTAAGGTGTGAAATGTTATTGCGATTTATTTGAAACAAAACGTACAGAATTGTCTTATTCTTGCAAAATATATATGCCATATACCATATTTTAAGATGTCTATAATATGGGATTTTCCGATTTCAAAATGTAAATATGGTCTCCAGAAAACTGTATCGAAACACCTATGAACTTTTCCTGTTGGTATAACAACTTACTGACGTCATGCATGGAAAAAGTCATACCCAAAAGCAATGTCACAGAACTGGGTTGTTGTTCGGGAACTGGATAGGAATAATGTCCAGAAAATTTTGCATTATTTGGCGATGATCGCCTCCTCGCCATTGCCTCCACATTCTTTCATCGAGGTAGGATTGCAGATCTTGCCTTCTTATTCCTCTTCTTCGTTTCTGCCCTTGTTTAAGGTTATTCCAACAGGACTCAACTTCTTGGGTGTGGACCCCAGTGCGTGGGTCAACAAAATTATCGGAATGAACGACAACTCTGTGCCTGCGGACATTTGGCAAGCGAGCAAGTCCTCCGTAGGCCCCCCAGTCGTCCGTGTGGACCTCACTCCCGGGCAAGAGGCATCTTTCTACTATTGGCAGAAGAGTTGCTGCGTTTCTTCGTTTAACCACTTTAAAATACCCCCGCGCAGGACGGTATTCAGTCGTAATCACTCCAAAGACCCACGCATCACGGACAGCCCGCCTTCCTCTGCCGTACTGCAAAGAGACAAAATGTATCAAGATATGTTACAGCCTCGTTTTCTACAGCTAAGCTATGGGAGGATACCGCGACTGTTGGCGCAATGGGCGCGCCGAGCGCGCGGTTAAGGATACGGCGTCAACCCGCACAAGGGGAAGTGGGAGGGGCGAAACTAAAACGTCACCTCCACTGAACTGGTCGAAAATCAATTGAAAGCGTACTATTTGAAGCGAGGGCCGTGATGCATCATACCACTAGCGGACAGGCTAGACACGAAGAAATTTAAAGAAGTTTATTCTTTTCCGCGTTATGGGCTAATTATGTAAGCATTGAGAACAGTAATAGTTAACAACACGACTAGGAATGTTGCACTAGGGAACTTAAGCAATCGGCCACGACGGCAAAATCAGGAAAAACGTTTTAAGCTACTTATTGTGGAAACTACTTCGAAATTGTTCCAGCGCATTTGATCATATACACATGGGATATTTGTTGTATTGTCTAATGTGGCTGCACCGCACGAGACGGCGTTTAAGTTCAGAGAAAGAAAAGAAAATTAACCGTCGCGCGCTCGCACTTCTCCATAAACCTTGAATAATGTAATTGTTCATTTGCATCGGACAGACGGCAAATAAATGTGACAAACTGTAGAATTAAAAAAAAAAAGTGCGTTGTCATTTTTTGTGGTTGCTTAAGTTCTGTCAATAGAGCGCTTCGCCAATTTTCCCGTCGTAGCACGCGATTGAGAAACCTGGTTTCGTCCTGGGGCTTATACATTCCAAAATGCACTTTAACCCTATTTTGTGTTGTGGCCACGGAAACGTATCGTCTTTTTAAGGAGCCGAACAACGCACGCCGCCAAGTATGATCTACACCGTACTTGAGAAGGCACTTGACCAATGTGAAAAGAAAAGAGTGATTATAAGGCACATGTAGCAGCGTGATAAACATTTGCTTGGTATTGATAGCTTGTGTTCCAAGTAATACACCTTCTCGTCAGCTGTGAACCATGGTTGACTGAAGTATTATTTAAGAATCTCAAGTGCACATGAGTCAAGCTCTTGCTCATCTGCAACATACTTGGTTTGTATAGTGTGAAACCACCAATTATCGACAGCGACATCATAGTCCCTAATGCTTATGCTATGTTTCGTTTTCACTAGCTACATAAGGTGAACATAAGTGAACTAAGCGGAAGCATAATGAACAAAAACTTTTTTATCCTTATGCTTATATTTGCGCTAATTCTTATGTAGGGCCCGTTTCAACCTGGATATAAAGGTTGTTATGATTTCGCTTATGCTTATATGCAAAGGCAAAAGGTTTTAAAAATTTGACATTCTTAGTGTTTGCCCTTTGTTGGAGTGACGTACCTGCACGAAGATATACGGATGTACAATGCACTTTCCATTTTTTAAACCTGATAAATTGGACGAATCGTGAATTGAAAAACCAGAACGGACCATTGCGCACGTTTTTGTTTTCGTTTCGGCTAACATCGGAATGAAGGGTATGGTTTTCAGACAGTTTAGTCTGGTTATATAGGGTATTGCTATCAGAGATGTTTGGTCTAGAATAGGGTATCGTTTTCCGTAAAACTGATCGATTGGGTGAAGAATTTAGTCCAGACGAGGTTTACTGGCAAATGGGATTTAAAAATCGGTACGGCGGGCATTACGGCATTTTTACTGACCCCTGTTAACCAATAACTGTTATGGTGAACGAGTTTCTGGAAAATAGCGAGTCTGAAATAGATCTAGGATAGGGTAGGGTTTTTCGTTGTTTAGTCTAGAACAGGGTTGCAAAATGCAGCTAAAATGGTCTAGTATAGGTTGAGGGCCTCAGCGGCACACCCACAAATTTGCAGAGCACCCCCCCCCCCCCCTCCCTTCCCGGCCTGAATTGTCAAAGGATTAAAAAAAACACGTGAATGTCACCTTTGCTTTATGGTTAAATTTGCTCTCGTCGCACTTGATAACTGCCGTTGGTCCGCCAAATGGTAATATCGGTCTGTTTTCGAGATCCACGGAGCATAAATCCTGAAGTCGTCTGCATATTTTGGACACCAAGCTTCGGCTTAAGTCCAGCGTTTCCGCTATCGATTTTTGGGGATGATCTTGTAGGAAGTAAAAGATTACCCGAAGGATGGTCCCCAACGGTATTTTTGGTAGTTCAGCAAACAAGCTGTTTGTTCGCAGGCTCCTTCTCTTTCGACAGCCACTGCATCTCCTTTAAAAAAAAGGATAGAGTTAAGAAAAATGTCACAATTTAACTTAGAACAAAATATTTTGTTGAAGGAGAAGAAACAGTATAAAAATGGTTTGTGAAATGTTTGTGAGTGCTACTCCCGCGTTGTTGGCCCGCCCAGTATCGACTCTATAATCATAGATAGGCATGATTGCTTTCCTGCTTTTGCGTTCAAAACAAAAATTGATTTTAATAGGTTAATCGTCTCCTGATTCCAAGTTACAATTTCAGTTATAACAATGCCCGACTGCACAAATATTAAACTTTTCAGTCGAGCTGTCCAATGCAACCTGTAACATTACATCGATTCTGATACCGTCAGGTGACATTTACTTTTCGCGCGATTTTAATTTCGCTGATTTCATTTCGCAGGAACAAATTCGCGAATTGGATTTAAGACTGGAAAATATATTGTCGGATCTTGGTTTTGCAAATACATGCAGTACTTGTATATACGTTTGTGACAACAAGAAAATAATGTTGTCTTGTTATCGCCGCCAAGTTGTATCACGTTTCGAGCATGTTCGAAACCTCTGCAAATTGGCGCGACAAATCGCGCCAAATAAATCGCACTGAAATCGCCGCGCCCGTTTACACATTCGCGAAAATTAAATTCTGTGAAATTTTCATTCATTTTCGTTTAAGGACGTTCGCGCCCAACATGTTCCCACGTACAGATTTTTTTAAAACTTGCCATGCAGTAAGGTGAAGATCAACTATTGCCAAAATGACCAAAAAATGGGGGGTCACCGTGCTCGTTTTCGAGATAAGGCGCATTAAAGACCATGCGTTTTAAGAAGCTTTCGTTATTTTAAGACGATCTTAGCTTACAACTATTAGCAATAAAAGAAGCTACTTTAGTGAAATTTAGATCAGGTAAACGTACTCAATTCAATACAACTAAGTCTATTACGTAAACTTATGCATCTGATGTCGTTCCTTGAGGTAGAATAGGCTTAAATCAATTCGGTGACCCCCAATATTTTTTGCATTTCTGATATCAGTAACTCATTATCAGACCGTAGCATAAGTTTGAAAAAAAAAATCTGACTTGTAGAAGATTTTCGTGCGAACGTCCTTAAGGATCTTATACGCGCACTACGTTTGTTATGAGTATTTTTCATTATAAACGACCATGAAAATCCTTGTCCCAAAAAGTGTCGAATACCCGCGTATCACATGGAACGAAATCGAACAAACTTTCCATCGAACTCAATCAAACGAAAGAATTTGACGCAGTTCAGCCATCGAACGAGTTTTGTGAGTTCGAAATTTGAGCTAAAATACAAAATAAAGAGTCTGAAGTAGATCCGTTGAACGCGTTAAACTTTAATATATTTTCGCAGAAACATCACATTATTACGATGTATTATTGCACTTTATGGTGCCGTTTTTCGCACACATCTTTCGAAACAGAAGCAAATGCGATGGATAATAAAACATGCAACTATCGCGCGACAAAAATTGCACCAACAAGTACGACCAAAATTCTACAAAAAGTCGCCTGTGTAAGGTCCCGTTTACACATGCGATTTTCGACGCGATTTTTGTCGCGCTCTCCAATGCAACATTTATCGTAAGTATAAACTACTGGCGATTTCTGGGCGATTTAGATGCGACATTTACTATAATATCCCAAAAGTCGCCGCCAAGTTGCATCAGGCTTCGAACATGTATGAACAGTCATGTTCGAAACCTCTGCGACACCGCGCGACAAATCACTCCCAAATCGCACTGAATTCGCTGCTAGTTTACACAGGCGATTTTAATATGCAACTTGCGCGCGACAAAATTGCACCGGATAGTGCGACAAAAATTGCAGAAAAAAATCGACTGTGTAAACTGACGGGCCTTAAGATCTGCAGCCGTTCTGTGAACAGAAAAGTCTTTTTCCTTGGTAAACAATCAACGCAGTGATATCTTCACAGGGATAAGAATAAGCTTAGAAACATGGAAAAATAAAAGAAACAAGAATTCAAATCGACTTGATTCAGTTTTAACGCCGGATCAATTTACGTACCACTGATAAAGAGTTCAAAAATCGAACATTCGATTTTGTTTCATCGATTCGCGTTTTTCTTTTGTGGGTTCCACGTCTTTCCATGACCGAACTTAATCGTACTCTTCCATTCGATTGACTTCGAAAATCGAACTTAAAACTTAAAACGGAACGCCTTAAAAAACAATAGCGCGTCCACACAACTGATATATAGTTAATCAGTGTGTAGTTAATGCATGAGGTTATAAGGAAATCTTAAGCTTAAGTTTTGTAGAGCTATGGATTCTTACCGGCATCGTTCCTCATTTGCCAATCTTTTCTTCTTCTTTTTCTATCAAACTTTCCTCCTTCACTTCTGAACATTTCCGCAAGTATCAAAACGTTTTACAAAATAGCCGGAATTATAAAGCTTAAATCGTTTTGAACGAAATAAAAACTGAAAAAAATCTTTACCTCCTCTGTGTGATACTATATGCAACCTCGTCCCCAGGGTCTTCTCGGTCTGTCAGTCGCCATTTTATTCGTTCCCACGCTCGCTTCCAGATCCTCTCCAGCATTCGAGCTCGATTACTTCAATTCGAGCTCGACTGGCCGAATTCGAGCTCGATTGCTCTAATTCGAGCTCGACTGTTCAAATTCGAGCTCGATTGCTCTTATTCGAGCGCCATTAATTGAATTCTAGCTCGATTACTCAAATTTGAGAACTCGAGCTCGTATTGAATATGAAAGTCGAGCTCGTTTAATAAACCGTACTCGATTGGCTTTAATCCGTGTTCGATTTTTAATTCGTGCTCGGTTCGTACGAATCGAGCTCGGTTCCCCAGAAACAAAAATTCATCCAAATTGACATTAGTAATTAGCCAAATCCTAGGTAGAGTAGTGGATAAGTAATCGGGCAGTAGAGCCGAAAGCAACCGAAGGGAGAGAGTTTTTTTAATTTTTTTAATTTTTTTTTTCGAACTGAAAATTACCGGGCTTTTTGTTCGTTTGCGTTCGTCAAAAATCGTTACATTTAATTTCCAAAAAACTGAACCCCGCAATATTGCGTTACCGTTGGCATTTCGCATTCACGGGTTGGCTCGAAGGAGCCTTTGATTTATTTTTCCAGCCTGTAAAGATCGAAGGGCGCTTTGCTCGCAGGGTATAAAGCAGATTGTAAATAAGAAAAGTTGCGAGAATTAAGATAATATTTCTGCTTTCCTTTATTTTGATTTTTTTTCAAATATCAAGACACCCAACGTTTGTAAAGTAACATGCCGCGACCCCTACGTATTAAAAATCTACGTAGTTTATCGAGGTAAATCAATATTTTATGTTTACAGCTTCGGTCCTCGTTATTTTACACACATTCCGCGTCTTATACCGAGTCCATCATTCTCAGTCCTCGTTTTATCCCTAGTCCGTGTTTTATACCTAGTCCGTAGTTCTCAGTCCGTGTTTTATACTGACCGGTTATAACGGCTCAGTCTATTTTGAGCTGCTTTACTTCGTTGAATTTGTTTAGTTAATGTTCGTAAGATGGAAAAAAACAATTGTTTGTTTTTCATAGCTTATGAGACATTTGTTGGTTCGTAGGAGAAAAATTACTGAGCCTCTTCGTCAATATTTCGGGTATTTTCTGTTTTAGCCGTCGCACTTCGTGAATACTCTTCGTAAATGCATACTGATTTTTTTATTACAAATAGTAAATACAATAAATACAAAGTACAATATAGCTTAAAAGAATATATGTTAACTCATTGACATCAGTCCCGGCCAAAATTGGTCTTAGAAGACCAATAAGACTCAACTGCTTTAAAAAATTGCAGCTTTCTCAATGGCGCGAACATTTTCAGTTGTGAGCATTGACTACAACCTTGGTCAGAAGTTTTGGGACACTTAACCTTTTTTCCCCACAAATTGACTTTTTCGTTACCTCCTCCTCCCCACCCCCAATACAATGTTGATTTTATGCATATAACCAAGCCACAATGTCTCAACTTTGTATTGGGGGGAGGGGGGACTAGGAAATGGAACGATAGTTTCTCTCCGAAAAAAATTGTCATCGTGTGGTATTTTCTTAAGTGTCCCAAGCTATTTTGTCCACGGTTGTCCGAGAGAGAATTTTAAAAGAGACAGGTCCGTCGCTCGAAAAAAAGCCTTTAGCAGCATAAACAGAGAGCCGGTGGTGGCAGTAGGTGCCGCAAGTGATCATGAACGTAAGTACTATAGTTTTGGGTCACAAAAAGCATAGTTTTGGGGTGTTTTTTAATTCAAATTTCAAGCATCGCGTTCCGTAAACTTTGTATAGTTTGTTTTTGAGTCATAAGAAGCGCAAATATGGAACTGTTCCTATTACGGATGAAAAGCAGGTTGTCTATATGATGAAAGAAGTGTGTTTTTCCAGTAGCAGTGCGATTGAAAAGAAAAAAGACCCCTAAAAGTTGAAAAAATACACATTTGTGTTAGCACCGGAAGTGCCGTGTGAACAGTTCTCCACTGAAATTAGACAGTGCTCACACGAATTTTCAAGCCGAGCAACGGAAAATGCGCGCGTTTACTAACGTTTTCTATTGCCATATATGAGAAATAGTCTATTCAATGTCATTACATTCGAAACTCTCGAACAGTTGTTAAATTTGTCATTTTAACAACAGTGCTCCCTCATAACAAAGATGAGAAATATTTGATTTCTTGTTTACTTTAACGCTAATATGCTGGAGCACTGTTGAAAATGGAATAAAACGTGCAGTACTGATACAAACTACCTCCGTAAACAATTCTTCTAACAAGATTGAAACATTTTAGTGCTTTCGTGGCTATCTTTCGGTGCTCGAGCAAGAGAAAAGAAGAAAATGCTGGTGGTGTACTGTTGCGTAGCACTGTTGTCGTTACTCATTAATAATGACAGATGATGTGCGTGACTTTGAATCCGGTTTCAAATTTCCGGTAACCTAGCATGTTAAATTGTGTTTCTAAAAAACGAATCTCTTTTAATTGAAGCCTGAATTTAGGCTCATAGAGAGAAAAAATAGTGACTCTTTATCTTTTTGGGGGATCCTTACAACAAAAATCCGTTTACAACCTTACCCATGTAGAGCGTTTGCTTGGTCAAATAGGCATAACATTTATTACAAATTCATCATTTCTCTTCTTAGAGTGATATGGTCATCACTGGCCATAAGGTCGACTTTAAAAAATAAAAGACCGATTGCATTATATCAAACCAAGACCTGTTGGCGACAGTCAAACCGTAGTTAAGAACTTTCCAATTGTTTGACTCTTTGTGCCAACCGTATAAAATAGCATTTTTAGATAAAGTCAGTCTTTCATTAAATTTTTCTAGCCACCAGTTAGAAAAAAAGTCCAAAACGAAGAGGATACACTGCAAGTAATTAACATGTGTCTTAGAGATTGATTTTCAAGGTTACATAAAGAACAGACTTGCCAGACTTAGAAATCGCACTGTTTTGCCGATTTGGCGATGATTTGGCCAGTACGCCGATTTCGAGATCTGGTTTGCTCAAAAGTGAGATTTTGCTAAAACTTGCTCCGCAAGGCCCCAAACCTGCGTTTCGTACACTTTTCATAGAAATCGCACTGCTTTCATGATTTGGCGATGATTTGAGGCCAGTACGACGATTTTGAGTTTGGTGTGCTCAAAAGTGAGATTTTGCCAAAACTTGCTCCGCACGTCCCCAAACGTGCGTTTTGTACACTTTTCATAGAAATCGCACAATATCTGTCTCCATTTAGAATTTAGGTTTCAAAATATAATGCCATCCAAGAATCAGGACCGCCATTTTAGAATTTTTCTCAAAGAAAACAATTATAAAAAATGGACAATTTATCCAAATCATCTTAAACTTTGCACAGAACATCCTAATAATGTGTAAATGTAGCACATCAAAGC
This sequence comes from Cladopsammia gracilis, assembly GCA_022457155.1. NCBI lineage: Eukaryota > Metazoa > Cnidaria > Anthozoa > Scleractinia > Dendrophylliidae > Cladopsammia > Cladopsammia gracilis. Next base: position 10,650 of record JAJGOT010000981.1, read on the forward strand.
CAACCAACTTGGCGCTCCGAGTAGTGGAAAGGTAAAGCGTCCAGGCAGAAGGAAAAGGTGGCGCCCGATAAGCGGGTGTGGAACTGTCGCAATCTACATGGGCAAACATCTCAGAACGGTGCATAACGTAATAGAAAACTGTGGTGAGTTTAGATTTCTGTTGAAGTCGTCGAGGGTATACACTGGCCTGAAATCAGAAATCGACCTGTATGTAAACGAGGGCCACGAGGAGAGGTCCGACAAGTCAGAGGAAAGCGACGACAGCTCAGAGGAAAACAGGGGACAGACGAGCATCGCCCTCTGTCTTCTCACAGTAGAAGCACGAAAGGAAAAACTGAAATGCCAGAAACAGCAGAAACATCGCAAACCATTACAAAAGATAATGAAAGTTCTGCCAGCACAGGTTCTGAATACCAAGAACAGTCTGATGAAGAATCAGAATCTTCAGAATCTGACAAAGAAACGCATTCCTCAAAAGCATCACCACGACCAAGTAAACTGGAACAGTATTACCGTAGTAGTGATTCGAGTGCTGATGACTTCGTTCCTAAGCAGAGTCTTGCAGAAGATGAAAATGTTATACCGCCTTCACCAAAGAGTACTGTGAATACTCAGCGAGTCCAAGCAGCTGAAAGTGTCAGTGAACATGATGCCTCGGAAAAAAAAAACAGTTGTTCAGAGAATCCCAGGAGGAATTCGATGACGCTGATATCCTTGAGCCGTTAGAGGACGACGATGAAGCTTACGATGAAAATGACGAGATGAACGACGACGTTGATTTGGAATCATCGCCCAATCGCGAAAACAGTGCGATTCTGTATAAAATGTAGAAAACGCACGTTTGGGGGCCGTGCAGAGCACGATTTTGCAAAATCTCACTTTTGAGCACAACAGATCTCAAAATCGTCGCACTGGCCTCATTCGAGGCCAGTACGACGATTTTCAGATCTGATGAGTTCAATGGTGAGATTTTGCCAAAAGTTGCTCCGCAACGGCCCCAAACGTGCGTTTTGTGCTCTTGTCATAGAAATGCACTGTTTTCGCTTTATGGCGATGATTTGAGGCCAGCACGACGATTTTGAGATCTGGTGTGCGGAAAAGTGAGATTTTGCCAAAAGTTGCTCCGCACGGCCCCAAAACATGTATTTTGTGCACTTTTCATAGAAATCGCACTGTTGTCCAGATTTTGAGATCTGGTGTGCTCAAAAGTGAGACTTTGCCAAAACTTGCTCCGCACGGCCCCAAACGTACGTTTTGTGCAATTTTCATAGAAATGCACTGTTTTCACTTCTTGGCGATGATTTGAGGCCAGTAGGACGATTTTGAGATCTGTTGAGCTCAAAAGTGAGATTTTGCCAAAACTTGCTCCGCACGGCCCTAAACGTACGTTTTGTGTATTTTTCATAGAAATGCACTGTTTCCGCTTTTTCGCGATGATTTCAGGCCAGTACGACGATTTTGAGATCTGGTGTGATCAAAAGTAAGATTTTGCCAAAACTTGCTCCACACGGCCCCACACGTGCGTTTCGTGCACTTTTCATAGTAATGCACTGTTTTCGTTTTTAGGCGATAATTTGAGGCCAACACGGCGTTTTTGAGATCTGGTGTGCGGAAATGTGAGATTTTGCCAAAGCGGGCTCTACACCGCCCCAAACGTGCTTTTCGTGCACTTTTCATCGCAATGGTACTGTTTTCCAGATTTTGCGATGACTTGAGGCAAGCAGGACGATTTTGAGATCTGGTGTGCGGAAAAGTGAGATTTTGCCAAAGCGTGCTCCGCACGGCCCCAAACGTGCTTTTTGTGCACTTTTCATAGAAATGCACTGTTTTTGCTTTTTGGCGATGATTTAAGGCCAGAACGACGATTTTGAGATCTGGTGTACTCAAAAGTGAGATTTTGCCAGAACTTGCTCCGCACGGCCCCAAACGTACGTTTTGTGCACTTTTCTTAGAAATGCACTATTTTCGCTTTTTGGTCATGATTTGAGGCCAGTACGACGAGATCTGGTGTGCTCAAAGGTGAGATTTTGGTAAAAGTTGCTCCGCACGGCCCCAAAAGTGCGTTGTGTGCACTTTTCATAGAAATGCACTGTTTTCGCTTTTTGAAGACTTAGATTGTGAAGAAAATATAATCATTGCAGGTGATTTTAACTGTCCTCTTGACCCTAAGCTGGATAAGAAAGGTGGCGTTAGGGTACCTATGAAAATGGTTATAGACAATATTGAATGTTTACAAATGAATTGGACCTTGTCGACGTTTGGAAAATTAAAAATTCACAATCTGGAAGCTATACTTGGAATTCCACCAATTTTCTGTCGTTTCCACCAATTTTCTGTCGTTTAGATTACTGGCTGATATCAAAGAACTTACAGGATTTTGTAAATACAACCAATATCATTCCATTAAAACTGATCATGCAGCAATTGAGTTGAATTTAACCGACTCCAATCAAAACTTAAAGGGGCCCGGCTTCTGGAAAATAAACGTCTCTCTTCTTGAAGATCCGAATTATCTGGAAGAATTAAAACAAAATATTCCACTTTGGAAAACAACAGGAAGCGAGAATTGATCAGACAAAAGGTGCATCTGGGATTGGATTAAGTATAATATTTGGAACCATGCTATTTTGTTCTCGAAAAAGAAAGCCAAAGAAAGATCTGGAATGGAAAAAACTTACAAGAAGTATACGAGGAAGCAACTAAAAAATTCGAACAGGACCCGTCCGACTCTAACCTAAAAACTCTAAATGAAGCAAAAGAAACTCTAGAAAGTTATTCTGAGGAAAAAACAAGGGGTGTAATTATTCGCGCAAGGGCACGATGGAAAGAGCATGGCGAGAGAAGTACAAAATATTTTCTAAATTTAGAGAAGCGTAATCACGTCGAAAAACATATAAGAAAACTATTAATAAGTGGTGCCATTACATCTGATCCTTTTGGGATATTGAACGAACAAAAACGTTTTTTACTATAGCTTGTACCAATCAAACGTGACAGATGAGGATAAAGAAAATGGAAACGAATTTTAAAATAATTTGAATATACCAAGATTATCAGAAGAACAAAAACAATCTTGTGAAGGAGAAATATTTGTTGAAGAAATTACAGCCATTTTTAACAGTTTTGAGAGTAACAAATCTCCTGGTAATGATGGAATACCAATAGAATTTTACAAAAGTTACTGGGAATTAATTTGTGATCCATTTATGGAATGTGTGAGGGAGTGTTTCAACCACGGCGAAATGTCTAGCTCTCAAAGAAAAGCAATTATAACTCTTATAGAAAAGCAACATAAAGATCGAACTCTCATTGAAAATTGGAGGCCAATCTCTCTTATTAACGTGGATGCAAAAATAATTTCAAAAGTGATTGCTTTAAGATTAAAGAAAGTTTTACCGAATGTCATACATCATAATCAAACAGGTTATGTTGAAGATCGCTATATTGGTGAGACTATTCGATCAATTTTCGATATAATGGAATTTACAGACAGTACGAATATTCCAGGTATCTTGATTTTGATTGACTTTAAAAAAGCTTTCGACTCTTTAGAATGGCATTACCTTTTCAGTTGCCTTGAGGCCTTTAATTTTGGCCCCAATTTTATAAATTGGGTCAAAATGTTTTATACAAATATTCAAAGCTGTTTAATAAATAATGGAATGGCATCAGACTATTTTACTTTAGAACGTGGTGTGAGGCAGGGTGATCCCTTGTCCCCCTACTTCTTTATCTTAGCTGTTGAAAGCTTGGCAATCTCCATTCGTCAAAATGTTGATATCAAAGGAATTAAAATAGGAAATTATGAGGCCAAGCTATTGCAATACGCAGACGATACCACAGCAACCCTGTCTGATGAAAATTCTGCAAAAACGCTATTTGTAGAACTAGAAGTATTTAAGAACTTCAGTGGGTTGGAGATAAATAGTTCTAAAACAGAAGGAATGTGGATTGGTTCGCTTAAAAGAAAAGACGAAAAACCGTTTGGTATAAAATGGCCAAGTGAACCCATTAAAGCTTTACGAACCTTTTTTACATATGACCTATCATTATTTTACGAAAAAAACTTTCAAGAGAAGGTTGACAGCACAAAGCAGCTGACAAATATATGGTCATCTGGAGGACTGTCCATTTATGGTGAAGTAACTATAATCAAATGTTTACTTATTCCAAAACTAGTTTTTATATCTTCGGTTCTTTCACCTCCGAGTAAAATCATCAAACAAGTAAATAGTTCGATTTTCTCCTTTTTATGGAATGGAAAGGATAAAGTAACAAGGCTCTCTTCAAGAAACAGTTATGAAGACGGTGGCATTAAAATGACAGATATTGAAAGCTTGGTCAAAGCTGTACGATTAGCTTGGCTGAAACGTAGTTTCAGCGATAACGAAAGTACGTGGAAATTCTACTTTTACATCTCCTACGTAATGTTGGTGGTCTTTTGCTTTTAAAATGTAATTATGCAATGGACTATCTTTCAATTAACTCAGTTTTCTGCAGAGAACTTTCAGAATGTTGGTTAGAATTTCGAAATCTCTTTTTAGCTAATAAAGAACGGCTCTGTATAATTTGGAATAACAAAGATATAACAATAGATGAAAAAAACAGTTTTTAAAAAATCTTATTATGACTCGGGGATACGTATCATTAAAGATCTCTTGTTCAATCTCGATAATATAGAATCCTTTAATGTAATTATTAACATAGTTTAGAAAGCTAATTTTCTTACATGAACAGGTCTTAGGCGCGCAATTCCTTCTTCTTTGAAAATAATAGAGTACACTACCTTTACAGATAATACTTCTTTTATAAAGGGAAATGAGATTTTTGACATAGTGGAAAAGAAAACGAGACCATTATTTTTTTTAATAATATCAAATAAAGCACAATTACCTAGTAATGAAAAGAATTTAAAACATGATTTGGCTTATCTGATGAAGACTTAAAAATTGCTTACAACCTTCCCCACTTAACAGCACAGGAGCCTTACGTTAAATCCTTTCAATATAAAGTCTTAAATTCAATACTTTACATCAATGCAAAACTTTTTAAAATTGGATATCTCCAGCATGACAAATGTACTTTCTGCAAGACTGAACAGGAAACATTATGTCACTTTCTCTTTTACTGTCGGCACTCAAATATGTTGTGGAAAAATGTCGAACAGTGGCTGTGTTTTCACGAGGCGGTTTTTCTCGCTTAACATTCCTGTAGATATATTTTCTTTTGTTAAGACAATAGAAAATTAGAACACAAAAGAACGACAATACAATGCCCTTCTTTGTTGTTTAATTGCCGACAAGTTTAAGCGACCTGGTTTGCTCGCTCGTGAAAACACGGCCAGTATTATTTAACAATAACAAAGGAATTTCACGGGTTGCGTTTACGAGAGGTTATAATTGGAATAACGATGTCAAAATGTGCCTTGTTAAATTATCTGATATTAATTGGTAAATTGCATTTATGGGAATGCAGAAAGAAACAGGTACTTCCAAACATCGAAGGTTTCAAATTTAAAGTAAGAATTAAATACCAAGTTGAAAAATATATTTCCACTAAGAATAATAAACTAGAAACCTTTTATGAAAGATGGCCAAAAGACATTTCCTCCCTTTAATTAAGTTCGTGTGTATGCTTTTGTGTGTATGTTCTTGTGTGTTTTTGTTTTATTTTGGGGTGTACTGTAAATAACTGTCAATTTCTCTTTTATCAACATAATTAAGCATTAATTAATTCTTTGTAATACAAGCCTCATTCAGCAATTGCGCGGCTGTTTTTTCGCTGTAATGTATATAATCTGTGAAATCTTGACAATTGTAAGTATGTCTGTTATAGCGGTTGTTTAGAATATTGTAATTTTTTCTTTTTAGTAGTTCTTTGTAATTAAAGTAAAAATATATAATAATAATAAAAAAACTGTTTTCGCTTTTTGGCGATGATTTGAGGCCAGTACGATGATTTTGAGATCTGGTGTGCTCAAAAGTGAGATTTTGCCAAACCTTGCTCCGCACGACCCCAAACGTGCGTTTTGTGCACTTTTCATAGAAATGCACTGTTTTCGCTTTTTGGCGATGATTTGAGGCCAGTACGACGATTTTCAGATCTGGTGTGCTCCAAAGTCAGGTGTTGCCAAAACTTGCTCCGAACGGCCCGAAACGTGCGTTTTTGTGCACTTTTCATAGAAATCGCACTGTTTTCCAGATTTGGCGATGATTTTAGGCCAGTACGAAGATTTTGAGATCTTGTGTGCGGAAAAGTGAGATTTCACAAAAGTTGCTCCGCACGGCCCCAAACGTGCGTTTTGTGCACTTTTCATAGAAATCGCGCTGTTTTCTCGATTTGGCGTAGATTTGAGAGCAGTACGACTATTTCGAGATCTGATGAGCTCAAAAGTGAGATTTTGCCAAAACATGCTAAGCACGGCCCCAAACGTGCGTTTTGTGCACTTTTCATAGAAATGGCTCTGTTTTCACTTTTTGGCGATGATTTGAGGCCTGTTCGACGATTTTGAGATCTGGTGTGCTCAAAAGTGAGATTTAGCCAAAATGTGCTCCGCACGGCACCAAACGTGGGATTTGTGTACTTTTCATGGAAATGCCACTGTTTTCGCTTGGCGATGATTTGAGGCCAGTACGACGATTTCGAGATCTGATGAGCTCAAAAGTGAGATTTTGCCAAAACATGCTCAGCAAGGCCCCAAACGTGCGTTTTGTGCACTTTTCATAGAAATGGCACTGTTTTAACTTTTTTGCGATGATTTGAGGCCAATACGACGATTTTCAGATCTGGTGTACTCTAAAGTTATATTTAGCCAAAACTTGTTCCGCATGGTCCCAAACGTTTGTTTTGTGCATTTTTGGTAGAAATGCCACTGTTTTCGCTTTTTGTGGATGATTTGAGGCCAGTACGACGATTATGAGATCTGGTGTGCGGAAGAGTCAGATTCTGCCAAAATTTGCTGCGCACGCAGTTTTCATGGAAATCGCAATGTTTCCCCGATTTGGCGTTGATTTGAGACCAGTACGACGATTTTCAGATCTGGTGTGCGAAAAAGTGAGATTTTAAAATATACAACTTCGTTGGATAAAAAGATCCTATAGTTCAAAGCAAAAGTAGTTGTTTGAAGATGAAGCGCAGGATTGAAAGGATTACAGTTTATCTTGCTTTTGTTTGCTGGAAAGGCATGGTCAATCGTGACATTTATCTGAAACCAAAATACGTGCGTTATAACGGCTCAGTCTATTTTGAGCTGCTTTACTTCGTTGCATTTGCTTAGTTAATATTTGGAAGATGGTAAAATAAATTGTTTGTTTGTCATAACTTATGAGACATTTGTTGGCTCCTAGGAAAAAAATCACGGAGCCTCTTCGTCAATATTTCCGGCATTTTCGGTTTTACCCGTCGCACTTCGTGAATAGTCTTCGTAAATGCATAGCAATGACACTCTCCCGCCGAAATGGAAAAATGTCGCTTAACTTATTTCCACGTTATATCGCCAAATGGCACAAAATATACAACTTATTTGGATAAAAAGATCCTATAGTACAAATCAAAAGTAGTAGTTTGGAGATGAAGCGCAGGATTGCAACGATTGAAGTGGATTACAGTTTTGCTTGATATCAAAGTTGCCTTTGTTTGCTGGAGAGGCAGTGTCAATCGTGACATTTATCTGAAATCAAAATGCGTGCGTTATAACGGCTCAGTCTATTTTGAGTTGCTTTACTAGGTTGCATTTGCTTAGAATAATGTTTGTAAGGTGGAAGAATAAATTGTTTGTTTGTCATAACTTATGAGACATTTGTTGGCTCCAAGGGAAAAAAATTACAGAGCCTCTTCGTCAATATTTCGGGCATTTTCGGTTTTAGCCGTTGCACTCGGTGAATACTCTTCGTAAATTCATACTGATGACACTGTCCCCCTGAAATGGCAAAATATCGCTTAGCTTATTTCCACGTTATATCGCCAATGACACAAAATATACAACTTGGTTGCAAAAAATATCATATAGTACAAAACAAAAGTAGTAGTTTGGAGACAAAGCGCAGGATTTCAAGGATTGAAGTGCATAACGATTTAGCTTGATATAAAAGTAGCCATTGTTTGCTGGAGAGGCAGTGTCAATCGTGAGATCAGGGACCGCGCAGAGGGAGGGGCAGCCCCCCCCCCCCACTTTTTTGCAAGAATAAAAATAAATTAACCAAAAAAAAATTAACAAAAGTAACGGAGTGAAAAATTATCAAAAATCTTTAATTCGAAAGTGACCAGAGTTACTGGCAAAGACAAACGCGCAGATAAATAGACAGAATGAAGCATTAGTCGTTACAATTGTAAAATATTTTTTCGCTTCTAACCTAGCACAGGTAAACGTCTTTTAAATGGCCTCTTTTTCCTGCGGACCTCTCAGGAAAACCCGTTGTTGTTTTGTAACTTTAATATCATTCACTAAATTATTTTCAGTTACCGTTTTGTTTTGCCGTGTAAATATTTTGAATGAATAATTAAACAATTATTGAACTCGGCTTTCGTATGATATGAAGATTTACAGCTCTCAGAGGGTGTTATCCACCGTCTCAAGCCTTCGGCTTTGGCGGATAACCCCCTCGATCTGCATAACTCTTCATACCATACTTAGCCTCGTGCACTGAACTGCTGAGTAATTATACAGCGTTGAGTTCAAGGCAGCTCAAGCAAAATCGTTGATTTCTGGCTTATTTATAGTATTTAAAGGTTGATATCAGTAGTATAACATAACAATCTATGATATTTCAATTTAGTGATGGTGACTTTTCAGACCCGAAAGCAACATCACTGAAGATGTGGAAAAAAATCAATAGTTTTATCGTTATAATAGCATTCTCCGTCACTTTAGAGAAATTGAATAGAAATCCACAAGCATGCCCCCCCCCCCCCCCGCCCACAAAAAAATTTCCTTCACGCATTCTTTTTTAGCCCCCCCACTCGAAAATTTGCTGCGCGGTTCCTGTATTAAAGAGGTTTTAAAAGACACTGACCTATTTCTAGTAGGTGGTATTAATAGATTAAAAAGGGTGAAACCCGTACGAACAATTATAGCCTGAATGACATAGCGAGAATCCGGCCTGAAGTGATTTTTACGGCCTGCATTGAACGAGACAAAGTACGCCTAAAACGAGTCATTCTTTTCGGTCTTGTCTCAGCGATAATCTAGCCTGCATAACAGGCGTTATTGGGGGCGCTCAAGCGGGTTTTGGGGCGCGAGCGCGGAGCGCGAGACACGAGAACAAAGAGGTCTCGATTCTGCAGAGAAGAGAGTTTCTACACTAGATAGAGCAGCCTAAATTAGTGGAAAACTTTCTGCTTTGTAATACATGCAGAATTTAGGAAAGTATTCCCTCAATTTCGTTGGATCATATTGATCATTTGCAAGGATCTGGGGAAGATGCGAGCAGAAAAATGCGAGCTGCGAGCTGCGAGCTGCGAGCTGACAAGTAAATTGATCCGAAAATAAAGTTTTTAAGACGGGGCCCTAAACTATAATAACGGTAAAACCACAACGACAAACCAATGGAGAAAGAGTACCGGATCTATCGTAGACCTGGGGGAGGAGCGTTGCGTGACGAGCCCTAATAACGGCTGCGTAGGAGACTAAGGTAAAAACGGCAAACTGATCCTTAAACAGGAAGAAGAAAAGATAGCGACAGAAGTGAAATAAAAAAAATAATAGACATAATAATAACCTACTGTTTATTATTTTTTATTTCACTTCTGTCTCTATCTTTTCTTCTTGCCGTTAGGATCAGTTTGCTGTAATATCTCCTAGATTGAGATAATAATGAAAATAGGTATAAAATTAATAAATAAAAATAATATTCCTAGACCTCTTGCTTGCCCTTGTGTTATTGACATATCTTTTTTGCATTCACCCTATCAGTATCTCTGTGAAGTATAACACATTGACAACCATTGTATTTGACTTATAATTATTCCCATATCTGTACAGCCCCCGAAATGATCCCGACCCCGAAATGATCCCCGACTCTGAAATGATCCCCAAATCGACCCCGAAATGATCCCGACCCCGAAATGATCCCCATTTTTTTCGCAATGACCCCGAAATGATCCCCAAGTAATTTTTGGAATGGAATGGCCTTCCATCCAGAGAAAGCTGGAATGAATATTTTGATTCTCATTATATGCAGTATTCACTTATTTATTCATTTTGGACAATTCTTAAAATAAATAATTATAACGCATTTATAACGATTTTTCAAGAAACTATATCATTTCTTATTTTTGCGAGTGAAGCGTTTTCAACTGTAACTAATAACAAATACAAACTTATCCGCTTCTTATAGCAGACCGGAATGATTTAAAAGAGGAAACAAACATGATCGAACGTGAACATCAACAACCATATTATTTCAGTAACCGAGAAATACAACACAATTATACGATCAAAAACTTAAATGTAACAGTACAGCTAGTCTATCAAAACAATACGAAAGAATCGTTATTAAGTTTAATGCGTGTTTGTAACGGTCAAAGTTTAAGGTGTAGCTTCCTGTATGTCACCGATGGGGATGCTCCTTGTAACGTTTGGGCTCCTGTATGGCACCACTAATTATCTATTGCGTCTGTCTACAGTTGCACGTTTAGAACATGAATAAGGTAGAAGCTCAAGTCAGTTGAACATTACTTCATATAACATCTGTTTGATATTCCGCCTCATGTCACAGTAAAGGTATACTTTCGTGTTTAATTTCGCTAAGCTACCTTGCGTATAAGGGTAATAGCGAATCGAAAGAGCATTCCAATTCTGGTATCTTTCATGACTTTCTATATATCTTTTGAACATTCTTTTGTTAATTTTGCATAGAAGCTACACCCTAGAGCTACTGTTCACTTTCAGTATGTGTACCACTGTTCATCTTTAGTACACTTGTCACACATGTAAAAGTCCTCAGTCGTCGTAGTACTGCATGAGGCCGCTTTCATTGGTGTAAACACCTGCAGATAGGCACTGGAATTTCTTACAGCATTTGGGGCAAATTTCTTCTGTCACTTTGCCTTCCCCGTACTTCTTTTTCAAGTATTCGACAACATCCTCCCCTTCATTAGATGAAGGCTGAAATAATATGGTTGTTGATGTTCACGTTCGATCATGTTTGTTTCCTCTTTTAAATCATGCCGGTCTGCTATAAGAAGCGGATAAGTTTGTGTTTGTTATTAGTTACAGTTGAAAACGCTACACTCGCAAAAATAAGAAATGATATAGTTTCTTGAAAAATCGTTAAAAATGCGTTATAATTATTTATTTAAGAATTGTCCAAAATGAATAAATAAGTGAATACTGCATATAATGAGAATCAAAATTTCCTTAACTGCCTTTATTTTATTCATTCCAGCTTTCTCTGGATGGAAGGCCATTCCATTCCAAAAATTACTTGGGGATCATTTCAGGGTCAGTGTGAAAAAAATGGGGATCATTTTGGGGTCGGGATCATTTCGGGGTCGATTTGGGGATCATTTCGGGGTCGGGGATCATTTCGGGGTCGGGATCATTTCGGGGGCTGTACATATCGAAACAATTTTGTTGTCTGATAGCACAACGAGCTAAGAAGACAGAAGGGGTGCATCTATGATGCTCTCTCTCAAAGATGTTCGGCTGAATGATCAATTGCGCAATTCCTTATCGCGAACGCGAGGGTCCCTTTTGCCGAATTATTACTTGTATTATTATGCATTAGCCTCCTGCGCATATGTCAGAACGTCCTAATAAAACGACCTTGTTTTCATTAAAATTGTATTAACTAATTGCGATTTTGAGACGGCAATACGACTTTGTATTAAAGTCTTAAAAGCAGGCAAAAGTATCTAAGAATCGTGACACAAAGTTATACATGTATTCGCGGGGAAATGGATTGGCTCTCTCGATTCGCATTGGCTAGCTCATCATGAATATTTCTTAAATATTTCATAAATATATATATTTTAATTTTTATACATTTTTTTTCGCAGCTCGCAGCTCGCAGAGGTCAGCTCGCAGATCCCCCGCACCGTATTTGCAATCTGATATTTCAACGAATTATGCTGATGGGGCCGTTTCCAATAACCAAGGGTAGACATCTGCCGTTGGGATCTCTAGTCTGTTGGGAAAAAAGGATGGTTTGTGAGAGAATTTGAGGTGAGCAATTACATTGTACATGGAACATTAATGAAACGTGATTTTCTTCTATCGTTCATTGTTCTTTCAGTGATAAGATTTGCTGCTAAAAGCATAATCAATTTTGAATGACACAGGCTGGAAAACTTCAATTTTAATTAAACAAGAGGCTAGCTGGTAGCCTGTACTCATGCGCTTGCATAAGAACGTTTTATGGTTTATTTTAACTGGGTCACGCACCCCTTCCCTCTCAACGAATTTTGCGTGACATGTAAGTCTTGTTTTGTTTGCATATTATCAGATAATATATATACATAGCCCAAGCCTAACAGCGTCGCACTTTGAACAAGCTTAACTAAGGTGAAACTTAACTAAGGTGAAACTTAACTAAGGTGAAACTTAACTAAGGTGAAAGGTTGGAAGCACAAGAATTAAGATTGACGAACGGGCTATTTTCAGTTTTAGCAATTCTCAAAAACAGTATTACGCGACCGTCTGCACAGTACATTTTTGTAGACCGTACAAAAGTTCACAAAAACAACTTTTTTGTCTAGAATAAATAGTACCACTAGTTTCCGAATAAAATTCAGTTTATGTTTGTCAAAAATTGCCCGAGAAACTGATTTGAAAATCAAAAATTGCAAAAATACACAAACCTATTTGCATAAGGCGATGCGAGTGAAGATAGAACTGTACTATAAAATCAAATTCTTGTTTTGTTTACATAAAATCGCTTTTCAATCTATCTAATGAATGAACAAACACATAAAAATGGACAACACAATCTTCTTTCGAAAAAAATTATTCAAATCTCCATTAGTTTACGTTTAAAAGCAAAACGCGTACCATTTAATTATAGCTCATCGAGTTCAAGCTTTCTTCGATGAAATTCAAGAGATCGATACAACTAAATTTAGGCACGTTTTAAAATCAATTCTCCAAAACTAACAATAACACTAATAAAAAGTCACTCACAGATTGATATCAACATAAATTCTCATCGAAAACTGTAATCTGTTTTACCTTTAAGTTCCTCGCTTGCTTGGAAATTCAAATCTCCGCTTCTGGTTCTGAAATCCGTAGAAAACAAACATCTCCCGCATTGATAAAAACGTAATACATGAAGTTCCTCGAAGCAAGATTTTATCCCTGAAAGCTCGTCTTTTTCCACTAAAGCGGCTTCTGAGTATACTTTAATTAGTATCCCTGTCTTGAGTAGCAAACCGCGAAAAAATGCAGGAAAATAACGAGTTTAATTCTCCGCTAGACACAAGAAAACAACTAAAGTGTTTACTGAGCTCACGGCTGTGTGGCCGCGCGAAAAACAAAATTGCTAAGATCCCGGATGTTGTTCCAACACGGCGAGCGGGCACATACGCGCCCGCGAAACATTCCGCTAGCCATGACCATGAAAAATCACGGCACAGGTTCTATGAGTATGGAGCTGCGCAGCCAGGCCTTCGGCCTGGCAAGTGCTCCGCTATCATTATTACGACTGAATTTACAACTGAATTTAAACACGTTTTATAAGCATTTCTCTAAATCTAACGACAACACAAAGAAAAATTCAATCACAAATTGATATCAACATAAATTCCCATCGAAAAATGTAATTTCTTTTCCGGTGAAGACCAAATGCCAGTGGCTTGACTCGGCTATTTTGAAAACAAGAACGTGATTACGGGCACGGCGAAATCACGAGGTCGCATGTCAACCAATCACCAGTGAAAGTTCTCCCGCGGGATACGGGAAACTTTAAAAATACAAGGCAATTTGTGACTACAAAAAGCGGGACGAAAGCTAAAAATTGAAACAAGGAAACCTTACCGAAACCTTGACTCATGCCGCTATGCGCATGAGTAACAAGAGGCTAGCTGGTAGCCTGTACTCATGCGCTTGCATAAGAACGTTTTATGGTTTATTTTAACTGGGTCACGCACACCTTCCCTCTCAACGAATTTTGCGTGACATGTAAGTCTTGTTTTGTTTACATATTATAAGATATCATTTATTACGACTGAATTTACAACTGAACTTAAACACGTTTTATAAGCATTTCTCTAAAATTAGCGACAACAGAAAGAAAAATTCAATCACAAATTGATATCAACATAAATTCCCATCGAAAAATGTAATTTCTTTTCCGGTGAAGTCCAAATGCCAGTGGCTTGACTCGGCTATTTGAAAACAAGAACGTGATTACGGGCACGCCGAAAATCACGAGGTCGCATGTCAACCAATCACCAGTGAAAGTCCTCCCGCGGGATACGGGAAACTTTAAAAAAACAAGGCAATTTGTGACTACAAAAAGCGGGACGAAAGCTAAAAATGGAAACAAGGACCTTACCGAAACCTTGACTCATGCCGCTATGCTATGAGTAATGAGAAATAGAACATGATCTTTATGTCAACAATCACTTTGACCGAGGTCATGTCAAAGATGCTTATATTAGTATTTGTTTTACACAGGAAAAAATGAAGTGGCATTTATTGAGATAACTTGTAATGCATTTGTTAAAAATGTTATGTCTTACATGTTATAAGCTTATTAGTATTTTGTGAAAGAAGGGGTACGTGACTCAGACAAAGTTTGCTGTCAGCTCAAAGGCTTTGTATGAGCGTGACCCGGGGGGGTATTCCCTTATATGACCTATACGGTGACGTGCCGCTGGACAGGGTATGGATTTTGGCATTTTTGTTCTGAACAGGGTATATAATTTAACGCGAGTCTGTCCTAAACAGGGTATGGTTCCAGTTAACGTAGAGTTTGTGGTGACTTCCCTTGTCGTGATTAGCATATTCATGCGAATGTGAAGTCGTTTTCGTTTCAGATCCGTCTACTATTTTTTTTAAAGCTCAGATTAATAACCACGCACGAATAGTGTCCTATAGACAGGGTCCTAAAATAGAGGGTGTTGTTCTTCACAGGGTAGGTATTTTCGTTTCTTTTTTGTCCTAAACAGGGTCAGGGTCTCAGACCCTCAGCGGCACCCCTATACCCACGCGTGATGTGTTTTGGATATGAAAAATCGGTGAACGTGATTTGAACGTTTTTGTGGGCTTCAAATACAATAAATATAAGTTAATGTTACATTGGGAAGTGAAAAACTGATTCAAGAAATGTAAATTTTGACTTAAAATTCAACAAATTATGTGACGAGGCTGCACGGTGAAATCCGATCATCGGACTTCCAATCTATTAGCCCTTCAGCGATAAGAAAACATTTCATGACTTGTGCCCAGAGGCAAAGAGAAAAGTTTTTTTTATATTCTTCTTATATGACTGAGATGTTTGCATCGCTAGCTTGAAAAGAGATGCGTAAATAGGTTCCAAATGATCTGTATTATCCCAAATTAACTGCCGTGTACCCAAATTTAGCAAATAGACATCCTACTGAAAAAATATCAGAGTTCGTTAGTTTTCATCTTAATCCTCTGGTGCAGAAACTCCCATCTTATGTAAAGAACACCACCCACCTGCTGAACAAACTTAAAGTAATCAATGTCCTCCCTAGCAATGCCATGCTTGTCACCTTTGACGTCTCTTCTCTATACACGAACATCCCTTCAAACGAAGGAATCGACGCATGTAGAATAGCTCATAGTCAACGAACTGACAAAACCGTACCCTCTGAATCTATCTGTGATCTTCTAAGAATGATTCTGACTATGAACAACTTTGTTTTCAATGACGTACATTTTATACAACAACATGGTACGGCAATGGGGACTAGAATGGCACCTGCTTACGCTAACCTTTTTATGGGGGAATTCGAGGTATGTACTTGGTGTATCCCTTATTATTTTGTATTTAAACACTTAGTTTTTATTTCAGTAGAAAAAGAAGATAAAACAGCAGAATAGGGAATCGAACCCGGGCCGTATGATCTGCTCCATGCACACTATCCACTACACCACCGAGGACTAGCTGCCGGAAACTGTAATTTTTAAGTGACGATAAGATAATATACTGCTAGCCCAGACCATATATAAGAACTAACCTTTCGATACACTGGAAATACTAGAATCAGTGCTTGAACCTAACTATTAAAATCAGTGCTTCAACCCTAGATACTGTAATCCGACCCTAAATTACGCTGCAATATATCTAAATACATTACAATAAGGGATACATGAAGTACCATACATTATGATCAGGGATACGCCAAGTACCTAAGGAATTCGAAAGGAAAGCACTGAAAGATTACGCTGACCAACCCTTTCTCTGGCTCAGATATATAGATGACATTCTAATGGTATGGACACACGGAGAAGAAAAACTAGACGACTTCATCACATACCTCAACAACATCTATCCTACTATCAAATTCACTAGTGAACGGTCCACATCTTCAATTCCTTTCCTATATGTCAATGTTCTACTCGAAAATAGAAAAATTGAAACCGACCTCTTTTGCAAGCCTACAGATAAACACCAGTACTTACTCCACTCCTCAAATCATCCTTATAATACAAAAAGAGCCATCCCCTACAGCCTCGCCCTCCGTTTACGCCAGATTTGTTCCAAAGACGAATTCTTCGAGCGTCGGTCAGCAGAATTACTTTCATATTTAATAAAAAGAGATTATAAAGAACGTTTTGTGAGAGAGCAAATCTCAAGAGCCAAACAAATACGCAGAAGTGAGACATTACTGGAACATAATCGGGATAAAAATAAATCCCCAGTCCCGTTCACCATCACCTATAACCCAGCACTACCTAATATTCAAGAAATATTTCACAAGAAACAACCTATTCTCCATTCAACAAATCACCTGCAAAAAATATTCAAAGATGTTCCTTTCATCGCTTACCGTCGTTCACCAAACCTTCGCGACCTTTTGGTTAGAGCTAAACTAAAAAACACTAACACGACACCAAAGCCTACCTCTGGCACTTTCCGCTGCAACTCCACTCATGGAAGTCTCACCTGCCCTTACATTGACAATGGTAGAACTTCGTATACTTTTAGCAACACCGGGGAAATTAGACAAATAAAACAACATTTAACCTGTAATTCTAGTAACCTCACATATATGATAGAATGTAAAAAATGTAAAAAACAGTATATAGGGGAAACCAAACGCACGATTCGTGAACGCTTCACAGAACACAGACAAGGGACAAACAACCCACATCACGCCAACGCCACAGCAGCGGTCCCTACACATTCAACTTACCAGGCCACTCTTCCGCGGACATGAGACTCATCCCGCTTGAACTGCAGCCTACCATCAATGCTTCCCGTCGAAAAGCACGCGAGGCCGTTTTAATTCATAGAGGGAACACTTTGTCACCAGAAGGCATTAACCGAAGGAACGAACGCAGAACTCAGTTTTGTATCATACACTATATATGTCATATATTATTTTTATCTTATGTTTACAAGTGTGCCTTCTACATGTCATGTATTAGCCAATCATTTATAACCATGTAATTTTCAAATTTAAGGAGCCGTTACAATATTTTCTTTCAGTATAGCCCTGGCCCTGAGGAAGACTAATACTATTAGTCGAAATATTGGCCATTAATAAATCTGCCCTTTGCCGTAATGCCAGCCTTGCATTCAGTTTTGTATTTTCACATTCAAGTGACGCCTGGCACGAGATCTTTCACAAGGAAGATCCGGCAACTATACCAGCAAGTTTAATTTCTGCGTCGTGTGGACCTCTGCATTCAAAGGTTTTTCAAATTTTAACTTTATACTTATTAGCAGTAGCTAAAAAAAACGGGGGGCTCTCCCATATATAAGCTATACGGGTATGTGCCGCTGGATGGGGTCGGGATTTTGACCTTTTAGGTCTGAGATGGGGTCTTAGTTTTGCCCACTAAGTCTGAGATGGGTTATACTTTTCCGTTCAATTTTCGAATTAAGTGTTTTGTCATTTTTTTCCGGTACATTTTTCATCTGGAACCGTGCCTGTAGAAGTCGATTCAATGAGCGTGTATGGGTTTGACGCCTAATTCTGTCAATTTGTGTAAACAAACCCCTTATTATCTCGTTAATGCGCATGCGCATTAAGCGAGATTTCGGAATTGAGTACGAAAAAGGGACAAAAGTTGTTAACAAAATTTTGTGGACTTTTGTCCGGGGGGGTTTCTTCTTCCTTCTTTATAGAAGCTATATTAGGGCATTGAGGATATGGTTGGTTAAACCGGTTAGGATTTCAAGAAGGGCGTCACATACTGCCACTAAAAGTTTTGGGGAGCACCCCGGACCTATTGTTAATTTCCCTAGGGTATTGGGATGTCAGAACTCGTCATGAACTTGTCATATCTCACATTACGTTACCGCAAAGGTACTAGTCCTTCTGAAATTTCGATATCTCACGTTACCTATCAGTTTCAATCATTTGTCGTAAAGCCTTTATAGCTGCTTTAAAAGGGTAAAAATAGGTCAAATGCGTTTTCTTGGGAAACGTAGTTTGAGAATTTCACGGTGTATTTTACTAATGGAGACGTTTTAAGAAAGTTAAATGGGACAGGAAAGTTTGTGTTTTAATATGAGCGGTATGGCAGAGCAAAATAGCATGAACTTTGCGTTTTTTTCTATTCATTGCTATTACGGTTTGATTGTGCAATAGTATGGTAAAGACGTCATAGTTTTGTTGATTTTTTGGCTTATAATGATGACGGTTGAATGGAATTGCGGCAAGCGTATAATGGCGAAAATTTTTACGTCTTTTGCGTACTGTTGCATAATGAAACTGTAATAGCAATGATTAATTGTTTTAAAATAGCACAAAAGCGAAAGCGCGAGCAGTCCGCCGGCTTTGTTTCAAAGCCACGGGCTACAAGCACATCGAGTCGTAGAATTCACACGTTTACAAAAGGCAGTGCCACGCAAATTAGTCACTCAAGGGCTCGAGTTATTTTTTAATTACATGGGTCAGCCAATACTATGCTACCGGTGCCAGTCTTCCGAGCACGTTGTGTTCTCATTGCAAGTGCAGGTTCAATCAAATCAGTTGCAACCTGTAGGTAAACGAACTTAAAATATTCACTGCAAAACTTTATTTGCAAAAGTGTCTTCCACAATCTTTTTGTCATAGAATTTGGCAAATGTAGAATCTGACTTCCAACCAGCCTTGTCAAGAATATCTGGTAAAGGAACAGCACTCAGCTTAGCCTTAGAAGTAGAGGCTGATCTAGTACTATGCGGCTTAAAAACACTTATATCAATGCCTGAACTTTGTAAGACAGACTTAACCCAACGGCTTACTGTGTCTCTAGACACAGGCCCATATGGTTTAACATAACTTAGCAAAAGTTGATAATGGTTCCCCCTAAGAGGCTTTGTTCTAGCTAAATACTCATGAAGCATGGTCACAACACAGAGTCGTGGGTCTGTGAATGAATGAAGCTCAATGACCATGGCCTTGGACCCTGGTTTAGACTGTTTAACATGCTCTTGCAATCTGAAAACAACAGATGATCCACTGTCTATCATTGAGTCAACTCGTAAAAGAAATAATGATTGCCCTCTTTGGGCAGTAACTAAAGCTAACAACATTGTAAGTTTAAGAGTTAAACTTTTGAGAGAAATCTCATTTACTGGAGACAATGTCTTTAAATAATTGAGAACTTGGTTAGCATCCCAAACAGCTGTATAACGAGGCATAGCAGGACGTGACTCAAATACTCCCTTAAGAAATCTGATAACTAGTGGGTGTTTACCAAAGGAAAACCATTTCCATTTTTTTCCATTTTATTTATTTTGCCATTAACCACATTAAAATATATATATATATAATAATAATAATAATAATAATAATAACAATTATAATAATAATACAACACACTAGAAATTTATAATAACTTAAAAGACGATGACTACAAAATGTTTAATGTTCGGGAAACCCATCTATTGAGGGGAGTATTGATGAAAGGGCAGAGCGAGCAGTGTTTAGGCTACTATAACTGAGACCCTCATTAAATAAAGTCAACAAAAACTCTAAAACTTGGCCTAAAGAGGGACAATCTGCAGTAATCTGTCCTTGATAACAGAAGTCAAGCCATTTCTTGTAATAGGATTGGTACTGTTTGCACGTCCCTTTTCTCCATGACTTGAGGATAACCTTGGCAGCTTCTGCTGAAATTCCCTGCTTTGTGATGAGTTCCCCGATAACTTGCATGCAATTAGTTTCAGTTTTTTCCCCATAGGATGTGGGTGACTGGGCTTGCTTGGAAGGTAGAAAGTATCCTCTGTCACTGGTAGCAATCGGGGCGTGTCCACCAACAGGTGTTGCAACTTTGAAAACCAAGGTTGGCTCGGCCAGAGTGGAGAAATCATGATCCCTTCCCCTGAGTCCCTTTCGATTTTCTGAAGGCAACGAAGAAGTAGACTAGAAGGAGGGAATGCATAGAATTGTTCTTGAGACCAGGTGTGAGAGAATGCATCAACAAATTGGGCTTCGGGATCTGGCTTCCATGACACATAACGGGGCACTTTTTTATTGATCCTAGATGCAAACAGATCAATAGATGGCTTGTCATAGAGTGCAATAATGTCATCAAAAGTATTGTCATTGAGAGTCCATTCAGTGTTATCATTAAATGTTCTAGATTCGTGGTCTGCATCAATATTTCTTTGCCTGGTAGGGAAACGGCAGTTACCCAAAGATTCCTTAGAATACACCAGGTCCAGAGATCACGTGCTACCTTATTGCATCGCATAAACTCTGTTCCACCCATTGCATTAATGTAAGCTACAGCAGTGGTATTATCTATGTAGATATTCACATGACTATTTGTCATGGAAGAGCAGAATGATTTCAATGCAAAAAGGGCAGCTAATGTTTCCAGTTCATTGATGTGAAGTTCTGACTCAGTTTCTGTCCAACGACCCCCTGTTCTAGCTTCATTGCACACTGCCCCCCATCCTTGTTTAGATGCATCTGAATACAGGGAAAGTGAGGGGTCCCCATGGGATATTGGCTTAAATGAACTATCAATATTGTTGATCCACCATTTGAGGTCGGCAATTGATGTAACTGATAATGTCATCATTGAGTTAAAGTTCCCTTTGTTTTCTTTCAAAGCTCTGATTTTGTCTATCTCAAGACTTCTATAAAACAGTTGGGCATATTCAATACCAGGGAACATAGAGACCATTAAGCCTATCACCTCAGAAACTTCTTGAATGGAGGCATGTGTTTTGGACAGTAATGCTGAGCATCTGATTTTAAGTTTGTCAGCCTTTTCTGGTGTAGGTCTCACTGTCATGTTCACAGAGTTTAAAATAAATCCCAAAAAGGTTAACTCATGAGTTGGAATAAGAATAGACTTTTCCTGGTTTACAATAAAGCCCACTTTGGTGAAGAGTTGAACAGTGTCATGCACATTGCTATTGCAATCATCAAATGAAGGCCCTTGAAGATATGAATCAATGTCAATGTACCCTACATTGACATGACCCATTTGTCTCAAATTGGAGTAAACCGGTTAAAGTAATTTAGTAAAAAGTCTGGGGGCAGATGCAAGCCCATTAGGAAGGCAGGTAAACTGAAATAATTCCCCCCGCCTGGAGAATTTTAAATATTTTTGATAACTCTCATTGACTGGGACCGAGTAATAGGCATCTTTTACATAAGCAGGACTGCTGAGTTCAGGCTTTCCATTTTGAAGTGATGATTCTTAATATATTGATTTAAGTTCTTCAAATTTAGAATTAGCCTATATCCTCCAGTCGTCTTCTTTCGAAGAAAAATAGTTGAGAG
The DNA here is from genome assembly GCA_022457155.1 of Cladopsammia gracilis. Classification (NCBI taxonomy): domain Eukaryota; kingdom Metazoa; phylum Cnidaria; class Anthozoa; order Scleractinia; family Dendrophylliidae; genus Cladopsammia; species Cladopsammia gracilis. The sequence continues at coordinate 32,511 of JAJGOT010000981.1, forward strand.
AAATTGTCCTGGACAATGTTGACTTTTGACTATGACCCCCTTTCCTATGAGTTTTTCTATTTCTGTTTGAACAATGTCTTTTTCGTTAAAATTAGACTGAATTTCTTTAGGAGGAGTCAGTTGCGTAGGAGGACAATCAAGAAATTCAACATTAAAACCTTTCACTGTTTTAAGAATCTGAGAGTCGGAAAGTAAGTTTTCGCCATTCAGGGAGAAATAATTTCAATCTACCTGCCGTTTGTTCTGATTCAGTAAGGCATACATTCTGACTTACCTCTGGTAAGTCTTCTGAACTTTTGTTTACTTCCTTTGAATTTGAGTCTTCTGCTTGTGATTCACTGGACTCTGGCTTGGTTGACCGCGATTTGCGGTCTGTCGCCAGCCTAAAAAATGCTTCTGGTTTCCTCTCGCTCGAAAGAATTTTCCTCTGCCACTGGAGGATTGAAATTTGTATCCAAAATGAGGTTGACTTTGGGCCCTATGATGAACTGTGGATGTGACTTTCCGGCCAACCCGGTTTACTTCAGAGATGTCTTTGACCTGTTTGGACAGGTCTTCTCCGAAGAGTTCGTCGGTTACAGTTGTAGACGCCGAGCAAAGGTGTTTATAATCCGAATGAAGGTCAGGCTTTATCAGCTCTTTTCGTCTAGTGTTGAGCTCGGTATTTGCATGAGCCAAAAGAGAAAGGCTATCGATTGCCTCTTGGGCGAGCGCTTTCCCGCCATTCATCTCATTGACACGTTTCAAGATGGCGTCAGCAACGCGAGCAAGGGCTGTCATGCCTTTGACGAGAGATGTTTGTACTTTTTGAAAGTTTAGGTCTTGAGACCTTATACCAGGACTGAGGTTGTCCCATATCAGTTGGTTGACCCGAACCCTTGTCAAACCCTCACAGTTTTCCGGTTGTCGGTACTTGTTAAGCTTGTCCTGAAGCTTATCTTCGAGCATGCCGTCGCGAACGAGGCGCGTCACAATTTTTGCTAGCTCTTCATGAATGGGAGGTCCCTTTTCCTCGGACCGGAGGTCATTTTTCACCGCTTCAAGGAAATCACCAAGTGATTCGCCTTTGTCAGACTGTTTGTCGGTGCCAGGTTCCTTGGCATCAGTCAAAAGTGCATCTACCAACTCATCAACATCCAGGTGACCGCTGGAAGTAGGCGGTTTTGAAGTCGCATCGGCGCGAACTTCTTGCACTGACGGTTTTGACAGATTACTGTCCGTTTCACCGTCTGAGACCTCTTCCTCATAGGTAAACTTCTCGAGTGTTTTTGTTAACACACTTGTTAAAGAGTCAGCCATCTGTGAGAAACCTTTTTCCATGGCTTTTTGCAGAGCGCTGGCTTGCGCGCTCGTCATGTCTTCTGGGCGGGAGTCAGTTATGACATTCCCGTCCTGTTTAGTGCTCTGTTTTTGTCGCTTTCCGGATTTTTCTCCGGGTACTGGGTGAACCTCGACCTGAACGTCTTCCGAAGGTCGTTTAGACGACGAAGCCGACATTTTTAAGGCAAAAGAAAAGTCCACTTTCGCGACACAGCACTAAAAGACAACCGTTCACCACGAAGGCAACAACGCACTGAGTTCACGCAGGCGCAATGCTATCTCACGTGGTCCGTCTGTGGATGTCAAGGTGGAATTAAATCAGATAAATTGCCACTTTTACACTCCATGTAGTTTACCACCCAAAGAAAACAAACTGCTCGTAGTCTAAACCAACGTCTCTGTAACAGGCCATTCTGTTCTAAAAATCAGATCTTTCTTACTTCACCCACTACGCTTACCCCCCTCCACCACCCCCCCCCCCCTCCCTACACAGTAGCCAGCAGATACACTTCGACTACAATGGCTCCTGGAAGGCACGACGCCCACGACACCTGTTTTCTAATTCTTACGTATCCAAGTGAGCAATATTGTATAGTCTTTAAAGACAATTGAAGACTTTCCATTGCGACAAAAATCATCTACCGATCTAACAACTACCAATTTCATTCACACCAGACGACGAACAGTACAAAGCCAAATTCACTGCATATTGTCAGCCATCATATCGCTACAGCACCTGTGTTTTTAAACGCAAATCACTGTCAAATTTTATCATGAAAACCACTTTCCTCAGATCCCCTTCCGCTCCGCGGTGGCCACCCGCTTAGCGCTCGTCTGAAACACTTAAAAAATAAAGCCTCTTCTGCAGGCTAGCCATTCGACTCTACAACAACCACCAGTATATCCTACTGCTACTACCAATTTGCCTTACCGCAGTTACGAAGTAATTATAGTTACATGGAAACAGTGTGCCGCGATCAAGAATTGTTTTCGGTAGTCATGGAATGTTGTAGACTGTTCTATCTGTCCTCTTGGTTGCGAATTTCTACGCGCTCCAACGACCTCAGAGCTAGAGGTCGACTTGCATATATATATAAATTTTATGGCAAGAAAAGGGATTTCAAGCGATACAATTTTAGATGAAATTGTTGAAAAATCGAAACGGGTTCTTACAATGTCATATGTAGTAAACAGTCCTGTCACAGTGACCCTTACGAACCACATGAGACCGCGAATCCTGTCAGTTCTGAAATAGCTAGCAGTGACCTGTTTGAACCAAGATTATTAAATTATATAATGAGATACCATGACACTTCACCTTCAAAACCATTGATTTCATTCATTAAACTTACAAAAACTGTTTATTAAAAGTTTGATAGCAAATCTTACAACAATATCTATAGTTCTTCGATTTCCCACGCGGCTATTTCTCGCAAAAAGCGCTGCAAGAACGGGAAGAAATCCGCCTGTCTTGCAACACAAGTACGCCCAACAAAAATACTGTCTTCGAATCTCCAAGACTATCCTTCAAACTGCTCCAGATTTTGTACATTTAGCCCTTTGCAACGAAGATTTTAGTTTAGACTGACTTTGAAAACCTTTCAAAAGCACAGTCCAATGGACTAACGTCAACTCCGTCACTTGCCGTTTCCCATGGTGTTGCGCTCCGTTGATTTTGACCTCATTTTAGCGTCCTTTTTTGTCTCGCATTTCATCTATTCTTTTAGCCATTAATATTACCATGTACGTTTTGATATACGAAAGCTTTCAATTTCTCTAACTTTTCTCTCTGAAATACCGGACATGACAGGATCTAAAATTATCTGTCGACAGTGAACAGAACAGCGTCAATGTCTTTCCTGCTATTAATAAACAGTCACGCTAGGCCCAGCTATTTTAGTTTTGTCTTTACAACATTTTAATTTTCACGATCCAAACTTTATAGCAGACAGTTGCGCCGAAAACGCAAACTACCTACGGCGGTCTGCCAGCATGTCCCCCCACGAAATTTTCAAACTAGAAGACTCAGAAACGCCGTTTCCGATTTTAGAATTAAAAATACTTTACCTAGCAAACTTTTCAAAAAGCTCATAATCGTGTGGGAAAATCGCCCTAGTCCCCCTCATCACAGGTAGCGGACAAGAACTGCATGACGGTCTTTTGGTACCCAGTCCCATAGCAGTGACAGCGACCCACACTTCAAAACCCAGTACCAGTTCCCATTTATTTTTTTTAGCAAGACAAATGACTGAGTACAATATCGCAAGTGTAGAAAACTGACCCTTTCTCATTACACGATCTTCACTGCTATTCCATCACCCACATGCTCTGTCAAAATTACTACCTATTCCATTCAAAACCAATTACTAGAACTGCGCCCATAGCGAACGTGACCGAAAAATGACCACGTGTTCACCATTTTCCCGCCATTTTCACGTCAGCGAGAAAACTCCGCAGTTCTCTCAAAATTACTACCTATGCCATTAAAACCAATTACTATAACTGCGCCCATAGCAAACGTCAACGAAAAATGACCACGCGATCACCATTTTCCCGCCATTTTCACATCAAAATACATAAAACAACAGACTGATACTCACCACAAACAAACACAAAGAAAAAAAATCACTCTACCATTTCATTTGTCTTCATGGTTTGTTGTAAAACCAGAGAAACAAAACATCCTAGAACTGACATTGTAGTCCATTCATCAAGACTGAGTCTATTCATCAAGGTCACTAGAAAGCTAGCGAGAACACAAAGAAAAACTCAATCACAGAATTCATATCAACATAATCACCACCCTTTACCCAAACACCAAGTGACATTACCACACGACCCACACCATCACTCTCCGACACTTCTGCGTTTTGGTCTTGAAAAAGTGGAGCACTGATAACAGCAGAACCCCCAATGCTGTACAGAAAAGTTGTTAGCAGAGGGGCACGGGTTCTCCTCCTTTTGCAAAAAAAAAGAGAATAATAATAATGAAAAGTAAACACAAATGGCTACTAAAATAAAACTACGCCCATTTCGTGAACATAAATTTCTATTGGCTGATTTGCATCATGTGATGTTTTCATGTACGTATTTTAAGAACACTTATTATAAAGGTGCGCTACAACAGCATCTTTACCAAATAAAAAAAAGAATTGGAAAACTTGAGTGCCTTTGATAGGTAAATATAGTCAAGAAGACAACCCCACCTAATACCTTTGACAACAAACATTCTTTTTTTTTTAATAACCTCGCATTATAACGCATTAACGAGATGGCTTTAAGAGCCCTTTGATTTGTATAAAGAGCCTTTTACCAAATTTAACTGTTTGGTCTGAGACGGGGTAGCGAAAATAGAAATTTTAGGTCTGAGATGGGGGAGAGGTTCTTAGGTCCCAGCGAAACTCCCCCACCTAAAACATTGCGGAGTACCTCCTCCCCTCCCCCCCGGGCTAAACAACCGTATTGATATTACCTAACAATTGATTACAATTATATAAGCAAACGCCAACGTCTGAACGTCTGAGTTTCAATATTTTCTAGATAAATCTTAAACTTAAAGGGAGACTACTTTGTAAAAGCCAGCAAGGGTTTCTTTAATCTTCCTCCCAATTTTCATTTAATTATTAAAAATCTACCTTTATACATTTATTATTATGGGAATAATCTGTTCACCAGGCTGTGTCGTTTATCGACACGCGTTCATACAAGCAAAGCAGAACAAAAGGTCCTGAAGATGACAACGCGAATTTCTTTTTTAAAAAAAATCCTGTCTTTCAGTCTATATTCTGAGGGATACTGATTATATATTCTAAAGTTTGGAGAGTATGTAGGCTGCAATTGGATAAATTAGAGAGCTGCTTACTTTCGAATATTCGTCCAACGGTTATAAACTTTTCTATTACTACCTGCGGCCGCATAAACAGCATTAATAAACGCATCCTTTCAGTAGAGCCGCAATGGACAGATTATCATTTCTTTTCACCCTCATTGAAACCTGCCTTTTTTGGCCATGGACCACTTTACCGCTTGGTTCTATATGCTTCGTTTCTAACGGCTCAGTAGCCTGCGTGGCAAGCGTTCGAAGGGGAAAGGGGAGAATTGAGGCGCGCGAGAACGCGAAGGACGCGCGAGGAAGGGGGAAGGGGTTTTGTGTGTCTTACCCTTGGTATGACTTGGTGTCTTATATCAATGCTTTTGTCCCAAACAAAACAAAACAAAACAAAAGAATCCTGGTCCATTTGGTGTAGATTCGTCTAAAACTATTTGTGCTCCTTATAGCCAAGGAAATAGTGTTTTCTGGTTCTAATGCGGGTAGTCAGTGTGTAGCGATGTGTTTAACAGCTATATTGTATAATTTTAGTCGCATGATAACATGTGCGTCAGATCTTGTTGAAATTACGAATTTTGGTAATGAGTTGTATACTTATCTTTCTAATTTAAAACAAAAAGAATGCCTTATGTTAACTGAAGTTCCTGATGTTGTTTGTACTGGGAGAGTTAACTTTCAATTTATTAGAGTATAGTGAAAGTTATTATGGAAATTACATTATTTAAATGACAGTATAATAGTCTATTAGAAGAGAGTTGTTTACCTTTGTTTGAGGCTTTTGAATCGTTATTACGTGATAATTATGTCATTTATTTTGTCAATAATAATTTATACAGTCGCTATTTTTTAGACAAGGGATGGTGTATTGAAAGTGTTTGATTCACATAGTAGAGATCAATGAATGATCCATGTGGGACGTGTGTATTGACTGAAGTTAGTTCTCTTGAAGAGTTCGAAGAGTTTGAAGTAAAATAAGTGAAGATATCCTTAACAGCCCAATCATAGTACTCGCAGAGTTCTTGTTTTGTTTACATAAAACCAGAGACAGAGAAATGTATGGAAAACTAAAACAAGCAACAGGCCCCCAAAGTTGGTCAGTAGAACTCTTTGCCGTGTAGCTTTAGTTTATATTTTTTTTAGAACAGCCGCTTTACGAAAATTATTCGACATTAGATTCTCATACAAAAACCATAATTTCTCACCTGTCAAGATAGCTTCCAAAAAGACGAAACAAAATACACACCATGTATCTCACTTGTCGCACTTCCCATTAGAAAAGGTAGCTCCATTTCCAACTGAGCCTTTGTAACAGCTTTCCCGTCGATCTTCTCTAATCGGAACAACTTTAAATCAAACGCACCGAGTCCAAACTTTCCGCTTATTGTTTGATTATATGTCCATTGAATTGTGCTTTGTCATGTCAAATGGTATGCGACTTATGTGTCATTCGAATGCCGATCCTTCGTCATCATCTCGATAAAAACTCAGAATAATTTTGACCACGCCACTCGACGCCATCACGGAGATCAAGGTCAACGCTCTACGACCCTGGCACCTTTCGCATATAATATCGGTTAATATGTCACCTGGTCACGCAGCGATGCAGGAAAAAGTCACAAAATAGCTTTGCTGTTAGGAAAAACTATGTTGCTTTTATTAACAACAACAATCGTTAATTTAGTATAATTAATAGAATGTCACTTAACTTTTACCGTATTTTCTCGATTAAACGCCGGGCCCCGAACAAACGCCGGGTATAATAGAGGAAGTTGTAAGTAAGCTCCTCAAACGTTTGTTTGTGGAATAATAAACTTAAGATTTAAGGGCAAGGTACAAGGCTGCCAAGAAAAACGAATAATAACCCTTTCTTAAAAAATGGCGGGGAGAAAAAACTGCTGATACAAAGAAACGCCGGGTCCACTAGGCCAAGTTTGAAATAAACGCCAGGGTCGTTTAATAGAGAAAATACGGTAACCTTTCATTTATCAGTTAACTACTATATTTTTGGGCAATTGTCAGTTAACTGTTAACCCCATTAGTACCCTCCTAAATGCACTGGTATTCTGAATTTCACTTTTGCCGGAACGCAATTGGCATTAACAAACAAAACGAAAAAAACTCACGAGATAATAATGCCTTTTGTCACAACATTTCACCCACGACTGAAAAACCTTAAACAAATACTGATGAAAAATGGAGTTTCGTTCAAAACCAACCATTCCTGAAAACTATTAAAACTATTTACAAAACGCCGCCTAACATATCATACAAGACATAAATCACTTAACGACATACTCATAACAGCCAAACTTTGAAAGCTAACTGAAGCAAAACCACATAGCGGAGTCGGTGCAGGCTGTCATGAACCTCATTTCGATCTAAGGGAAACTAAAAAAGTGACCGCCAGGAGTGGTGTCCTGTTTACCCGCTCCAGACCCAATATTTTCTATATAAGTGCGTCCATAGCAGACGTGACCGAAAAATGACCACGTGATCACCATTTCCCCCGCCATTTTTCACGTCAAAATATATAAAACAGCAGACTTGATACTTTAGCCAACTACAAAACTTTCCGTTTCATTATGCAAGAGTAGAAACAGCAAAATACCATAAATTTTGACTTTCGTTCTCTTTTCCAATACTGCTGGAGAGTTGAAAAAGAAATGGCTGATGGCGCGATGTCTGCTAAACATAGCTCAAATTGTCCTGGCATGGGGACAGGCAGCTCTAGAGAAATGACATGTTGTTACGGTCTCCTTCCATTAGATTCGGCACATGTGAAGTTCAATGTTTGAACCGTGCCTTACTTGAAAGAATATTAAAGATTCAGTCACCATTTGTTGTGTCAATTGATATTTTGATAATTAATATTAATATGTCATCTGATCAGATATAAAGTCATTGCACGTGACGTATTATCGATCACTTGATAGGTTTGTGGGCTTTTAATTGTTTTGAAATTGCGGCAATCTATTGTATTTGATTTAGAAAGTCTTTTCTATTGTCAAATTTCCCAACAGAAAATAGACAATGAATAACTGAAAATGCAAATTTCCAAATTTAATTATTGTCAAATTTCCCAACAGAAAATAGACAATGAATAACTGAAAATGCACTATGTAAATTGAACCAACAATACATTTTCATCGTCAATTAGCTAGCAAGGCGGGAAAAGTCTTTCACTTTCACTTCACTAACATCAAAATTATTTACATTCACACTCGTGATTCTTTGTTACTCATAACTTTTATTGACTTGCACCAACACGAATTTTAAAACTTTCTCTCAATCTTCTCTATCCTGCCATGAACCATATCCAGTTGACTACTGCGCCTCGCATTTTCTACATAATGACTGATTCTACAACGCCATCTTTACCATATTTATTTTATATTTATTTAAGATTCTTCTTTTTTTAACCTCACGTTCCAACGCATTAACGAGATGGCTTTAAGAGCCCTTTGATTTTTAAGATAGATAACTAAATTGTTTGTTTGTCATAACTTATGAGTCATTTGTTGGCTCCTAGGAGAAAAATTACGGAGCCTCTTCGTTAATATTTCGGGCATTTTCGGTTTTAGCCGTCGGACTTCATGAATAGTCTTCGTAAATGCATAGTAATGACATTGTCCCCCTGTAACGGAAAAGTGTCGCTTAACTTATTTCCACGTTATTTCGCCAAATGGCACAAAATGTACAACTTAGTTGGATAAAAAGGTCCTATAGCACAAAACAAAAGTAGTAGTTTAGAGATAAAGAGCAGAATTGCAAGGATTGAAGTTGATTACAGTTAAGCTTGATATCAAAGTTGCCTTTATTGCTGGATAGGCAGTGTCAATCGTGACATTTATCTGAAATCAAAATGCGTGCGTTATAACGGCACAGTCTATCTTGCGCCGCTTTACTTCCTTGCATTAACTTAGCTAATGTTTGTAAGATGGAAAAATAAATCGTTTGTTTATCATAACTTATGACACATTTGTTGGCTCCTAGGAGAAAAATTACGCAGCCTCTTCAACAATGTTCAGTCATTTTCCGTTTTAGCCGTTGCACTTCGTGAATAATCTTCGCAAATGCATAGTAATGACACTGTCCCGCCGAAATGGCAAAATATCGCTTAACTTATTTCCACGTTATGTCGCCAAATGGCACAAAATATACAACTTAGTTGGATAAAAAGATCCTATAGTACAAAACAAAAGTAGTAGTTTGGAGATAAAGCGCAGGATTGTAAGGATTGAAGAGGATTACAGTTTAGCGTGAAATGAAAGTTACCTTTGTTTGCAGGAGAGGCAGAGTCAATCGTGACATTTATCTGAAACCAAAATGCGTGCGCTATACCGGCTCAGTCTAATTGCATTTGCTTAGCTGTTTGTAAGATGGAAAAAAACAATTGTTTGTTTGTCATAACTTATGAGACATTTGTTGGCTCCTAAGAGAAACATTACGGAGCCGCTTCGTCAATATTCGGACAATTTCCGTTTTAGCCGTCGCACTTCGTGAATACCCTTCGTTAATGCATACTGATGATAACGGCTCAGTCTATTTTGAGCTGCTTTACTTCGTTACATTTACATTTACTTCGTTACATTTGTTGGCTCCTTGGAGAAAAATTACGGAACCTCTTCGTCCATCACAAGCCAGAGGGTCGATTGTAATGCACGCATTAGGGGTCCACATTCGCCTTGGAGGTCCACGCGTTTGAATAAATTTTAATTAGTTTTCACACATTCCTTTTCGCACCCAATAAACCATATCTGTCTAAAGTTGTCGTTTTCAGAGGGAAAAAACAGACTTATAAAAACCTATTAATAGGTGTTGTAGTTAATATTCAGCAAAAATAAATTTGATCTCCTTGCGGCAGACTAGACATAAATTTCGAAACCACGGGAAATAATATTTTGCTGCGTACCTTTCGCGCTGTTTAGCAATGGATTTTTCGATGTTTATCGCGTTTTATCGCTTTGCTTGGGGTCTTATCGACTTGATTAGCTTTTATTGGTCACTTGTGCGGCGATCCATCCGGTGAAAGTGTATTTGTATGATGTTTCGCAAAGAATTGCAATGTGTAATGGTTAGCGATCCAAACGAGGAAAACGGCGGCCGTAGCGGTAAGTGACCGACTAAGAAATAGGACTGAGGCTTCAAAGGAAGGTATGTAGATGATTTTTTTGTTTTTGACAGTCGGAATTTAAGCAGATTTAAGGCGAAACCTCTGCTGTAGGGAATTTTACCTGATCAGACACAATTAATTCTGCCGTGCCGGCGGACGACGGATAAACATTAGGTCGGAATACTTGTAAGCTTTAAGCAATTCGTACAAACATCATTTTATCGATGCTTCAAGTCCGCGAATAAATGAAGCGAAATTCTGTAAGTTCTTAGTATCCGATTTTATAAGAATCATTTGAAGTTACATACGACAGACGACAGATCCTTAGAGTCAAATACAAGCCCGCCATAAATCTGGGAATTCCCGCCAAAATGTATCACGCTTATGACGCCATTGATTAGTATTCTGCTCTAGTTTGATTCCTGGATAGACTTAAGCCTTACACAGTTACTTTAAATTCGAAAAAATCTGATCAAATCATTCCGTATATATGGATATAAAACAATGGCGGAAAGAATCCCAAAATGAAATACTGATTTAGCTTTTAATCGGCCCGCTTCAGCTTCTGGCGTGTTGAGGACATCAAACCTACTCGTGGTAGCAGACTTACAATAATTGTAACTTAGTTTGTAGACTAGGAACACTTTCGCAAATTAGTCTTTAAGATCTCTACTACCTTACGTAAGCGGCACGTTCAATCTTCTAACGTGATGAGATCCATTTGAGACAGTAAATTAACATTAAAACTCTGTTTGTCGCCTAGGGAAAATTGTATAAATTAGTGTTCACAACATAGGGGTCTCCGCTCCCTCATGTAAGCTTACAGGCGACACGCCCAAGCTTCTGAGGTGATGAGATCCATTCGAGACAACAGTAAATTATAACATTAACTGTAACTTTGTTTGCCGACTAGAGAAATAGGAACTAATTTTTAAATTTGAACATAGGGGTCTCCGCTCCCTCGTGTAAGCTTACAGGCGGCACGCCCAAGCTTCTGAGGTGATGGGATCCATTCGAGACAGCAGTAAATTATAACATTAACTGTAACTTTGTTTGCCGACTAGAGAAATAGGAACTAATTTTTAAATTTGAACATAGGGGTCTCCGCTCCCTCATGTAAGCTTACAGGCGGCACGCCCAAGGTTCTAAGGTGATGAGATCCATTCGAGACAGCAGTAAACTTTAACATTAACTGTAACTTTGATTGTCGACTAGGGAAATTTGTATAAATTATCGAGATGAGTTGTCGAGATCCTTTTAAGATAATAGACTAATATAAATGCAACTTTGTTTGTATGGTAGGAAACTTTTGTATATTGACATGACCGTAGCATGTTTTTTTTTTTCGCGATCTTGGGTGGACGTATGAGACAACAAAAAACGCGATTTCATGCTTTCTGGTCTAGCTACATCCCTTAGAATTCAAAAACAATACGAAAAAGAAAACCAATCTCTCCTAAACTAGATTTTAAACTTTGCGAAAAAATTGATTGACATCAAAACGGGTTTTCCCTGTGGTGCATAGAAGTCACACTCGTGAAATGGATGGAAGCTTTTTGAAAACGTTCCTGATCGCACCAACTTAGCTAGGCTTTTAAGTTGACCGAGCGGTTTCGTAAATTTTTGAGCAATTTATTCGGGGTTTTAAACGGCAAGAAATTTTATTAGCAGTGTTTGCATGCTATAGTGAAGTGTATAGATCCCTGTACATGTGTATAGATCTTTTTTATTTTTTTGCCATTATTTCGAACGTTTCATGAAGTAGTTTCTTCCACTTTTTAAGTCGCCATTGTTCTCGAGCACTATCCTACCGGATTCGGTTCCATTGCGTTCGATTTTGCTTGAATGAGTTCGATTTTGTTCGATTGCGCTCGATTTTGTTCGATTGGTTCGATTTGTTCGATAATTGAAATCACACAAAATTAGATGTTCGATTGTGTTCGATTAGACACCCGGGCTTAAAGATCACCGCTAAGAAGTGTCTCACAGCAAGTCCAGGAAAACTCCCGGAACTGAAAGACGTTTTAAAATAAATGGGACTTTAAGTTATCATTGCAGAACTGATAGAAGTTTCATTTGTGAAAGTAAGGAAAATTCAGCGTGAAATAGTTTTGTTTTTGGATCCATCGAACTAAAGTGCCGTAAAATTCGACTTGTACCAGATTTGTACAATTATTTTTAATTTAACGTGGATCGGGTTTTGTCAATGATGACAGAATGTAATTAAAAACCGCAACTGCTGACAGCTACAATGCACGTTTATGCCTTAATGCGAGTTTCCTGGCGAGCTTTAAACAAAGGGCTCCCGACAAAGCCGGGATTTTAATCCACCACAAACATGCGAAGCACGCGTCTTTGAAAGTCGTCTAGTACTTAAAATCGGGGCTCTGGCTTCGGGCATTTTCGGACTTAGCCGTCGCACTTCTCGAATACTCTTCGTAAAAGCATATTGATGACAATGTCTCGTCGAAATGGCAAATTGTCGCTTAGCTTATATATTTCCCCGTTATATCGCAAATGACACAAAATATACAACTTGGTTGGAGAAAAATATGCTATAGTACAAATCAAAAGTAGTAGTTTGGAGACAAAGGGCAGGATTACAAAGATTGAAGTGGATAACGATTTAGCTTGATATAAAAGTCGCCTTTGTTTGCTGGAGAGGCAGTGTCAATCGTGACATTTATCTGAAATCAAAATGCGTGCGTTATAACGGCTCAGTCTATCTTGCGCCGCTTTACTTCCTTGCATTGACTTAGCTAATGTTTGTAAGATGGAAAAATAAATCGTTTGTTTATCATAACTTATGAGACATTTGTTGGCTCCTAGGAGAAAAATTACGCAGCCTCTTCAACAATGTTCAGTCATTTTCGGTTTTAGCCGTTGCACTTCGTGAATAATCTTCGTAAATGCATAGTAATGACACTGTCCCGCCGAAATGGCAAAATATCGCTTAACTTATTTCCACGTTATGTCGCCAAATGGCACAAAATATACAACTTAGTTGGATAAAAAGATCCTATAGTACAAAACAAAAGTAGTAGTTTGGAGATAAAGCGCAGGATTGTAAGGATTGAAGAGGATTACAGTTTAGCTTGAAATGAAAGTTACCTTTGTTTGCAGGAGAGGCAGAGTCAATCGTGACATTTATCTGAAACCAAAATGCGTGCGCTATACCGGCTCAGTCTAATTGCATTTGCTTAGCTATTTGTAAGATGGGAAAAAACAATTGTTTGTTTGTCATAACTTATGAGACATTTGTTGGCTCCTAAGAGAAACATTACGGAGCCGCTTCGTCAATATTCGGGCAATTTCCGTTTTAGCCGTCGCACTTCGTGAATACTCTTCGTTAATGCATACTGATGATAACGGCTCAGTCTATTTTGAGCTGCTTTACTTCGTTACATTTACATTTACTTCGATACATTTGTTGGCTCCTTGGAGAAAAATTACGGAACCTCTTCGTCAATATTTCGGGCATTTTCGGACTTAGCCGTCGCACTTCTCGAATACTCTTCGTAAAAGCATATTGATGACAATGTCTCGCCGAAATGGAAAAATTGTCGCTTAGCTTATATATTTCCCCGTTATATCGCAAATGACACAAAATATACTACTTGGTTGGAGAAAAATATGCTATAGTACAAATCAAAAGCAGTAGTTTGGAGACAAAGGGCAGGATTACAAAGATTGAAGTGGATAACGATTTAGCTTGATATAAAAGTCGCCTTTGTTTGCTGGAGAGGCAGTGTCAATCGTGACATTTATCTGAAATCAAAATGCGTGCGTTATAACGGCTCAATCTATTTTGAGCCGCTTAACTTCGTTACATTTGCTTAGTTAATGTTTGTAAGATGGAAAAATAAATTGTTTGTTTGTCATAACTTATGAGACATTTGTTGGCTCCTAGGAGAAAAATTACGGAGCCTCTTCGTCATTATTTCGGGCATTTTCGGTTTTAGCTGTCGCACTTCGTGAATACTTTTTGTAAATGCATAGTAATGACACTGTCCCGTCCAAATGGCAAAATGTCGCTTAACTTATTTCCACGTTATATCGCCAAATGGCACAAAATATACAACTTAGTTGGATAAAAAAATCCTATAGTACAAAACAAAAGTAGTAGTTTGGAGATAAAGTGAGTGCATGGATTGAAGTGGATTACAGTATAGCTTGAACTCAAAGTTGCCTTTGTTTGCTGGAGAGGCAGTGTCAATCGTGACATTTATCTGAAATCAAAATGCGTGCGTTATAACGGCTCAGTCTATTTTGAGCTGCTTTACTTCGTTGAATTTGCTTAGTTAATGTTTGTAAGATGGAAAAAACAATTGTTTGTTTGTCATAGCTTATGAGACATTTGTTGGTTCGTAGGAGAAAAATTACTGAGCCTCTTCGTCAATATTTCGGGTATTTTCTGTTTTAGCCGTCGCACTTCGTGAATACTCTTCGTAAATGCATACTGATTTTTTTATTACATAGTAAATATAATGTTTTGCCATACAATGAAAAAAGAAAGCAAAAGAGAATAATAATTACGATACATATGCAAAAAGAGAAGAAAAATAATACAGTAATTGAAAAAAGTACAATATAGCTTAAAAGAATATATGTTAACTCATTGACGTCAGTCCCGGCCAAACTTGGTCTTAAGAGAACAATAAGACTCAACTGCTTTAAAAAATTGCAGCTTTCTCAATGGCGCGAACATTTTCAGTTGTGAGCATTGACTAGAAGGTCCATCAATTTGAGACACCCAATAAACATAAAAAAGTCAGCGATTTTCGCAGAATATCAGGGTTTGAATTTGGAGAAGAACAAAAATGACCCTTTTTATTGTCATAGAAGAAGAACCAAAATTACCCTTTTTGCCTCCATTTTTTTCTAAATCATCGTTGCAAACCCAAAAGTTAACATTCACAGCAAACGTCAGGCCTAGTCCTACCTTAGAAGTGAATTTTTATGCTCTTATTCGTTGCCCTGGCCAAGCTACAGCCTCTTGTTCTAGTGCATCCTGGCCTTGCCTCAATTTTCAACATCACGACCGCACTGCATGCTGGGAAATAGCGATAATTTTTGACAGGGTTCGTTCCTTTCCCCACATATTTCATATTTATACTAAGTGCACAGCCACTCCCACCTACCACCGAAATTTGGCGCTTGTTGTGTTCTTCAGTGGTCGCAAATCCCAAAATATGCCGTGGCAGGTCATGAAATTCATCAGTAGTGGAGTCCCAAGGCTACTTCGTTTCGGAGCGGCCATTTTTTTAGTTCAACGAACAACAAGCCAAATTCGAAAACGAAGTACATCACCTTACTCGCTTCTTTGAGAAAGTGGACTCTTAGCTACTTTCACGCTTAATGATGCTCATCAGGCAGCTACTAAAGATAAAAAATGGCTGTAAACTTACCAAAAATCGCATACAAACCATACTTGAGCCGCTATTATAGCTCAACGAAGCAAAAACAATACGTCAAAATGACGTTCTAGGAAACTCGAGCCTTCAGTTATTTAAAACAGCAACACTTTCCATGGTAACCCCAAATATGGAGTCACGAAATCCTATGGATCGTTTATATGCAGAAAATCACTCAAAAACGTAAAAGGTCACTGACGACAATGACTTAAGGGAGTTGAACTAGCATTCACTTAGCCCATGTTTTTTGGAATTGCTCTAATCGGTTAGATTTAAAAGCTATGGTGCGTAGAATATCAATTTTGTTATCAAGGCGCAAAAGAAAACTGTCGAAGTCTACGATGCCGCCGCGTGCGCTAGTTGCAAAAACATGATATTTGGCGATAATCAAACCGTAGTTAAGAACTTTCCAATTGTTTGACTCTTTGTGCCAACCCGTATAAAATAGAATTTTTAGATAAAGTCAGTTTTTCATTAAATTTTTCTCGCCACCAGTTATAAAAAAGTCCAAAACGACGAGGATACACTGCAAGTAATTAACATGTGTCTTAGAGATTGATTTTCCAGGTTACATAAAGGACAGACTTGCCAGACTTAGAAATCGCACTGTTTTGCCGATTTGGTGATGATTTGAGGCCAGTACGCCGATTTCGAGATCTGGTGTGCTCAAAAGTGAGATTTTGCTAAAACTTGCTCCGCGCGGCCCCAAACCTGCGTTTCGTACACTTTTCATAGAAATCGCAATGCTTTCCTGATTTGGCGATGATTTGAGGCCAGTACGACGATTTTGAGTTTGGTGTGCTCAAAAGTGAGATTTTGCCAAAACTTGCTCCGCACATCCCCAAACGTGCGTTTTGGGCACTTTCCATAGAAATCGCACAATATGTCTCCATTTAGAATTAAGGTTTCAAAATATGATGCCATCCAAGAATCAGGACCGCCATTTTAGAATTTTTCTCAAAGAAAACAATTATAAAAAGTGGTCAATTTATCCAAATCATCTGAAACTTTGCACAGAACATCCTAATAATCTGTAAATGTAGCACATCAAAGCACAAGTCCATATCTTTCTCCATTCAGCATTTAGGTTTCAAAAAATATGTTTTTTCCTAGCCATTTTCAATGATGGAATAATGACGTCACAATGAGACATCGACACTGTCAATCTACTAACCTTATGATTTTGTACTATCTGCTAAATTTGAAGTCTAAAGCGGTTATACTTTAGGGGTTATGATGGGGTACGTTTTAAGACATATCAGTGTCCGTACATGAAGCTGGTCATCACAGCAGGGACAAGCCATGGAGCGGTGAGTACACGCTCTTTTGTGCTCCGCATTTGTACTCTATTCAGACCTTTTTAAGACTATGCACGACCAAACCAACTGTCCGAACTATGACATAAGGTCCTAGTGCTACTCTAGAAAACTTTTTTCCCAACCGAAAGTGTTTGCTTTTGCATAGTCAGCAGTTTATCTTTAGATATTTAATCCTCCCCTCAAGAAATCACTTTATGGCTTTTAGAGACAAAGGACGAGGGTTTATCTATACTTTTATGATAGATGTAGTTGATACACCAGGAAAGGAACACTTTGGTGTAAGTTTTGCGTGAATTCATCATTGTACTTAGGAGTAATTAATAACTGAATAACTAATTAGCTGCAAATTTCGACCGTTAATAACATCGTCAGATCTCGTGGTTATGGCAGTATTTATATCAATCGAGTTAGATCCCAAAGAGATCTAACCGTGTTGCTAAAGTCAAGGAAATAGCTTCTAAAACGTGCGAGTTATTAACAGTTGAATTTTTTCCAATATGGCGGACCCAAAAGTGCGTCAAACATGCAAACGAGGCTATACTTTGAACGTTAATATCTCTGACGGGATTTTATCACACTTCCTCAAATTCGCAGGATATATACAACGTATTTAATACCATTTGCCAATACACTCGGCGTTATTATCGGCTCAACGGTTTGTTTGTAGCCTTGTTTACAAGTTTTTCAAACATGGAAACGGGGCTACAATTTTATCGTTAATATCTCTGAGGGGATTACATCAAACAAATTCAAATTTGCAGGATATATAGCACGACTTTAATACTATCTACGAATACACTCAGTTTTAATATCGGCTCAACCTTATGCTTCTAGTTCAAAACCTCCAACACATGCGAAAACACCTCAACAGAAGCTAATATAATATAATATAATATAATATAATATAATATAATATAATATAATATAATATAATATAATATAATATAATATAATATAATATAATATAATATAATATAATATAATATAATATAATATAATATACTGTGCAGTTCTTTACCAAGCAGCGGATGCTTTGGGCCTTGAAATGCTACAAAGGTGCGCCAAACGGGCCTTGGGATGCATGTCCTGGATCTCTCAGCACCACCTACAACGAGAGATTGATGACCAAGCCTCAAGAGCCCTTGACACTGAGACATTATATGGAATGTACAAGTTAACGCTAGACTGTGCGCCAGAAACGTTTCACTTAAACGAAAATCAAGCAGGTGGCGATGCAGATAAGGACATTGAGACAGACGAGGAAGAGAAGAAGTCCAGGAAAAGAAAAGCCACACCGACAGACAGTGAGAGCGACTACGAACCTGTAAAGAAGGCAAAGGAGAAAACATCAAGTGCCCTTACAACAGATAGCGAGAACGATTTCCAAGCGCCCGTAAAGAAAACGAAAAGGAAAACAGCAAGTCCCTTGAAGAGCGATGACGAAGCGCCCGTAAAGAAAACGAAAAAGAAAGCAGCAAGTTCCCTGAAGAGCGACAGCGAGCAGAAGAAAAGAAGCCATCATAAGAAGAGGATGCGTAGGATAACAGGCTGCTTCTTTTACGGCTACAACCTTCAACGTCATATTCAAATGCAAGTCAGGAAGGGCGGCATAGAAGAGGAAGGCATTCCCCGTTTGACGTCAATTATGTTACATTCAACAAACCAACTTGGCGCTCCGCGTACTGGAAAGGTAAAGCGTCCAGGCAGAAGGAAAAGGTGGCGCCCGATAAGCGGGTGTGGAACTGTCGCAATCGACATGGGCAAACATCTCAGAACTGTGCATAACGTAAAAGAAAACTCTGGTGAGTTAAGAAATCTGTTGAAGTCGTCGAGGGTATACACTGGCCTGAAATCAGACATTGACCTGTATGTAAACGAGGGTCACGAGGAGAGGTCCGACAAGTCAGAGGAAAGCGACGACAACGAAGAGGAAAACGAGGGGACAGACGAGCATTGCCCTCTGTCTTCTCACAGTAGAAGCACGGCAGGAAAAAACAGAAATGCCAGAAACAGCAGAAACATCGCAGACCATTACAAAAGATAATGAAATTTCTGCCGACACAGGTTCTGAATACCAAGAACAGTCTGATGAAGAATCAGAATCTTCAGAATCTGACAAAAAAACGCATTCCTCAAAAACATCACCACGACCAAGTAAACTGGAACAGTATTACCATAGTAGTGATTCGAGTGCTGATGACTTCGTTCCTACGCAGAGTCTTGCAGAAGATGAAAATGTTATACAGCCTTCACCAAAGAGTGCTGTGAATAGTCATCTAGTCCAAGCAACTGAAAGTGTCAGTGAACCCTCGTTTACAAGCAGCTGAAAGTGTCAGTGAACATGATGTCTCGAAAAAAAAAAACAGTTGTGCAGAGAATCCCAGGCCCAAACGTGCGTTTTGTACACTTTTCATAGAAATGCACTATTTTCGCTTTCTGACGATGATTTGAGGCCAGTACGGCGATTTTGAGGTCAGGTGTGCTCAAAAGTGACATTTTGCCAAACAATGCTCCGCACCGCCCCAAACGTGCGTTTTGTGCACTTTTCATAGAAATGGAACTGTTTTCCAGATTTGCGATGATTTGAGGCCAGCACGTCGATTTTGATATCTCGTGTGCGTAAAGGTGAGATTTTGCCAAAACTTGCTCCGCACGGCCCCAAACGTAGAAATGCACTGTTTTCGCTTTTTGGCAATGATTTGAGGCCAGTACGACGATTTTGAGATCTGGTGTGCTCAAAAGTGAGATTTTGCCAAAACTTGCTCCACACGCACCGAAACGTGCGTTTTGTGCACTTTTCATATCTCGTGTGCGTAAAGGTGAGATTTTGCCAAAACTTGCTCCGCACGGCCCCAAACGTAGAAATGCACTGTTTTCGCTTTATGGCGATGATTTGAGGCCAGTTCGACGATTTTGAGATATGGTCTGCTCAATAGTGAGATTTTGCCAAAAGTTGCTCCGCACGGCCCCAAAACGTACGTTTTGTGCATTCTTCATAGAAATGCACTGTTTTCGCTTTTTGGAGACGATTTGAGGCCAGTACGGCGATTTTGAGATCTGACCATGTGCTCAAAAGTTAGATTTTGCCAAAACTTGCTCCACATGGCTCCAAACGTGCGTTTTGTGCACATTTCATAGAAATGCACTGTTTTCGCTCTTGGCGATGATTTGAGGCCAGTAGGACGATTTTAAGATCTGGTGTGCTTTAAAGTGACATATTGTCAAAAATTGCTCCCGAGGGCCCAAAACGTGCGTTTTGTGCACTCTTCATAGAAATGCACTGTTTACGCGTTTTACCAATGATTTGAGGCCAGTACGACGATTTTAAGATCTGGTGTGCTCAAAAGTGAGATTTTGTCAAAACTTGCTCCGCACGGCCCCAAGCGAGCGTTTTGTGCACTGTTCATAGAAATGCACTGTTTTCGTTTTTTGGCGATGATTTGAGGCCTATACGGCGATTTTGAGATCCGGTGTGCTCAAAAGTGAGAATTTGCCCAAACCTGCTCTGCACGGCCCCAAACGTGCGTTTTGTGCTCTTTTCATAGAAATGCACTGTTTTCGCCTTTTGGCGATGATTTAAGGCCAGAACGAAGATTTTGAGATCTGGGGTGCTGAAAGGTGAGATTTTGCAAAAAAATTGCAGCGCACGGCCCCAAACGTGCGTTTTGTGCATTTTTCATAGAAATGCACTATTTTCGCTTTTTGGCGATGATTTGAGGCCAGTACGACGATTTTGAGATCCGGTGTGGTCAAAAGTGAGATTTTTCCAAACCGGCCCCAAACGTGCACTGTTTTCCAGATTTGGCGATAATTTGAGGCCAGTACGACGATTTTGAGATCTGGTGTGCGTAAAGGTGAGATTTTGCACAAGCGTGCTCCACACGGCACCAAACGTGCATTTTCTGCACTTTTCTTTAGAAATGCACTGTTTCCCTGATTAGGCAATGATTGGAGGCCAGCACGACGATTTTGAGATCTGGTGTGGTAAACGTGAGATTTTGCCAAAACTTGCTCCGCACGGCCCCAAACGTGCGTTTTGTGCACTTTTCATAGAAATGGCACTGTTTTCCAGATTTGGCGATAATTTGAGGCCAGCACGACGATTTTGAGATCTGGTTTGCGGAATTGTGAGATTTTGCCAAAGCGTGCTCCACACGGCCCCAAATGTGCGTTTTGTGCACTTTTCATCGAAATGGTACTGTTTTCCAGATTTGGCGATGATTTGAGGCTAGCGCGACATTTTGACATCTGGTGTGCTCAAAAGTGAGATTTTGCCAAAAGTTGCTCCGCACGGACCCAAACGTGCGTTTTGTGCACTTTTCATCGAAATGGCACTGTATTCCAGATTTGGCGATGATTTGAGGCCATATCGCCAAATGGCACAAAATATACAACTTAGTTGGATAAAAAGATCCTATAGTACAAAACAAAAGTGGTGGTTTGGAGATAAAGCTCAGGATTGCGAGGATTGAAGAGGATTACAGTTAAGCTGATAATCAAAGTTTCCTTTGTTTCCTGGAGAGGCAGTCTCAATCGTGACATTTATCTGAAACCAAAATGCGTGCGTTATAACGGCTCAGTCTATTTTGAGCTGCTTTACTTCGTTCCATTTGCTTAGTCAATGTTTGTAAAAAAGAAAACTAAATTGTTTGTTTGTCATAACTTATGAGACATTTCTTTACTCCTAGAAGAAACATTGCTGAGCGTCTTCGACAATATTTCGGGCATTATCGGTTTTAGCTGTGGCACTTCGTGAATACTTTTCGTAAATGCATAGTAATGACACTGTCCCGCCGAAATGGCAAAATGTTGCTTAACTTATTTCCACGTTATATCGCCAAATGGCACAAAATATACAACTTAGTTGGATAAAAATATCCTATAGTACAAAACAAAAGTAGTAGTTTGGAGATAAAGCGCAGGATTACAAGGATTGAAGTGGGTTACAGTTTAGCTTGATATCAAAGTTGCCTTTGTTTCCTGGAGAGGCAGTGTCAATCGTGATATTTATCTGAAATCAAAATGCGTGCGTTATAACGGCTCAGTCTATTTTGAGCCGCTTTACTTCCTTGCATTTGCTTAGCTAATGTTTGTAAGATGGAAAAATAAATTTTTTGTTTATCATAACTTATGAGACATTTGTTGGCTCCTAGGAGAAAAATTACGGAGCCTCTTCGACAATATTTCGGGCATTATCGGTTTTAGCCGTGGCACTTCGTGAATACTTTTCGTAAATGCATAGTAATGACACTGTCCCGCCAAAGAGGCAAAATGTCGCTTAACTTATTTCCACGTTATATCGCAAAATGACACAAAATATACAACTTGGGTGGATAAAAATATCCTATAGTACAAAACAAAAGTAGTAGTTTCGAGACAACGCGCAGGATTGCAAGGATTGAAGTGGATAACGATTTAGCTTCATATAAAAGTAGCCATTGTTTGCAGGAGAGGCAGTGTCAATCGTGCCATTTATCTGAAAACAAAATGCATGCGTTATAACAGCTCAGTCTATTTTGAGCTTCTTTACTTTGTTGCATTTGCTTAGTTAATGTTTGTAAGGTGGAAAAATAAATGGTTTGTTTGTCATAACTTATGAGACGTTTGTTGGCTCCTAAGAGAAAAATTACGGAGCCTTTTCGTCAATATTTCGGGCATTTTCGGTTTCAGCCGTCGCACTTCGTTAATACTCTTCGTAAAAGCATATTGATGACAATGTCTCGCCGAAATGGCAAATTGTCGCTTAGCTTATTTCCACGTTATATCGCCAAATGGCACAAAATATACAACTTGGTTGGATAAAAATATCCCATAGTACAAAACAAAAGAAGTAGTTTAGAGAGAAAGCGCAGGATTGCAAGGATTGAAGTGGATTACAGTTTAGCTGGAAATCAAAGTTGCCTTTGTTTGCTGGAGAGGCAGTGTCAATCGTGACATTTATCTGAAACCAAATTACGTGCGTTATAACGACTCAGTCTATTTTGAGCTGCTTTACTTCGTTGCATTTGCTTACTTAATGTTTGTAAGGTGGAAAAATAAATGGTTTGTTTGTCTTAACTTATGAGACATTTGTTGGCTCCTAGGAGAAAAATTAGGGAGCCTCTCCGTCAATATTTCGGGTATTTTCGGTTTCAGCCGTCGCACTTCGTGAATACTCTTCGTAAATGCATACTAATGACACTTTCCCGCCGAAATGACAAAATGTCCCTTAACTTATTTCCACGTTATATCGCCAAATGGCACAAAATATACAACTTAGTTGCATAAGAAGATCCTATAGTACAAAACAAAAGCAGTAGTTTGGAGATAAAGCGCAGGATTGCAAGGATTGAAGTGAATTACAGTTTAGCTTGATATCAAAGTTATCTCTGTTGATAAAATGGCCGACAATGGAAATAGAAGAGAAGTAGCAAATACAGAAAGCAGCGAAAGATCAATTTCTTTACAATCGTGATAGGACAAGAAATTGACTATTTCCTTGCTTCTATCAGAAATCCGGAAGGTGAATCTTGTCTAAACGTTCAAGACAGCTCCGGGCAAGCCGCCTGTGGTTCTATTATGTGACGTCACCGCTGTGATAAATTATAGCCTTGCCCTGACCTGCCCACTCTAAAACAATGACCCTTAAAACGCAAAAATCTTTCAAACGCATCAACTCTTGCAGCTGGAGCTCATTTCGAAACGTTAAATATGGCTTTCAAGAACGCTTATTTGAACTTTGAAGATCTTTACAAGAAGCCAGTGAAAAGATGGAGAAATATTCCTCCGTATCGATGGTACCATATTACTTAACAAAGCACCAATATTACAGAAGTGAAAGACTATCTTCAGTTGGTTTTGGATAAAAACCTGTGTGTCAATGGTTTGGCGTTTGATCCAATACAGACAAATCATATTTGTGAAGCTACCTCAATATGTATGATGTCGCAAGTTATAGTTTGCTGTTGGACGACGAAAACATTCTTCATTTACTATTAGAAAATGGTCACACCCACTCAGCCAATCAGTGCCCAGTATTTGTGTGCTCTATATCCCATAAACTGTCTTAAATTATGTAAAGAGGCGGGGGCTTTGAAGCCCAGGGAAATTGTGGGGTAAAATAACGACTCATTAGTAAGCTCTATATAGAACATACTAATGAATTCTTTTGTTTTCCTTTGTCTAAAAGCCTCATTAGTATGCTCTATATAGAGCATACTAATGAGAAAATAGAGCATACTAATGAGTATATAGAGCATACTAATGAATTACAGGCTGCTAATTCAAAAAACAACTTGCAGTTTACGTTATAAAAATGACAATTTTATTTGAAGTTTTCGCTTTACGTAACTTAAGCACGAGATTAATCACCAAAATAACAAAACCAAATTCGACTTAACAATTTTTAGGAAAAATTAAACGAAAGACTGGTTCTGTCCTCGTGTACCGGTTCACAAGGGATTTCTCATTGTATTCCCTTTGTTTATAGGGTATTATGTCCGTGTAGTCTATTGTTTAGTCTTTTGTTTTTGTCCTTGTGTACCGGTACACCAGGACAGAACCGAATGACTGGTCTCACCGTGTTTTGCAATTCTGTCTCTTTCTCTTTGCTCAATTTCGTTCAAACGTGCACTTTTATCGAATTCATCCCCCAAGCACTCGGATATGTCTGCGCTCAAAAGCAAGTAACTCTTGAGTGGCAAGGACGGCCTCAAGTTCCTCGAGCTCTGTATACTGGCTCATAGCCGGAGCAAATGAGCCATCAAAACAACAAAGAATAAACAAAGCTCCGAAAAAAGAAAAGCATTGTTATTCGTAAAATTCTATACCAACATTACGGCGACGTCCAAAACAAAATAACAATGGATTCCCAAGTGTGAATGACCCAATTAAAATACGCTCATAAATACAATCTGCATAAAATATGGTTTCTTCGCGGATGTGACCATTTTCTAAGACGGTTAGACAATGAACGCTCGTGTCCTATGGGATATAGCGCCTCTCGCATTAGATAGAAGTGCCACTCGGGCTACGCCCTCGTGGCCTTCTATCTATGCTCGAGGCACTATATCCCATAGAACACTCGCGTTCATTGTCTAACCCTTACATCAAGACCCTTTGCTGTAATATGACTGATGTTCTTGGTTGCTTTCTTGTTCGAATGGGATTTTCAAATTGGAAAGGAAGCCAACACAGTTTGTGACTGACACTGGACCACTGAAGAAAATAGATAAACCAGGCAGAACGTTTAACTACATGTCTCAACATTTGTAATCACCTTGATTTACTCAATAAACCAGTGAAAATGTATATTCAGTTGTCTGTCATTTCTATGCACATCCCTGAAAAAAAGGAGAAAAGAATGGAGTGAAGTGGACTCGAACCACTATCTCTCGCGCTTGCATTTTGTACAAGGCGAGCGCTCTGCCCGTTGAGCTAAAGCTCCTTTTACATTAAGTAACTCAAAACAATCTCTTGCTAAACATTCTCTGGTTCCCATCACTTCCGGTTCCTCTCATTCCAGCAAAACTCACTTCCGGTTCCTTTTATTGGACCTAGTCCCCTCTCTTCCGTACCCATACTGGGTTCCAGTCCCCTCTCTCCCATACCCATCACCCCTTCTCCCAAAGGATTATGGTCCCCTCTCTACCTTGAATATATTAACCAGAAGAGCTTGGCTTGGTAAACTCGCAAAAAAACATAAACTACACGCCATCTTGAATTTATTATTTAAATCTCCTTTGGCGCCATCTTGAATATATTAACCAGAAGGCTTGGCTTGGTAACCGCGCAAAAAATTCCCTTGTTGAGCCTTTGGCGCCATCTTGAAAATATTAACCAGATGGTTGGCGCCATCTTGAAGATATTAACCAGAAGGCTTGGCTTGGTAACCGCGCAAAAAAGTTCCCTAGTTGAGCCCCTTATACTACTCATGTGTACTTTTTGCTATTCTACGTTCAGTAGTTGTACACTAAGGACAGCCTCGTTCTCAAAATAGGTTTTTTTCGTCTCATTAGGAAAAGGGGATGTCACATATGTAACCTGGCCGGGTTACGGTATGCTTGGGTAACCAGGCCAGAACTAGACCTCGTGTATGAAATAAACATGGCTTCCTCGACTTAGCCTGTATGACAGGCGCTTTATGAGCCAAGCGGAGGGAAGGAAGCATTTCGCGTGGAGCGCGACAACAGCGCGAAACGCGAGACGAGGGAAGGACAAAAATAAAGCGCCTGTATACAGTCCATTGTTCTGGCTCTTCCGCCCACTAACTCCCACCAATATTAACTGACCGCAGTGATTTCGAAATAACCAATCAAAACACGATCTATATCGCAAGTTATGCTAACCGCAGACTTGCGCTCACATTAAATCACGAACTGAGAAATGAACTGATCCTATAAAGCAGCGAATAACTCCTACTTAAGCGGCTACTACTGATCTTACAACTCTTTCAAATTGAGTAAAAAAACATTGTTATGCCAAGAGCTAAAGCTAGCAAACGACGGCATAGCTAAATATTCTAAACGGCTCTGGAAAGCGTATATTCCTCCTGTCAGTATCACAGCTAGAGATTTTTATCTAAGATCAGAAAGAAAAAAATCTCTCAGGCACGTACGTAGACTTATCTAAAGCTGGGCTAAAATGCTTTTAGCGACGAGCAAGATTTGTGCTAGGCCTGTCACCTTTTATGACAACTGCAGGAAATCCAAGGTTTGATGAATGTTCCAGTCGAGAAAACACAAACAATAACCAAGGTAAAATGTGTAATTACAACACGAGCGAGAGCTTTGTTCAGTTATCTTGTTGTTTACATTTGGAATAATTGATCTCACATATCATCGTCACGTGGTATAAATTGGCCAATCAGCATTAACCGTCTACCAGATGAACGGTCGAGGATTTGTGGAAGAGCCAGAACAATGGACTGTCTACAGGCGCTTTATTTTTTTCTTCCCTCGTCTCGCGCTTCGCGCTCGTATCGCGCTCCGCGCGAAATGCTTCGCTCGCTCCGCTTGGCTTATGCAGGCGCTTCGCGCTCGTATCGCGCTCCGCGCGAAATGCTTCGCTCGCTCCGCTTGGCTCAAAAAGCGCCTGTCATGCAGGCTACCTAGACTCGTTGTATGTTACAAGATATACATTTCCTAATATTGGAGATAGATGCGAATGTGATTGTGATCGCGTAGCTTTGAATTTAGATACACATTTCCCAATATTGGAGATAGATGTGCGTGAATTACGTATCTTGTTTCGCACTGCTCCGATGAAATCAAACACTGCTAGCTCAAAGAATATAAGCTTACTGTAAATCGACAAACCTCTGATTTTCTCTGATTTTGTCACCTCACAATATAACACGATCGACGAGAAATAAACTTCTTACCTCTCCAGAAACACTCGGCTGTTGTGCTTCCATGCCATCAAACCACTTGAATAAGTTTCAAAGGGGTTTAAAAATGTTATACAAACACCTAAAGGCCCACTGTCACCCAAAATGCTTTGCGAATTTAACGCAGTCGAAAATTCCCGAAAGAGCCAATCACGAGCGAGCTCGTCATTTGGAAACAAAAACAAACGACCACAAAGCCGAATGGGTGACAGTGGGCTTTTAAGCACGTGAAAATGTCCGATATCGGCGCTTATCAGCGAAAAATTGGCCCGGTCTTGCCAAATTCAAAATGGTAACTGTTTGCAAGTTTGAAAGTTTCTATGCGGTAACGTTATGTGAGTTGACAAGTTAATGACATCCCAATACCCTAGGGAAATCTAACAATAGGTCCGGGGGTACTCCCCAAAAATGTTAGTGGCGATGTGCGGCATCCTTCTTGAAATCCTTATCCTATTAAAAACCATATCCTTTACCGCCCTATAACAACAACAAGTAGCTTTATTTGAATGACTATAAATCCTTACAGTATTGCAAAAGCATTACAACATAACAAAATGAAATTACAATAATATAATAAAGAAGGGGAAAGTACAATCAGTCTGGTTTGGTAATTTGATTATTGTGGAGATCTAATCATGACATAATGCATTTCAGCAAATGAATATTTACAAAATAATTACTAGAGTTCATTAATTCGTTGGTAACTTATGAAGGAGATAACTGTTTTATATTTGGTAGGTGATACCCTATTTTCCTGTAAAATCCGTCCCTTAGAATTGAGTATTTAGGACAGTGGAAAAGGAAGTGAATTTCATCTTCAATTTCATTACATAGCTTATATAAAGAACGACCCCCCCGGAGTGAGACCCCACTATACATATATACATATGTCCACTATATCTCGTTTTGCGCAAGCGCATTAAACGAGATAAAAACGATAGAGGTGCACCTCATCCATACCAGGTCCCGACAGTGACAGTCGGAATCGAAGGCCCGAGTTTAAGTCACGCTCAGGACCTTTTTCACTTTTTTTTTTCTCTCTTCGAACTGGACGTTGTGAAAGTGATGTACTGTTTTTTTTTCGTTCGTCAAAAATCCTTACGTTTGTTTTTTAAAAAAAATTTCGAACCGTGTCAGTGTGAAAACATAAGCTTACCGCATTTCTTCTGCACGGGTTGGCTATTAGGAGCCTTTGATTAAACATAATTTTAAGCTTATTTTTCTCCGTAAAAGCACTAACAACAATCGGAAATCAATGCTGGAATGAGTTAAAAGCGCCACGAGTTCAAGCTGTGTAAGCTTCTTGTTGTATATGTAATCGCATGAGCCCGAGTAAAATTAAGGATTAATATCACGCGTGTTTTCAGAATCTGTAGAAATCGCCCGAGTCGCGAAACGAATTTTCGAGGGCAAAATTATAGGGAAACCTTTCAGACCTTTCAGGAGTCACTCAGACTTGAAACCGACCCGAAGTGAAAAAGCTCTCGCAAACTGATAAGAAAAGAACTTTGACAGATTTTGCTGAAAAGGAAAATTTACATTTAATAGGAGAAAGAAATGATAAAGATGAAAGAAGTGAAAGAAAGCCATTTACAATCGTTGAACGTGCAAGTTAGTTTGAACTCGCCATTTGTTGTTGTTACCAAAGCGACAAAAACTTCACAATACAGGTACTTACGCTAAATAAAATTTGCTTTGTTTTTGTCGTAAAGTGTCTTTTATCAATAAATTAGGCTTTGTTTTCTAGATGTACATAACAGCTAAATGTATCTTTGACATTAGAAATTTATTTTTGACAGTGAGTTAAAAAGTTTTTCTTTGGGTCCGCAGAAATCCGCACATATTCAGTGACGTGATGGAACTTTAAGGCCCAGTTCAAACGTCGAACTTCACATGTGCCGAACCTAATGCAAATTAGCAAGAACAATAGAGTTTGCTCATTTGCATTAGGTTCGGCACATGTGAAGTTCGACGTTTGAACTGGGCCTAATAACCGGCTTTTGTCTTTTGTCTTCGAGGTCTTCAACGTCGCAAACTGGCCTGCAAACGCCTGGTTAATCCAAGTTTTAACACAAATTATCGCTTCCTGTTTGGCGCAAAATGCTGTAATTCATCTACAGAATTCCTTTCTTACGTATCCGATTTCCTTCTTTTTTTATAGAAAAATCTCTGGCGGAAACATGCAAGCGCTCCATTTGTAAATTTTCTTCAAAATCCCATCAAGCTAACTGAATGCAACGAGAACGACGCGCTTAAACAATCACGAGTAAGAAATTTTGATGCTCCACCAATCAGGAGCGAGTAATTTTGCCCTCAATAAAGGAAAAATGTCCTCTTTGTCAGCCAATCAGCATTTAGTAATTTTGCCCGCTATATTATAAAGCAAACAAATTGTTTCGACTACGCTTAAAAAATCACAGACCATATAAGAGCAGTTTGCCTTTGCAAATCATGAGTAAAATATCGATATAAATCAAAGGATCCTAAGAGCCAACCCGTGAATAAGAAATGCTAACGCGTAACGCAATATTGCGTAAGCTTATGTTTTCACACTGACACGGTTCGATATCTTTTTAAAATTAAACGAAGGATTTTTGACAAACAAAAAGAATCAAAAATACAGTAACATACAGTACAGGAAAGAAAAAAGATCCCGAGCGAGACTTGAACCTCGGGCCATCCGGCTGTCATTCCGCGCACTAACACACTCGGCCATCGTGATCACTGACTTAAGAACAGGATAAATTTAATTACTTCAAGGTAGATACGCATCAAAATGCGTGTCTCGGTTGAAAAATCCTTTTAGATCGATTTTAATGTTGCATTAAAGACTCCAAATGCGAAACATCTTTAAGCTTATTGTTGTTTATATTCGTTTACAACAAATTAGTTATTAGTCTGTTGTTTGTGATCGTCCGGGTGAGTGTAGTTCTGAAAAGAACTGTTGTTGTTGACAATGACTGACGTTTCGACAACCTGAGCGGAAGTCATCTTCAGAGTCATGTGAATTGTGAATGGTCAGTTGATGTTATATACGTCTGGTTATAACTGTCATTGGCCAGTTTAGCCGTGATGTTATTGGCTGTAGAGACTCAAGTCAGTGATAGGTGCGTTTCGATCCGTGTATTGTTAGTGTAATTTCTGTAGTCGTATTGTTAGTCAAATTTGTCAGTGAGTTCAGTCTATTGTTCGTCTGTTTTGTTGACAAGTCGTTTGTAAGCCGCAGGTAGCTGTTGGCATCTGTTCAGTGGTGTCTGTTCTAAGTTAGTAAACCAACTTTCTAGAGTGAGCCGTTTGTAGTAGTCCGTACTGTAGGTAACGCATTCGGCAGAGTCCCAGTCAATTCTGTGATTCGTGCGTAAATGGTGTTCAGCAATGTGATTGTTGATGTCACCATTTTCTGTCGCCCGTTTGTGTTCAGTCAGTCGTATGTTCAGATTCCTGCCAGTCTCACCGATGTAAGAGGCCTGGCAGTCGCAGCATTTGATCTTGTATACTGCTCCTTGTCTGTCGTTAGGTTCGTCCTTGTCTTTAACGTTTGTGAGAAGCTGTCGTAAAGTAGTAATGGGTTTGTGAGCGACACGGATGTTGTAAGGTTGTAAGATCCGTGCAATAGTCTCAGAAGTGCCCTTGATGTAGGGTATTGTCGCTGTGGTGACAGGTTTTGCGTTAGTTGTGTCAGATTCGTTGTTTTTGTAAACATTGCGTTTAACAAAGTCTCGGTTGTAGTTGTTCTTACTGAAAACGGTGTCAAGGTACTTGGTTTCGTCGGTTAGGCTGTCAGGTGAATCGCAAACTAGTTGCGCTCGTCTTGTCAAAGTTCGTATGGTCGTCGCTTTGTGAGATGTAGGGTTGTACGATGACTGGTCTAGTAATCTGTCGGTATGAGTCGGTTTCCTGTAGACAGTAGTCTGTAGTTTGTTGTCGTTTCGGCTTACTAGACAGTCTAGAAAAGGAATCGTACCATTTTCTTCAACCTCTCTAGTGAACTGTATGTCAGCGTTTTGTCTGTTGAGGTGTTCGTGAAAGGTGTCAATCTCGTCTTTGTGTACAGCAGTGAAGGTGTCCACGTAGCGTAACCGAAGTGGTACTGTTTGTTTGTATGTAGCAAGGGCTTCTTCCTCGATGTTCTGCATGACAATTTCAGCAACAACAACTGAGACAGGTGAACCCATAGCTGT
Source organism: Cladopsammia gracilis (assembly GCA_022457155.1). Lineage (NCBI taxonomy): Eukaryota > Metazoa > Cnidaria > Anthozoa > Scleractinia > Dendrophylliidae > Cladopsammia > Cladopsammia gracilis. Next base: position 64,053 of record JAJGOT010000981.1, read on the forward strand.
TCCGTGTAGCTGTTTGTAGTGTTTGCCGTTATGCTGAAAATATGTCGAAGTGAGACAAAGATTCACGCCGTTCTTGTTTGTTACGAAACGCATTCCATTCTCGTCCCCAAAGCTCCACTTTTTTTTTAATTGCGTCTCGTGTAGCTCTGGTAACGGACAAAAATTTTAATTTTTTGATTGGCCGTTTAAAAATGAATGCGCAACAAGGTAAAAAAATTTACGCTTCTACGCATAAGGTTTTACTTCCGGTTGAATTTCAAATGTTGAAGTCCTATGACGACTACATCAACAAAACCAACGTTTTAATTTCAACGCATTCAACGACCAATGTCACCCAGTTTTGTTTGGTTTAGCAGGTAAAGATACGGCTGCCAAATTTCAAAGTATAACGGGATCTGATTGTCGCTAAATATGAGCGATTCGTTTCTGAAAATAATTAGTATGTGTCTTGGAAGACGAAGCTATAAGCGGCCACGAATATTATAGAAGTATGTTGCTTGCAACAGGGACGAGTATTAAAGTGTATATGACAGTGATTTTTTTTTATTTGCTTGATCGAATCTACATGATGTCCTGATAAGAAAATGGAAACAAATTTTTCGATATCGATTTTCCTTCTTCGCGTTTAAGCCGTCTAAACACGTGAAATTTCACTTCCGGTGTGTTACAAAACCGCGCAAGAAGAAAGACTGGAAATAGTCCGCTGTGACGTCAATACGGGAATGCCAGTGTCGCGGTTTCTCTGTTGCCCCGTTTTTTTGGTGCGTGTTGCTACAACCCTAGACAACACACCTTGATAGAACCATGTTTCTTCCTGAGGACGCACCAAAAAATGCGAGGAACCAAGAAACCTCGACACCGGCATTCCCGTATTGACGTCACAGCGGACTATTTCCAGTCTTTCTTCTTGCGCGGTTTTGTAACACACCGGAAGTGAAATTTCACGTGTTTAGACGGCTAAAACGCGGAGAAGAAAAAAGATATCGAAATTTTTTTTCCATTTTCTTTATCAGGACATCATGTAGATTCGATCAAGCAAATAAAAAAATCACTGTCATATACAGTCATATAGCGTATATAAGGATTGAGATTACTTTACTCGCCCTCTTTTCGCGCCAGTCAGCTTCGCATTCTCCGCTCTCTGTCGTCAGTTTAATATGACCAAAGAAGCTGCTCAAGTTCCTTTTGCAAGTGTGGCGGCGACGCAAGCCGCGTTGACCGCCTCTTCTGTTCTTGTTACCGCTCAGCCAATTCATCAGAACGCCGTTCCTGGTTCTTCTTCGGAACAAGCAAATTTGGAGGCGAATATCTCTTCTTATTTACTGTCAAATTAGTATTATATATTTTGTTTTATTTCAGGTTTCCTTCTTTCCTTGCCGCCACGCTTTTCGGTTCTCATGCTCGCCATTTACCTTTAGTAATTTTGCTTTATTTGTTATTTTCAGTGTTATTTTACTTTTTTCATTTTTTGGTCAAGTCGGCTTTCGTTCTTAGTTTTTCGTTGCACTTGGCGGTTCTTTTGCATACTTCTTTCCCTTCGGGTTTTCAAGTGTTTGTTGTAGCATTGTTTTATTTTGTTTGGCGTACTGCGTTTTGCCCTTAGGGATTTGCTTGTGAGTTTTTGTTTGGCGCGTTTTTCAACTGTTTAGTATGCTAATTTGTACTTGCCATCGGGGCTTTGCAGTGCGTTGCTCGTTGTCACACATTGAGAATTTTTCGCCTTTTAGGCCCGGCAGGTTATTGCTTGTTAGCAGTTTAGTTTTCACATGTTTTTTAATTATTTAGCATGCTGGGGCTTTGCAGATGCTTGTTGTGACAAGTTTGAGTTTGTTTAGCATGCTGCGTTTGCCATCGGGGTTTTGCAAATGCTTTTTGACACATTTGTTATTATTTAGCATGCTGCGTTTGCCATCGGGGCTTTGCAGTACTTTTTTGTCACATTTTTAAATTATTTAGCATGCTGCCTTTGCCATCGTGGTTTCGCAGATGCTTTTTGCCACATTTCTTATTATTAGGCATGCTGCGTTTGCCTTCGGGGCTTTGCAGATGCTTGTTGTGACAAGTTTTACTTTGTTTAGCATGCTGCCTTTGCCATCGGGGTTTTGCAGATGCTTTTTTGTCACATTTGTTATTATTTAGCATGCTGCGTTTGCCGTCGGGGCTTTGCAGATGCTTGTTGTGACAAGTTTGAGTTTGTTTAGCATGCTGCCTTTGCCATCGGGGTTTTGCAGATGCTTTTTTTTTGTCACATTTGTTATTATTTAGCATGCTGCGTTTGCCATCGGGGCTTTGCAGATGCTTGTTGTGACAAGTTTGAGTTTGTTTAGCATGCTGCTTTTGCCATCGGGGTTTTGCAGATGCTTTTTTGTCACATTTGTTATTATTTAGCATGCTGCGTTTGCCATCGGGGCTTTGCAGATGCTTGTTGTGACAAGTTTGAGTTTGTTTAGCATGCTGCCTTTGCCATCGGAGTTTTGCAGATGCTTTTTTGTCACATTTGTTATTATTTAGCATGCTGCGTTTGCCATCGGGGCTTTGCAGATGCTTGTTTTGATAAGTTTGAGTTTGTTTAGCATGCTACCTTTGCCATCGGGGTTTTGCAGATGCTTTTTTTGTCACATTTGTTATTATTGAGCATGCTGCTTTTGCCATCGTGGCTTTGCAGATGTTTGTTGTGACAAGTTTGAGTTTGTTTAGCATGCTGCTTTTGCCATCGGGGTTTTGCAGATGCTTTTTTGTCACATTTGTTATTATTTAGCATGCTGCGTTTGCCATCGGGGTTTTGCAGTACTTTTTTGTCACATTTTTAAATTATTTAGCATGCTGCTTTTGCCATCGGGGTTTTGCAGATGCTTTTTTGTCACATTTGTTATTATTTAGCATGCTGCTTTTGCCATCGGGGTTTTGCAGATGCTTTTTTGTCACATTCGTTATTATTTAGCATGCTGCTTTTGCCATCGGGGTTTTGCAGATGCTTTTTTGTCACATTTGTTATTATTTAGCATGCTGCGTTTGCCATCGGGGCTTTGCAGATGCAATTTTGATAAGTTTGAGTTTGTTTAGCATGCTGCCTTTGCCATCGGGGTTTTGCAGATGCTTTTTTGTCACATTTGTTATTATTTAGCATGCTGCGTTTGCCATCGGGGCTTTGCAGATGCTTGTTGTGACAAGTTTGAGTTTGTTTAGCATGCTGCGTTTGCCATCAGGGTTTTGCAGATGCTTAGCGTTTTTGTCACATTTGGTATTATTTAGCATGCTGTGTTTGCCATCGGGGCTTTGCAGATGCTTGTTGTGGCAAGCTTGAGTTTGTTTAGCATGCTGCGTTTGCCAGCGGGGCTTTGCAGATGTTTGTTGTGACAAGTTTGAGTTTCATTTAGCATGCTGCTTTTGCCATCGGGGTTTTGCAGATGCTTTTTTGTCGCTTTTTCTTATTATTTGGCATGCTGCGTTTGCTATGGGGGGTTTCAGTGCATGCAGATGCTTGTTTGTCACATTTTTAATTGTTTGGCATGCTGTGTTTGCCTTCGAGGCTTTGCAGATGCTTGTCGTGTCAGGTTTGAGTTTGTTTAGCATGCTGCATTTGCCATCGGGGCTTTGCAGATGCTTGTTTATCACATTTTTAATTTTTGGCATGCTGTGTTTGCCTTCGGGGCTTTGCAGAAGATGCTTGTCGTGACAAGTTTGAGTTTGTTTAACATGCTGTGCTTTGCCATCATGGCTTTGCAGATGCCTTTTGTCACATTTTTCAATTATTTAGCATGCTTTGTTTGCTATCGGGCTTTTCAGAAGCTTCTTGTGACAAGTTTGAGTTTTGTCTACCATGCTGCGCTTTGCCATCGCGGTTTTGCAGATGCCTTTTTGTCACATTTTTTAATTATTAGCATGTTGTATTTCCCATCGGCCTTTGCAGATGCTTCTTGTGACATGTTTGAGTTTGTTTAGCATGCTGTGCTTCGCCATCGGGTTCACAGATGCCCTTTTGCCACATTATTTTTTATTATTTAGTATGCTGTGTTTGCCATCGGTACTTTGCAGATGCTTGTTGTGACACGTTTGAGTTTGTTTAGCATGCCGCGCTTTGCCATCTGTGTTTTGCAGATGCTATTTTGTGACATTTTGAATTGGCATGTGTTTGTGTTTGCCATCTGGGCTTTAAAGATGTTTGTTGTGACGAGTTTGGGTTTGTTTAGCATGCTGCGCTTTGCCATTGGGGCCTTACTTATACTTGTTCTGACATGCTGGACTTCGTTTGCAGTATCTTATATAAATGTGTCAAAAAGTATCCGTCGTCATGTTCTTATTTTGTTAATGTCATCTTACAAAACTGAAGCTGAGGAGGCCTAATTAACATAAGCTTCATAGTTTCTTTAGGCCTCCTCGCCATTGTTATCTCTATTCTTTTTATATTAATGTGTAATTGTAATATGGCCAATAAAATAAAATAAAAAATAAATACAAAAAAAATTTGCTACGCTTTGCCATGTACTGCCATCGGCTTCTTGTTGTGAACGTTTGCTTAGCGTGATGCCTTTTGCCATTGAGTTTTGCAGAGGCTTCTTTGTCACTTGTTCAAGTTTTGTTTAGCTTGCTGTGCTTCACCTTCGGCGCTTTACATATACTCCTTTGTTTCACTTTTAGTTATACCTTTATTCTCTTTCTTTTCTCTCCTTCCGATGACAGTCTTGAAGGGCGTCTAATTCCCTATTCGGATTACCGGGGCCAAGGCTGTCATCTCCCAGGCTCTCTTTTCGTTATCTTTCGTATCTTTGTTTATGTTACCTTTTAGTCTTTTTGCGCCTTCTCAATTATGGGAGTTTTGGCTTTCATCACTGGGAGATTTCTAAAAATTTTGATCTACTACCGTTTTCCCTAACGAAGTGTCACGGGTTAATAGAACTGGAAGTTCTATTCCCGCCCAAGCCTGGGAGATGACAGCCAATGGCCATGTATCAGAGACTTCGTTTCTGCGGTTCTTTAGGGTGACGCTATCGCCGATATTAACACCTCAGTCACAGATTCCTCTTAAACATTTGAGTTCATGCACGTCCGCCTCCTAAACCTCCAGAGTGTTAGAATCAATGTTAGAATTCTAATTGTCTGTCGACCGCCTAACAACATGTCATGTGCCCTGTTTTTAGAAGAATTTTAATTCTCTAGATTGCTAGAACATGTGTTGTCTGAACCTTCTGCTAACTTAACTCATTGTCGTCCATGGCTTTTACGTTTTTGCGTGATTTTCTGCATATAAACGATCCATACGATTTCGTGACTCCATTTTTGGGGTTATCATCGAAAGTGTTGCTATTCTAAAACACTGAAGGCTCGAGCTTTCTAGACGCGTCATTCTGACGTAGTGTTTTTGCTTTGTTGAGCCATAAGAACGGCTCCAAGATGATATGTATGCGATTTTTGGTAAGTTTACAGTCATTTTTTACCTTTAGTAGCTGCCTCATGAGCATCGTTAAGCGTGAAGGTTGCTAAGAGTCCACTTTCTCGAGGAAGCAAGTAAAGTGATTTGCTTCGTTTGCGAATTGGCTACAGTGTTGTTCGTAGAACTGGAAAATGGCAGCTCTGAAACGAAGTAACCTTGGGACTCCACTACTGATAAATTTCTGACCCACCACGGCATATTTTGGAATTTGCGACCACTGAAGAACACAACAAGCGCGAAGTTTCGGTGGTAGGTTGGAGTGCCTGTGGACTTAGTATAAATATGAAATATGTGGGGGACGCAACGAACCCTGTCAAAATTCTCGTTGTTTCCCAACATGCAGTACGGTCATGATGTTGAAAGTCGAGGCAGAACAGGATGCACTAGATCGAGAGGCTGTAGCCCGGGCAACGAATACGTTAAAAATCACTTGTAAGGTAACACAAGGACTGAATTTTGTTGTGAATGTTGACTTTTGGGTTGGCAACTATGATTTCAATACAAAATAAATAAATAAATAAATAAATAAATAAATAATAAAATAAATAAATAACTGAAAGCAAAGACGTGATTTTTGTTGTTTTTCTTCGACGTTAAAAGCGGTCATTTTTGTTCTTATCCAAATTCAAACGCTGATATTCTGCAACAATCGCTGACCTTTTTGTGTTTATTGGGTGTCTCTATTTGAAGGACGTTCTAGTCAATGCTCACAACTACAATGTTCGCGCGATTGAGAAAGTTGCAATTTTTTAAGGCAGTAGAGTGTTATTGGTCTTCTAAGACCAATTTTGGCCGGGACTCACAAAAATGAGTTAATGATTGCAGGTGATCTAAATTTTCATATTGAAAATTCTAATATTCCATATAATATGCTAAGCGGTTCATTGAAATTCTTAAAACTTTTTATCCCAACAACGCGTCTGTTCTGTTACTTGTGTAAGTGGTCACACCCTAGATCTGCTTATAACAAGATTTAATGGGCGAATTGTAGGAAACATTAACCCTTCGTGTATTAGTGACGCATATATGCGTAATTTATTCCTACCATGAACAGAGGAGCTTATACGATTGCTAATTGAGACCCCTAATTTTGGTTCGGAGTTTACGCTAATGGCGAGCTTTTGAAGGTGATTTTCAGAAGGCGATAGAATCATCCATTTGAGAATGTCGGAACAAGGATCAGGACACGAAGATCCAGCAATTCAAGAGATTTTGAAAAATTTGCTCAAAGAAAGTCATACAAAAGTTATGACGAAGTGGAACTACTCGATCAGAGGAGATGGTGAACAAAAATCAGTCTATAAATTTAATTTTCTTCATAGGCGACCTTGATGAGACGAAGGCTTGGAACCCTGTTATATTTTATGAGGATGTTTGTGATTGGCTTCTGTTGTGTTTGCTGAAAATGGCGAGAATGTTGACAAACAAATCACCCCTTCATTCTTCCACTTGATATTCAAAGCTGAACGTTTGTGCTATGTACATGGGGAATTTCATGGACATCCTCAGACTGACATTGTCCTCCGTATTCATTATAACGACCAGAGTGTATGGTTTGTGCTTACTGCTTGTAGGTCTCATAGTTGACTTGGAATTCAGCCTGAGATGTCAAATAAAAGCTAAATAAATCTAGTAATAGATTTCGTTTGTCTTGTTCTCATTCAGTGTCATGTGAATGTTACAGAACATTTCCTTTAAAAATGTATTTTCGCAATGAAAATTTGCCTTTATTGCCAATTTGCTTTCCTTCGGAAAATATTTTGATGGATTCCACTCCATATTTATTACTTTATTTTGGAAGTGGGAATCTTAAGGTTTCATTTGATGGGTGAATTATGTGGTTGTACCCAATATATAAACACTTCAAGGGTCAATATCTGGCATCAACCAAAACCAGGCGAGGAAAATTAAAGACGGCCAGGATAAAAAGGGTTAAAATCCATGACCCGACGATCTCTGATTATCTTACGGCACTTTGAAACTTGTTTCGCAAGAGCCCTCAATTTAGGACAAAGGTCATCAGTTCACGAAAACTCCTTAGATATCGACTCCTTTTGTGAGAATGTTCGTAATTCTTCGATAGTCCAAGAACAATCCATGGGTTCAGGCAGAGCGGTTCATCGGTATGACGACGTTCTTGGATTATTGTTGGACAAACGTGCTCCTCTGAGAAAGCGTTTGGTAACAATACAACCTGCTGCATCCTGGTATTCACCGGAAGTGGCGGAAATCTCGGCTATAAAGTGATCGGGAGGCATAACGGTCTCAGTGCTGCGTCGTCATCAATTTGATTACTTCTGCACATCATTACTCATGCGCAGTAAGCGCATGAGGTATAAAATCGGTGGCGTTTCTTCTTGTTTTTGTGACATTAGTGCATGCAAATTTATGCACGCATATATTATTACTAACCGGGTCGCAGGTCACATAAAAATTCTACAAAAATGTCTGCCGCGCTCGGCATGTGCTTGGTTTTCTTTGTCTTGTCGGAATAATAACACACATTCAAAATACTCAAAATGGAAAGACAAAGCTTTAAAGAATACTCAGAAGCCGCTGTAGTGGAGCAAAAGGAGAGCTGTAAGCGACGAGCGACGAAATCTTGCTTCAAGTTTTATCAGTGCGGGGGGCGATCAAATCCGAAGAAGCGGAGTTTTAAAGAATTTTCAAGCAGGCGAGGGACTTTACTATAAAAGAAATTTCATTTTTCGGTGAGAATTTATGTTGATATCAATTTGTGATTGACTTTTTCTTTGTGTCATACTTGTTATTCTAGACCGAGAAAAAGTTGCTTTTGTGAGCTTTTGTGCACTCTAAACACAGAGTCAACGGACTGTCGCGTAATACAGTTTTTGAGAATTACTAAAATTGAAAAATAACCCGGTCGTTTACTGATTTTATTGCTTTTAAAAGTAGTCTTTTCAAATGTAACAGAATGCAGTCACGGTTTGGGAAACATTAGACGCAAACTTGTTCGAATGTTTTCTTCGTGAAGTCAATAATCACGGTAAAGGGACGCTAGTATTTAAATATAATTAAGTTAAATAGCGCTTTCTGAAATAAAGTTTGCTTTCAAGATTTTTTGATTCGCGAAAACATTATGCGAATCATCTTTACGGATAAGAATGGCATTCTATATACACAAGAAAAGTCGGAAATTTTAGAAAACACTAGATATAATATAGCAGGTTGCTGAATGTAAATATTATTTTGTGATGTTTATAATATAATTCGCCGACGCCAGCGCTGCGCACTGCAATGAGGATAAATAAATCGCCAAGCCTTCCGGAAGCAGAAAATCACTGAATTCTGATAAGCGTTTAACTCTTTTGTTCAAGGAAAAAACATTTTCATTCAAGGAAATACGAGTTTCATTAAAAAGTTTGGACCTTTAGAACAAATATTTTGGATTCACGCGATCGAATTACATTCCACACGAAATTTGCATATATGAAAGAAGTGTATTTGCGACAACACTTTGAAAAAACTGTGAAGCTTGGAAAAAACTAATACATGGCAAAATCAAAGCAGTTATTTAAAGGACTAGCTTTATAGAAAAATTTCATTTCGATTTGGTCTTGAAATCAAACGGGGGAGGGGGGGGTCAGGATTCATGATGTGTCACGCAATATTTATTTTTATTAAAATGTTTCACCAATTTATAGCAATCATCACCACAGTTTTCACATTATAAAAGTAGAATCTCGTGGATCCGATTACATGTATTTTTATCATTACCTGTAAATTTAGGGCTTCCACAAACTTATTGGAAATCCGGGCAGGAAAAGGGGTCTCTTGGCTTGGAAATCCAGGCGGGAGGGGTGGGGGGGGGGGGAAGGGGTCAAACAATCTTGCCATCCGTCGGTGGGGGGGGAGGATTCTTTCTGGAATAACCCAATGTAATAGAAATAATTCACGGTTAACGTTTGGGAAGTATTACACTAGTGTGGGTTTGATCAGGAATCATAAATTAAATATTCAAAGTGACTACAGAAAAATTGGTAGCTTCAATAAACCCGTCTTAGAGTCTCATGCGCATGAGTATAGGCTATGTTTAGCCTCTTGTTAAATAATGAGCTGATTCTTCAGATCAAGGGATACTGTTCAGAATTGTACTCAAGCTTATGCAAAAATGTCATGAGACGCGAGATCCACCTTCTCCGAGCAATGCTGTGCTTGCTGATTTATTTGCTGACTTTTTCACTGCCAAAGTTGAAAAGATTTACGCTGCTCTTGTAGCAAGGAACAGAAATCTATTATTAGCTGATGACGATGAACTGCCTGCAAACGCTGATGTATTAAACACTTTTACGAGGTCGGTCAAGAGGATGTAAATGCATTTGCTTATAAGTCTCTAAGCAAGGCCTGTTGCCTTGATCCTCTCCCGGCATCAATTCCGTTAACAGCTGCTTCCCTGTACTCCTGCTTACTTCACTAGGATTGTCTCAATATGTCATAACTGGATTGTTAATTTGTCATTAACAACTGGTGAGATGCCTGATGCCTTAAAGAAACCAACCGCTGACTTCCACCAATTTACGGACATTCGACCAATCTCAAATTAAAGTTTATTTTTAAGCTGGTTGGAAAGTCTGTTGCAGTTCAACTGACAGAACATATTATGACTAACCATCTTGACGAGACGTTTCAGTCCGCAAACAAAGAATTTCACTCAACTGAAACAGCACTTCTTAGAGTACAAAAAGACATCTTGTGTGCTCTTGATCTAAATAAGTTGGTCATATTGCTGTTTTGGATCTTGCTGCTGCATTTGATGCAGTGGATCATGCAATACCAATCTCTAGACTCTCAAACCGTTAAAGGAGTGAAGGGAACTGCATTCAGTGGCCTTACCTAACTTCACGCAAGCAGTTACGGTAGATGAGGAAGCGTCATCAAAGCGACCTTTGTTGCGCGAGGTGTCCTAGGGGTCTGTACTAGGTCCACTGCTATACCTCATCGACACTGTGCGATTGCTAATATCATCAAACAGCACAATTTCCTATATCATCTGTTTGCTGATGACACGCAACTATATATATCCTTTACGACTAATTGCTGTGCTGACCTTGCAGAGGCAAAGTTCTGTGTTGAACGCTGTGTCGAGGACATAGACCGTTGGATGTGTATTAACTAATTGAAATTTAATCATGACAAAACCGAACTAGTTGTCATTAGTTCCAAATTTCGACATGGACCAAATCTTATACATGTTCAGGTCGGAGAGGAGTACATTGCCCCCAAGCCATCTGCACGCAGTCTAGGAGTCATCATGGACAATTGCCTCTGTATGAAACAACATGTGGAAAAGATATGTAATGAAGCAAATGCCATCTCAGGAACATTGCAAATATTCGCAAATATCTCTCTCAGGGCTGCCGAGATTCGTTCCAAGCTTTGCTATTGTAACTCACTTCTGTATGGCATTCCCTAATATTGTAATTTGTAGATTACAGCGTGTTCAAATACTGCAGCTCTCATTGTCACGTTAATAATGTTAAGTTACATTGGCTGCATGTAAAATTCCGTATTATTTTTAAGCTACTGTTATTAGTTTATAGAGTACTTGATGGCAAAGCACCGTCTTATATTTTAAGTCTGCTGAGTACTCGAAGGTTCTCTAGCTCATTACGTTCCAGTGCCCAAGAACTGCTCACACTGTCACAGTGCCACTGGCTAAACGTAAGACTTATGGAGACCGCGCGTTCAGCGCTGCTACGCCTAGACTATAACATGACTTGCCTCAGCCTTCGAAAATCCCCATCAGTAGCTATTTTTGAGAAAAAATTGAAAAGTCGTCCTTTTAAAGACGCTTATGACTTTTAACTTTTATTTTTAGTACAATTTTTATTTTAGACTTTTTATCTTTATTTCTCTAACATGTATTTATATTTTTCAGAACTGCAGATTTATCTTGGTATTTTTAGATTTTAGTTTTTACCTTAGCATAATAATGGTAAAGCGCTATGGAAGATTAACTGAATAGCGCTATATAAATTTAGTAATATTATTGTTATTATTTCCATGTTGGCCTTTCGTGGCCCAAGGCGCTTCGTTGCCGGAGGGCTTCACCGTCATTTCGAATCCTGGTCTCGTAGTGCCTCTTTAGATTTTCGCTTTGGGTTTTGGGTTTTGGGTGTTTCGTTTTGGGGGTTTTGTTTAGTTTTGGGGGTATTTTTGGAGGTGTATATCTGCGGGATTGCTTGTTGGCTTGTTGCGACAGCTGACCCCAATCTAAATCCGCATAAGCATGAGGGAGAGCGCTGCAAATAGCTTACTATTTGTCAGCGGTCGCCCTCAGAGCGTATATAAGGATTGAGATTACTTTACTTGCCCTCTTTTCGCGCCAGTCTGGCGGCTCAGTCCGCCGCGGTTTGCTCGTCCTTTATGTCTTCATCCAGCTCTCTCTCTGCTTTCCTCACTGTCGACTTTCGGTAGTTTTTTCCCCACCCTTCCAACCCATTTGCTACTTACTTGTCTACCTTAAGCGACAGCTGACCCCAATCTGAATCCGCATAAGCATGAGGGAGAGCGCTGCAAATAGATTACTGAAGAAAGCCCAAGGGTGAAAAGAAATATTACCACTAGGTTACCCATTTTAAATAACAACAACACAACAACGCTATCAGCACTCTCGTAAGCAAGTTATATTTTCTTTATGAGGTAGAACTCCTTGCTACAACTTGAAATACAAATCGAGGGAAACGAAGGTCACTCGAAGCTCAATTAAAATAACATGAAACGAATGCAAAACAAAAATTCCTCGATATTTCTTACCACTGTTCGATGAAATAAGCCTATCAATGACCACAGCGTATCCATCAACAAACTTAGCTGTCCCATCAACTGATTTGGTCGGATATGATAGCGTTCAGTGGCGAAACGATAAATACACAGCTCCCAAACGAAAGAAATCGGTTGACTTATCGAGGATTTTCTAAAACCGGTAGGCAAAATACAAAGACAATCTTTCTTCTAAATAACAGCAGCACGTAAAGCTTTTCCTCTTTCATTTTTCAGCGCGATGTTTTCCTGTAATTGTTAAGTCTTGTACAGTCCTTTCGAACGCCATTCCACACACACAACATTCTCGTCTCCAGAGCTCAACCAAACGAAACGAGAGCTCTGGGGACGAGAATGCACACACGAAATGTTTTATTATTTCTGGTTTCTGGTATTGAGCAAGCGCAATAGTACATTAATGCATTAGGCATGCGCTAACGGATATCGTGGGTTTTACGACATCCGGAAGGCTTTGTTCCCAGAGCCTTCGTTTTTTCCGCTGACCAAACGAAACGAAGGCTCTGGGGACGAGAAAGAACGCATTCGTAACGAAGCATTACGTCACAAAGTTTATAGCTGACGGAAGTAGCGAGTGAGTGAGCGAGTGAGTGCTCATTGGCATATCTATCTCCGTTACCGATAACCCGTTCATTACACATGCGCGTATTCTTGGGTTAAAATGTAGATATAAAAGCGGTGTAAATATGCCATTTGCACGATGACGTCATTTGACTCCTTCAGTTTTTTGTTTTGTAGTGCAAATTACGGCTATTGTTATTTAAACCGCACTGGGATTACAAAATTTAAATAAGAAAGAAAAACGAAATGAATTCTGGTAGTAGTAGTCAAATGACGTCATCGTGCAAATGGCCTATTGGAAAAATTAACCAACAACATAAAGCGTGCCGACATTTAACTATTATAGCGCGAAAGCGCGCGTGATATCGCCTAACACTTAGCCGACGAGACCGTAGGCCGAGTCGGCTAAAATTAGGCGACATCACGCAAGCTTGAGCGCTATAATAGTTTTATAATTCAACACATTGATAACAAAGCACAGTTTGAAGAAAAAATATCGCCGACAAGCCTTTTATTTTTTATAAAAAAGCTTACATATGTTTTACCGCGCGAAACTTGCAACATTACACAGTTCATGAATGAAAGTGGCGCCTTTGTCAATATTGCGCAAGCTTGAACACTATAACTGTTTTATAATTCAACACATTGATAACAAATCACAGTTTCGAGAAAAAATTCATTGAGATATACAACCTTTCATTAAGTAAAAAGGCTAACAACAATATTTTACCTCGCACCATTTCTTAAACAACAAGCAGCGAATGCCAAAACTTTTGCCAAGCTAAAATTAATTTAGCGTACACAATCAATTGACAGTTTCTACGAAGAGCTTTCATCTACTCAAAGAACGGGACAGAGTAGTGACTACAAGAATTAAAACACTGTAAAATGGCATAGAATGTCTTAGTTACAAGTGTTTCGTATCTTAAAAAGTTCAGTTCAGAATCAAAACATATTGAACAAACACACGGCTACGAACCTAAACATAGAGGCGAAAAGTCGGAAAGAACTGCAGCGTGGACAGTATGTCTTACAAAAATTCACAGCTAAAGGATACAAGAAACGGTTAAAACATCGTACCTGTAGTTGTTTTGGCTTTTTATTCCCTTCCATCAGCACCGAATTTTCAAACATCGAAGTACGAGCTGAGTCGATCAATGTTAGCTCCTACAGCCGTAATGACGAGATCAGAAAGTTTTCTGAGGAAGCATCAAGTCTATATCATATTCCAGAGGTGATTATCAAAGGAATTTTATGAAAATTGTGTTCCTTCATTCACTCCTTGTCGAGCGGTTAATTTTTGAACCAGTTTTCATTCTTTTCATTCAGCTACGCCAAGAAACACTGCGACCGCGACAACGCGAAAATTTAGCGCCTTTTATGTCCAATCATGTGAACAATATTTTTTCTCTTTTCTTTTCTTCTCTTTTTTTCTTTCTTTCCCCTTTTTTAACTAATAGTTCTCGCACTTTTTCGCCCCAAAACACGAAATTGCAGGCAGCAGTTATTTTCACTTTCCTTCAAAATGCGAAATTTACCGCCATCGCTGGTTATACGTCATGTAGACATAACGTATATCGATAACTTTTTTACCATATTTGGGCAGTGTATCAACGTGTTGAATTATAAGTGGATTTATTGGGGAATATTTATGCCTAGAAGTATGCCTAGATAATAATCCTAATTTGCATAAATTATCAGCATAGGTGAAGGTAATACATGAAGCAATTACACCTATAGAAAACACCTGCGATAGCAAAAAAAAAATTCCTCTCGATGAGAAATTTTGATCTTTCTACCCCGGGAGGCAATAAATTGGCAGTCACTATACAAAAAGTTCTCAAGTTTCCCGAATTTGCTGCACCATATAATCCTTTAACGCAGGCATCTTTAGAGATCGTCCCGCGATTCTCCCGCACAAAGGTCTGCTTAATAGAGCCGCTATGTGTGTTCTGACATGCTGTGTTGTGTAGCAAAAAGGCAAATCATCGCCGTCTTGTAATTTAAATCGACTCTCGCCGTGAGCGGTGAACAAGTTTTGAATTAAACAACGCTCTTGAAATCATATCTTCTCGACTTTGCATATCTATCTCCGACCAAACAGTTCCCTTTGGCGCTTATAGTTTATTTGGAGATGGACAAAAACGGTACGAGAAAACAATAAGTGAAGCGACATACTGGGATTCAATATTGATGACAACACATTCAGATTTCGTTTTCATACAAAAACCTGTTAACGGCCTGTGATTGGTCGGATGAATGGATTGAGTAATGAATGGATTGTGCGACGAGCCTTAGGGCGCCTTTCAAAAAAAAAAAACTACGAGTTTCAAACTTAATAAAAGGGAATTTCAGTGCAAATTCAGAAAGTGGCTCTAACTTCCAATGTTTACAGATCGAATTGGAATTTTGTGACAGGGTGTAGGCACGCGCCGTCTCAGAACAGCGCGTGAAAAATTCTGCTGGCAAAAAACAATTTGCTTTCACAAATCATTAAAGCAATTACTTTTCCATTACCATTCTCATATCTTCCGACAAAGGGAACCTGATTGGCCAATTAATCCTACTAAGCAACTGCCGATATAAATGGAACAAATTTAGTCTTCAAATTGTGTTGCGCGGTGTGTAACTTCCTCAGAGAACGTCAGCCAAAAAGACAAAGCCAAAGAGAGTTGTAGAGAATGAACACAAAACGTTTTGCTTTTTTGCTTTGTTTGACATTGCTATTTCTGATGATCAGCTGCGATGGGTTCTCAGCAACAATTCCAGGCAAGAGAATTATCTTCCGGAAGGTAAGGCTTTGATAAGAAAAAATCTCAGCAAAGCTTCTTTTAAGTTTCTGTGGATCGGATTCACTCAGGACATTCAGATTTGTTCTTCGCATTTTCGCTTGCATGCGGTCTTGAAAAATACGAAAAACGTCAATAACAACAGCAATAGCTAACAGCCTTGTTTGTTTGATTGTATGTTTGTACTTTTACCTCTCCACGTTTATACTTGATTTTTCTTCAGTGTATTAATACCCATGCTTGTGTTGCGCAAACCCTAACAGGCACCCTAGTACGTATATTCAAAGGGATAGGTCTTGTGTATCTGGTTCAGAATCAGACAGCAGAAATCGACTTTCAATCTTGCTTATACTTGTCTATCTACTCCTCATTGTACGGCGTTGCTTTTTAACGCTCTTGTGAATAATTTAGCTTTCTAACAATGAGTGTTTCGTTGTATTAGGAGACGCCACTGATGTACCGCTTGTACTCAGCCAAACGTAAGCTGTGGTCTCAGCTGTATAACAACCGACAACTGAAGGACGAACCAAAGGACTGGTGAATACTAAACGACACTTTTCGCAGTGAAGAGCTTGTGGACAGATAAACAAGAAAAAATCCTTATGAATGAGTAGTGAAATAATAATAAAAAACATTTTATTGTGTCAGTATTAAGGTCGCGGGGGATACCTGGTCATGAATAAGTTTATAAGGCAAAATTTTAGCAGGGGTGTCACATTGAAAAACGTTATATCGTGAACGTTTGAAAGCCGATTTCGCTAACATTTAACAGAGATATTGGAGAATAATGGAAGTGCATAAGGATTGTTTTTTATTGAAGGGATCGCGCTTTGCGTCAATGCTGTAAGCTACTAAAGTTAGTTTGTTTTAAAACGTCGTTTTGTGTCCAAGTTTGCTCCTCGAGAAGAACACAAAGCAAGTTGATTTCGCCACTCACTGATCCGTCAAAGCGTCCATTGTGTCATATCTGACTGATTTTTTTATTTCAACTTTAATTAAAAGTTATTAGCTTTTAAAGGAGTAAAATTGTCCATGTTAGAATTTGAAGCCACATATCTTCCCTTTGAAAACCTATTTAAAAATTTTGAGTCAGATATGACAATTTACAATACACCTAGTTTACCTCCCTGCAGTGACAACTCATGAAATTCTCTATCCGCGCTGAATTAGTGGAAACAAAATTGCTTGTTTTTACGCTTCCGAAGGCTTCCCGAGCAAACACGAATGCAAAAAATGTATATATGGTAATTTTGCTAATTTTAATCCACGGGCTATTGTCAACACTTCATGCAGAAAGAACAAAGCGTTGACACGCTTTGCACGTGCAATTATTGATGCAGAAACATTACAGAACCTGTTCGTGAATATTTCGCGCATTTTCGGTATCAGCCGTCGCACTTCGTGCATACTCTTTTCATAAATGCATACTGATGAGCGGAACCTGTCCCCCGCGATCTTAAGGAGGCTCGTACCCATTTCTCAAGTCCACACCCTTTCAACTTTAATGGGCCATTTCTTTTGTTGTAGCGCATAAAAAGCCAAGCCACTTTGCATGAAAAAATACAATACATTGAAATCGAGCGTTCTATTCGATGCAAATAAATGTTTTGCTAAAGTTTTGCACGTGCATATGAAACTTGAAAACAATACTCGTAAATAATGAGGACGCTCACTTGTAAACACAAAATCTGCGGGAAAAAATTGGTATATTGGAGGCCCTATTTTATTGCCTTGCATGTCTTCAATGTCCTTGAAACTTGCAGGCCATATAAGTTGATGATTAACCTCGAGATTGTCAAAATTTTAAAAAAAATTATCTCGCGGTTTCCAAATTATCATCACATTTGTAGGGGTAGACCAAATTACATACAAAAATGGCAACAAGAGCAGCTGAACGCAGGCTAATCAAATCCTTCTTTCTCGCAATCGGCCAAAGCAAGCCCCTCACTTTTTCACACACCATTTCAAATGGAATCAAACTACTATGAGATGAAACTGCATTCCCATCGCGCATCGTTTTCTTTACATATTAGCCAATTATGTCGATAGTATGTTTTTCATTGTATTTATAATCCCCAAAACTTCATCCCCAAAAATTTCAAAAATGCTCTTATACATTTCTTTTAAACTTTGTCCAGTTGAAGCCCATGGTCAAATCAATTAGTCCACTAGCGGGTTTTACATAAATTTCCCTTGATCTAGAGAAACTCTGCAACTTGTTAATTTCGGAGGATCACCGTTCCGTTGCCATGGAAGCACCAATGTAAACAAATCCTTTACTCCCATAAAGTTCAGTGTATTGTGTGTTTGCATGCAAAGTTGCTTGTCTTTTTATGCGCTACAACAAAAGATATGGCCCATTAAAATTGAAAGGGTGTGGACTTGAGAAATGGGTACGAGCCTCCTTAAAGCGATTATTTGTTTTCTCATTGGCGGAGAGTCTGGGCCCTGGATTCATGCACTATTATTTCTGGGATCTCTGTTTCAGGGACAAAAACATGGTGGTAGAACGCCCAAACACAGGAATTGCTGTGTTGTGGGCTTATTAACATCGTCTGGAATACAGCTGGGCTGGAATACTACCTGATTTTCAAAATATGTGCATGATCCGAAACTGATATAAATTAAATTATGATCTCGACGTTCGAATATGCAACATAACATTTGCCAGGAAGACGGAGAAAAAGCAGGAACCATATATGCATAGTCAAGAACCTTTAGCTGAGGTACACTGCTTTCCTTGGGGTTAACCGTTGGTAGCCTATGTTACCCACCTAAAATGGTCATACGGAATTGAGGAAGACTTGGTCAATGGTGGTTAAAAGAGGATGGTGAAATTGAAAGATAAGGAATGAAGACGAATTGGGAATTGGCATTTGGCATACGGAACACAATGCAATGCTTCGCTTGAGTGACCGCCAAACAATTGCTTCCCAATGCCCAATTACCAATGACCAAAGCAACCTTTATTGAATTAGGTATATACAAAATTCAACTTGCTGGTTCCTTTGGCCAGAATCATGTTCTTTGTGGTTCTTATAACATATAGGAAACAATTGCTGAATGCTGATTGGTTGACAAAGAGGGCATTTTTCCTTAATTGAGGGCAAAATTACTCGCTCCCGATTGGTTGAGCATCAACATTTGTCACTCGCGAATGATTGTGCGCGTCGTTCTCGTTGCATTCAGTTGGCTTGGCGGGATTTTGAAGAAAATTTACAAGCGGAGCGCTTGCATGTTTTGCCAGAGATTTTTTTATAAAAAGGGAAGGAAATCGGATGATACCTAAAAAATGAATTATATTGGTGACTTACAGCATTGTTAATAATAATGACAGGCCAAACGCGATTCCTATTGGTCGATATGTTGTATCTATGACCTTCACATCATAGCTCCTACGAGTATGTCTTTTAAAAAAGACTTTGCCTTTCTGTAGGAGATTATGGGAGGCTCCTTGAATATTTCTTTCAATAATGGTTGCCTTTCTATGATATACCATTTGTTCATTAAAATGGTTTTTAAATTTGGCACAGAAGGGCTGTATTCTGTTACAAACGGTAATATTCCTTTGTTTGTTTTCGATTTTGTTTTCAAAGCCGACATTCTTTCGTGATGATTAAGGTTACAGTGTACCTTCGGGGGTGTCTCCAGTATAACGGGTGTTTCTTGGTGTTGCGGAAGCCATTCTTGGTTAGCTTTTGTGTTGTGGTGTGGGTATTGTTCAGTGTCTTTTGAATCTTTTGTTTTACGTCATTTGGTGATCACACCATCCGCAACACCAAGAAACTACCAGTATAACAGCTCTAGCGTATTAAGATTACACTTAATATACCTAAACCCAGATATCAAATTAAAGCTAATAGAGCAGGCTATCTAAATATGGAAATCATTTGGTAATAAAATGAATTTTTACGACGTCTAAATTCGAACGTCCGAATCAGCTTTAAAACGCTATAACTCAAAGCGATTATTGTATTTTGCTAATTTGATTTGTTATCGGATTTTCGGACACGAAGCGCTAAAAAAACGTGTCGGCGATTTCCCATATTCAATTGCAGTGAAAAGTTACAGAATATTTTCGAAAAAGGGAGAAAAAATTGGAATGATCGCACGGAAATGGCTCTTGACGAAAAAGTTTTCGGAAATAAGAAATTCGCCGACACCATTTTGTTGATTATATGTTAGCCTAGCTTCTATCCAAATTAATTGAGGAAAATCGAACAAATTCCCTTTGAGTTGTAGCTCTTTAAGGTTACAGTGTACCTTCAGATCGAAAATTTATTGAAAATTTTTTTTCGGCGTTAAAATAAAGTTTACAGAATGAACTTTCATCCAAAAAAAAATTATCGAAAAATAGTGAAAATTGACGGAGAAATGACGGTATAACTTTTGTGGGCGGAGTTTGTTTATTAAGCGATATGTTTTTTTAAGCGCCGTTTTCTCAAAGTTAATTTTTCGCTTGTTGGGGACACTTTAAAGAGCTACAACTCAAAGGGAATTTGTTCGATTTTCCTTAAATTTGGACAGAAGCTAGGCTAACATATCATCAACAAAAACGTGTCGGCGAATTTCTTAATTCCGAAAACGTTTTTGTCAAGAGCCATTTCCGTGCGATCATTCCAATTTTTTTTCTCCCCTTTTCGAAAATATTCTGTAACTTTTCACTGCAATTGAATATGGGAAATCGCCGACACGTTTTTTTAGCGCTTCGTGTCCGGAAACCCGAGAACAAATCAAATTAGCAAAATATAATAATCGCTTTGAGTTATAGCGTTTTAAAGCTGATTCGGACGTTCGAGTTTAGGCGTCGTAAAAAATTCGACAATTCATTTTATTAGCAAATGGTTTCCATATTTAGATAGCCAGCTCTATAAGCTTTAATTTGATATCTGGGTTTAGGTATATTAAGTGCAATCTTAAGACGCTAGAGCTGTTATACTGGAGACACCCCCGAAGGTACACTGTAACCTTAAAGTGTCCCCAACAAGCGAAAAATTAACTTTGAGAAAACAGCGCTTAGAAAAACATATCGCTTCATAAACAAACTCCGCCCACAAAAGTTATACCATCATTTCTCCGTCAATTTTCAATATTTTTCGATAATTTTTTTTTGAATGAGTGTTCATTCTGTAAACTTTATTTTGACGCCAAAAAAAATTCAATAAATTTTCGATCTGAAGGTACACTGTAACCTTAACTTCTGAGAGCGTTTTATAAATCCCCTGTGAGGGTGGCAAGAGGAAAAATGGGTATTCTGTCGGTTTGAAGTGTGTTCTAACGTCAAGAATAGATTCTAAATTAAATCTGTCGCCCTTGTATATACATGTATCGAGAAAAGTGATTTCTGTTTCTGAGATATCAGCCGTGAATTTTATGGTCGGGTGATGGTTGTTTGCTAGTTCAATGAATAAGCCTATTTCTTCTTTGCTTATGTCCCATAAAGAGAATACCTCGTCAATATATCTGTTCCACACCAGTGGTTTGGTGGGGCTTTGACTTACAAGGTGTGTCTCGACCGCAGACATAAAGATATTTGCAAAGGCAACTGCCATTTTCGTTCCCATTGCGGTTCCGTGAGTTTGGAGATAACTCTTTCCGTTAAATTGAAAAGAATTCTTTTTAAGAATAAGACTAAGCATTTCCCTGAGGTATTCGCTTGGTATAGGAGGTTTCTCTTCGTAGAATTTTTCGTATGCTATACGCTTTATATTTATTCCTTTGTTATCTTTGAGTTTTTTTATGGCTTGGCGTTCTTTAGCAGGCAAGTTGTTTTTCGGCTTATCTATTTTTATCTCTGCAAGTTGTATTTTAACCTCTTCTAGACACAGGCGGCCCAAGCTCACTATCAGATAACCGGGACGTGACCCTTGCTTTATAAGCGGTATTGTGTTACGATGATTCGATATGAGAATGCAACGGTTTTGTTTTAAAACTTAAAAATTCGAATGTTTTGTGAATAAAATTGACTTACCCTGTTCCTGTGTTGTATTCTTTGTTGTTTGCCTGCTCCTCGGAGCGATTTAACGCGAATTCGGCGAGTTTTCGTTATTTGGGTGTTCCACTGCTAAGAAAAAGACAAGGCAGAACACTGATTTCCGGAGTGCCCGCCGCTCGAAGCGAATAAATCCACCGAAATTAACCCTGATGCCACAATTCCTCCATAGCATCAAAGCAGATATGGTAAAGTTCCCTGTCAGTTCACTCGCGACGTAATTCCATCAAAACATGCGTTCCCTGCGAAACATTTGTTTCGAGTCAGCTTCGCTGCGGGATATTCGAAATAGGAGCGTAAAGAGTCGCGCGGGCACATTCACTGTTCGCGTGGTATGTCGGGTACAAATATCTAGCCTGACGGGGGTAGTCAGCAGCCAGTTGTCGACAAGCAAACCAAAATGCTGCCCGGGTCCCCTCGTGAGTATTATTGTCAAGGTTAGAAGGCGCATTGTTTCAATCGACCAATCAAATCTGGTCGTGCTTACTGAACCCATTGCAAGAACTAGCTATTTCGCAAATCATCTCTGTTTTTCGTTGCAAAATCCAACTTTTAAGCGCCATGTGATACATGAAAGATTCCACTGGCTGTATCAAAGTGTAAGTATATTACTGTGATATTTATTTTTCTGCTTGTGGACGTGGAAAGTTTCGTATGGAAAATTAATCTTCGCACATCAATTTTCACACGTTGCGGGTTTTGCTTGATTATAATGAATTTCAATTTTTCTGGTGGTTTTTAGGATTCAACTGAATGACTGAAGAGTTTGCCGCTGACCGCTCGGGTTTAGGGTCTCATTAGCTTAGACCGCTGATCGCTGACCGTGAAGGAGAAAGTCGGCCATATCGTTCGTAGGACACTCGTTTACTTTACGTTGGAACATTTGCTACATATACTTTTCCTGTAAGTCGTTTCGTCGTGTTTACATAGTTGCCCTCCGCAACAACTTCAGTGTTATGTTCTGTTTGTCATATTTTATCTCATATATCAAAATTTTGTTGCATTTTTCATTCGTCCAGAGACGCACCTGTCTCCGCCCTGATTGGTTGAGACGTGGTATTGGATATTTTCTACTCCAACAACACTGTAGCTGCCCCTCTGGCATACCAGATTGCTGCCCAGGGGGTGGAGGATCACCCTAGCCGGTTCACGATTCCTCTCTTCAGCAGAGCAGCGCTATGCAGCCATCGAAGGCGAAGCCCTGGCCGTGGCCTGGGGCCTTGAGCAAACGCGATACTTTACGCAAGGATGCGACAACCTCGTCGTAGTCACCGACCATAAACCGCTGGTGAAGATCTTCGGCGACCGCATGCTAGACGAGATAACGAACTCGCGCCTATTTCGACTCAAGCAGCGCACTCTCCCATGGCGCTTTGACATCGTGCACCTCCCTGGCAAGAGCAATCACGCCGCCGATGCAACTTCGAGACACCCGTCCCCATCAGACTCCGCGAACAGCGACTCTGTTGGATCATTAAGTGTTCCAGACATCGTAGAGTCCGCACTGATGGCCTCCATCCGCAACGAGGCTCATGAGCTTGGAACAATCTTATGGTCCCTCTTCGCGCAAGAAACGGCAGCAGACACGTCTTTTGGCTACCTCCTGCACCTGATCGAACGAGGAGGTAGCATCGACAGCAGTGATCCTTTACTAGCAAGCCTCTCGCCTATTGGTGAGTCTGTCTACTCACAATATGGCGTCCTACTATATCACGACCGCGTCGTGGTCACTCCGACCCTCCGCCGCAAAGTCCTCCAGCATCTCCACGCGGCCCACCAAGGAACCTCAACGATGGAGCAGCGCGCCCGTGCTATCATCTACTAGCCTGGGATGTCAAAGGATATTCGCGATACCCGTGAAGCATGCGCCGACTGTAACAGGAACGCCCCCTCACATGCTGCCACGCCCCCACTCCCTTCACCTCCACCATCCACCCTATTCGAGGCGGTCTTTGCTGACTTCTTCGACTACGGAGGTCATCACTATTTAATCGTCGGAGACCGCCTCTCAGGCTGGGTAGAGGTATTGAGCTCAACAGCAGGCACTGATCTCGGAGGATCAGATGGTTTGGTTCGCAAACTCCGCATATTCTTTGCCACCTTCGGCGTACCGGAAGAACTCGCGAGCGACGGCGGCCAAGAGTTCAAAGCAAGCCATACAGAGAATTTCCTCCGCTTATGGGGTATCAGACACCGCATGTCCTCCGTCGGCTTCCCTCAGTCGAATGGAAGAGCGGAAGTTGCGGTAAAGACTGCTAAGCGCCTCTTAATGTCCGATACCGGCCCAACCGGCAACCTCGATCACGACCGCTTCTTGTGTGCTATTTTACAGCTGCGCAACACACCCGACCCTGACTGCAACCTCTCACCAGCGCAGATTATCTTTGGTCGCCCTCTCAGAGACTCGCTCACCTTCGTCAACCGATTAGAGAAATTCTCCAATCCGCATATCAGGCCACCATGGCGTCAGGCGTGAGCGGCGAACGAAGAAGCTCTCCGGACCCGGATATCCCGCACCACCGAATTGCTGAAAGCCCACTCAAGACCACTTCGCCCGTTGGCAATTGGTGAGCGAGTATTCCTCCAGTATCAGCAAGGGCCCAGCCCCAACAAGTGGGACAGATCAGGGGTGGTGGTAGAGTCCCCGGGTCATGATAAGTATCGAGTCAAGATGGATGGATCTTGACGACTCACACTGCGCAACCGCCGCTTCCTCCGCGCCTATACTCCAGCCACCCCATCCATCCAACCTCAGCCAACTGCTCCATGCCCTCCATCGCCACCTCCCAGCAGTACGGCACAAAAGCCCACACCGCACTACCCAGGCCCAGCGATACTCAGGGAAACTCCTCTTCCCACTACCGATGCACCTTGTGACATCGCCTCAGATGATCCACCGCCTCCCGATACAACGCACCCTCCCTGACTCGTCCCCAGTCGTCTCTCAATTCACGAGAGGAGCGCGAGGTGTGATGGGAAGGAGGAAAGAGGGTAGACGACTGGCAGATCCTGTTTTTAAGATGGCGGACAAAATAATGGCGGACGGTGGTGAAATTTTAAATGTGGAAAATAGGCCGTTCCATCGGGCCTTTTTAAGTCGAAAATTACCTTGCCCTCATATTCTATGTGGAGCCGAGCTCGGTTGAGCATTTTAAGAGGAAACAGGGCTGGACCAAAATGATGAAAAATTCGAACGAGAAGCGTGGCGATCGGCGAGGAGACCAAAAATCACCTACAGTGGCTGTCCACTTTTAATATCAGTTCGTTTCTTTAATATATACTCAGGGCTACGAATAGTTAACGGTTGCGTAATGTGCTGGCCTTAAAATGCTCGCTAAAGATACAATGGAGTGTGCATGCCTTCGCGTCCTTTCAGCTCTCACCAGAACATACATACATATACTATGGTTGTGAAAGACAGAAGACAACGCTACAGTTGTACGTGTGGGGATGTTGGAGGAGAGAAGTAAAGCACATGAAATTAACTGCCATCGAAGCCAAAAGGGTGAACTTAATAATAAGGAACTCGAACATAGTAAATGTAGTTTAATATTTTTTAAGAGGTCCATCTTTCTCAAAGAAAGCAAATCAACTGTACAGTATCTCATGTTATTTTATTTATTATTAAATACAAGCTAATACAAGACTGATTTCCGTTAACTGTTTAGTACTTCATATGTTGCCTTGTACACTGCTTTGATGTAGTGGGTTGTATGTCCCTCATCTGCCTAAAAGAAAAGCTTTTAAAAAACAAAACCATGTCAACATCGCTATTTTGTCCTCCAGATGTTGAAATCTTTCTAAATATTAAGGCAAACCCTATACATTTTTCTGTCTCAAATACTTTGTTTTTGTTTTGATTCTCTTTACCTTATGCCCTTGCCCTCTTGTTTGTGGTTTTGTGGCTGATTTATATACAGGTTAAACAAAATCACAGTTTTGGTATCCTGACAACAATACAGACACCCTCAATGCAACACTGAACTGTATTTCATATATTATCTTGTACACTGCTTTTCTGTACTGTGTTGTATGTCCCTCATCTGCCTGAAAAAGTTTTTTCTAGTCACCATTACTATTTTGCCTTTCAGATGTTATATACTGTAACTATTATAAGGACAAACCCTATATTATTTTTTCACATATTTTGTTTTTGTTTTGTTTTCTTTACCTTATGCCCTTGCCCCTACCCTCTTATTTTGTAGTTACTATCTTATACCATACTTATTGCAATAAGTGCCCTGGGTGCTTATTTCATTTTGGGACCTTGAGGTTGGGTGCTCACCATATTCAAGGTGGATGGTTATTTGAGGGTTGGTGCTTATTATTTTTTCAACATTTTCATCCAATGAGGACATTTTTGCAGAATAACAAAACAAAGGATAACAAGTATATTTCGCTTCAACCAAATAAAACAATAAAACAAAACTCAGACTCAGTTTTGATGTCCAGACAGCATTACAGACACCCTCAATCAATGCATCATAAAGCATGTCCACATTGCTAGTCCACATACCGGTAACTATTTTGCCCTCCAGTTGTTATAAAATTTCAAATAGAAGAACAAACCCTTACAAAAAAAATAATATTTCTCTCTGCCTTCATATTTATTGTTTTTGTTTTGTTTTGTTTTTGTTACCTTATACCCTTGCCCACTACTCCCTTATTTTGTGGTTTTCAAATCTACCTGACTCTCTTATATAGAATTTGTGTTAGGGAATAAATGCAAAATATAGGTCCCCAAGACTACAGTCCAAGTCAAACCAAGATAAGACACACAAAACCAAAGTCCCGGCAAACGTAATTTGTTAATAAACAGAAACAGTCCCGTAAACAATGGAGATGAGGAAACAGAGCTCAGCAAGACAATAAGGCCGAAGGACCGGGGAGATATACAGTGCATGGAAAAAAGGGGGGAAAGAGTGGGAAAATGGCATCAATTCATGATCCCAAGGTCACAGAAAGAGCCCCATGAAACAAGCCCCACAAAAACGCCACCCAACAGCTCCGCATATAAGAACAAAATGCAGTTCCACAAACCCTAGGTATGCACAGATGCAGAACCCATAACAGAGGACCCAAATGAAACCAGGGAGACATGAAAAAATGCAAGAAGTGGATTTGAAAAAAAAAAACCTGACTATCCCTTCCAGCATCTTTTAATGAAACCCACTGAAAGTATCTTTATAGAGTTAAAGTATAGAAACTGAAAGAAACTACAAGATGGTAGGGAGACAAAGCAATAATTTTTTATTTCCTGTATTTATTTACTGTCTGTGAGCAAAAAAGGGATGTCAATTACAATATCAGTGGAACTTTGTACTGAGTAAACCAAAATTAACAATTTTAACAATTTTAAGCCGCATGCATGTATTTTATTTCTTTCAATTTTCTCCAACAGATTGAATTCCCCTTTTTATAACCTAACTCGTACAAAAGAATAATAATAATAATAATAATAATAATAATAATAATAATAATAATAATAATAATAAACCTGAGTAGCTTAATTTTACTCATACATTTCTTTAAAACACAGCTTCAAAAAGTACATTCAATATTAGTTTTGTATTATCTTTTCTGAATATTTTTGATGATTTGGATAAATCTTCTTGAATTACATGTTAGTTGCGCTGCAAGCTATTTGGCTTTGATCATTTCCTGTAGTAGAACAGGGTTAATATTTTTGGAGTTCTTGTTTTTTGTTAGTGCATCTTTTTCCTTTCCTCTTTTTTTGTCTTTCTGTTTTGTTGTCCTAAACAGAGTGAGGGTGAATCTAATAGCTCACTATTATAAGATTTGAACCATGTCCTTCAATACCATGAACCATGTCCTTCGGCGAGCCTAACTTTACCGGTGTACTGGTAAGCGCTGCTTTTCTCGCTTCATTGGCTTCGTCTTCATCACCTATATCTGTTGAAGAAATCAAAACTCGTACCATGATAAACTTATTCTGCAAAGCATTCACAAATATGCGAGATCTGACAGTGTAACATCAAAAATACGAGATTTTTCACTTACCGCAAATGCTCAGCTCATCGAAAGACATAAGCTTATTCAGGTCCTTATCTTGACATGTCTTGAGGATTTTTGTCACTTCCACCGGCTCCGCCGGACGCCATTTTGGAAATCCAAAAGGCTACTCGAAGAAAAAGCTTCTCTTAACTTCCAACACCGCAGAAATTACACTGATCTACTCGTATTACAATTCTTCACATGTACAAGTACGAAAAAACGCCAGAAAAAGCCAATACCAACTTTTCGACTGCTTTGCCAACTTTTCGACACAGGATCTGCCAGTCGTTTCTCCCTCCTCCCTTCTTCCTTCCCGTCATCCCCTTCGTTAAAGAGCCCGTTCTAGTCTTCCACGCCAAATTCTAATAATGAGAGACGACTGGGGACGAGTCAGGCACCCTCCGCCAACACCAACTGCTGACATCCCCTCCGACTATGGAGCCACAGGCGACCCCTCCCCTAGGAGCGTCAACCCAGTCACATCACCCGCAGCGCCGGCGTCACCGTCACAGCCATCGCCACTTCAACCCGCACGGCCCAGTCGTGCGCGGAGGCCTCCAAAGCGCTTTGAACCTGAGACAGGCCGATAGGTAGAACAATGAGTCCGTGAACCGATGCTAGATCATCGCTTTCCAGACTGGGGGGGATAAAGAGTTTGCCGCTGACCGCTCGGGTTTAGGGTCTCATTAGCTTAGACCGCTGACCGCTGACCGTGAAGGAGAAAGTCGGCCATATCGTTCGTAGGACACTCGTTTACTTTACGTTAGAACATTTGCTACATATACTTTTCCTGTAAGTCGTTTCGTCGTGTTTACATAGTTGTCCTCCGCAACAACTTCAGTGTTATGTTCTGTTTGTCATATTTTATCTCATATATCGAAATTTTGTTGTATTTTTCATTTATTGTTTTCATGTAGGATTCCTTCATCGTTGTGAATAATAAATCATTCTACATCGAGGAGCGTCCTTTCTTCAATGACGATCAGCAAAAGATTGTTCAGTTTGCCGCCGAGGGTCATACCCTTTTGATTACGGGTCAAGCAGGAGTGGGGAAAAGTGAGGTTGTCAAGCTGATCATCGCAGCCAGAAATGCACGTGGAAGGACAATTGACATAGTCTGCTCTAGCGGTATTTCTTACCAAGTGTGTGATCGCGGAATAGCATCGACAGTTCACTCGTTCTACGGTTTATGACTGCCGATTTACCATGGCGTCAAGTGGAACAATGCGCCTTTCTGACCTTGACAATAATACTCACGAGGGGACCCGGGGAGCATTTTGGTTTGCTTGTCGACAACTGGCTGCTGACTACCCCCGTCAAGTTAGATATTTGTACTCACGCGAACGGTGAATGTGTCCGCGCAACTCTTTACGCGCCTATTTCGAAAATCCCGAAGCGAAGCTGACTCGAAACCAATGTTTCGCAGGGAACTCATTTTTGATGGAATCGCGAGTGAACTGACAGGGAACTTTAGCATATCTGCTCTGATTCTATGGAGGAATTGTGGCATCAGGGTTAATTTCGGTGGATTTATTCGCTTCGAGCGGCGGGCACTCCGGAAATCAGTGTTCTGCCTTGTCTTTTTCTTAGCAGTGGAATTCGCCAACTTTTGGAACAGTCTTCCTCGTTATGTAAGACAAGCAGAGTCCCTTGGGTTATTTAAGCGTTTAATTAAAGAAGTACGTTAAGGCACGGCATTCGTGGAAAGCAGCTTTAGTTAGGTTTAGGTTTTAAGTATAGTTTTTATAATAGTATCTTATTTATTTAATGCATGTTGATATCGATATATTTTAAATGTTTTTATTATTTATAGCTGATGAATTGTCCGTGGATAAATAAAGATTATCTATCTATCTATCTATCTATTTATCTATCTATCTATCTATCTTAATCGCCCCGAGGAGCAGGCAAACAACAAAGAATACAACACAGCAACAGGGTAAGTCAATTTTATTCACAAAACATTCGAATTTTTAAGTTTTAAAACAAAACCGTTGCATTCCCATACAAACCTTTATAAATCGAATCTTTATAACACACCAGGCATAACTAATCAATGACATCAATGAGTAATCAATGGGTAATCAACGGGTAATCAATTGATTAATCATTGAGTATTGCCAATACTCAATGAGTAATCAATGATTAATCGAGCCCAAGAAATTTTGTGGGTCATTGATTACTCATTGATGTCATTGATTACTCATTTTAGGGCCCCGGGATAAAAGGTGAAGCCCTGAGACTTTTAAGAACAAATTCCTCAGCGAAATCATTCAGTGAGAATATCAACAACTTCAAAGCACGCCTCCGTGCTAGAGGCTACACTCACAATCTCATTGAGAAAATAATTTCCGAGGTAAAATTCAATGAACGGAAGTCATCATTGCAGCAAAAGGAGAACGTGCGAAAAAGAATTCTGCCTTTCGTAACAACGTACCACCCGGCGTTGCCTAATTTTAAAAACATCTTAATGAGCAAATGGCATTTAATTCAGAACCAACCATTGCTATGAGAAATATAGAAATATGCAAAGAGCCTCCCCTTATATCATACAAAAAAGAGCAAAACTCTAATTCTCTAAAGGTCACGTTCCACGTTATCACGAGCTTATGAGTCGTGCCCTCCTTTCATGCAATCAATGACTAACCAATGACATCAATGACTAATCAATGACCAAAAATTTTGTGGGTCATTGATTAGTCATTGAGTACTCATTGAGTATGGGCAATACTCATTTGGTCAATTAGTCAATTGATTACTCATTGATTACCCATTGATTACTCATTGATTACATTGATGTCATTGATGTCATTGATTAGTTAAGCCTGGAACACAATACCGCTTATAAAGCAAGGGTCACGTCCCGGTTATCTGATAGTGAGCTTGGGCCGCCTGTGTTCTAGATATGTTTCTAGTGCAACCGAACGTTGGGCTGGTGGTTTCCAGTTTGATTTGACATGAAAGGGGTGTGGCTCTTTATCCTGCCCGTGAAAGATATATTGAAGGCGTATTCGCCTTGCAAATGCGTTAAAATCTTTTAAGAGCTCTTTTCTAACGTGACTTTCATTAGTCACTTGTGTTGGAATGTAGTTAAAGGCCCATCTGCACTTACCGTGATGCACCGCGCATTGTTTATTTTGATTTGGACCCAGATAAATGCGGTCTCTCGCGAAGTGAAATTTTGCCTCTCATCTCCAGGAAGAAATGAACACTGAGTTTGAAATTTTTTTCGACATTAATTTTAAAATTTATTAGTCCTAAGAAGCGGTCCTGTTAGATATCAAAAGCCCGTATAACATGTCTCGCGTTTTGTCTGGGGCCGCTCAACCCGCCTTTAAAAGCGTAGCTCCAGACAACTCCAGTCGCCGAGGCAGTTTCCTCCGCTTCGAAAGTTCGCATCGAAAACATTTTCACGTTGTGGGACGCGGTAAACCTTCTGCTAGTTTTACCGAAAGTTTAAGGTCGATGCCATTTAAGACGAAACCTCCAGCGAGCCGAGAAGTGTTTGTATTTTGTGGGCTGTTCTCCAGTCGGCGTATCTGATTTGCACGGGGCATAATTAATGAGCTCCGCTGGCGGAGGACGTTTTATCGGCTTCAGAAGTTTGCATCGAAAAAAATTCGACGGCTAGAGACGGGGAAAACCTCCTTCAACTTCCATGGAATATTTCACATAGTTGCTGGCAAAAACTACTTCGCCGGTGAGCCGAGAAAATTGAGCTTTTTCGAAGATTGAGCGTTTACATCTCCAGGTTCCGGTCGAACGGTCACGGTTATCGATGGAAGATTCAAATGTCAACTCACAGTATCTGGAAAACGAATGTACTAAAAAATTACAGTGAAAAGATTTGAAGATAGATCTTAACTAGTAGGCAATCTAATATACCTATTTCCTTTCCACGGACGATCGAATTTCTGAGCCAAACCTTCTGAAGGTTCTCGTTTCTTGACAGCCGGCCTCGAGCCATCGGCGGCGTTGCAAAGAAAACGTATCAGTAACGATGGAAAATAAAAGAAAACAGACAAAAACAATAGGCAGTGCCTTGAATATGAACTAAATATTTGAAAAAAATGATCGTGAAGTTAATAGACGATACAGATTCCCCGATGTAAACGGATTTTTTTAGGAATCAAACTTCACCGACACAAATGTAGAATTTCTGGGGCCACGAAATTCTAGAACGCCCGCAATGAATCACGGTAAGTGCGGATGGGCCTTTAAGCCCCCGTGACAATAAGTTATTTTGGTCGCTTGTCATTTCGTTATCTGAGAGGTTTTTGATATGTTTTTCCTTTGCCTCTGTTGTTTTTTGATATATATATAAAGTGTAGAACTGGATATTCGTAAAACTGTGCTCAATACATTAATGTAGAGCGAAGTATATGTTTATGGAGGAAAGAAACAAATAAACTACGCTTTCATCCCGACAAGCCTGTTTCGTGGTTGCCCACTCATCAGGGGATTCAATAAGAATATTCCTTACCGTCGCTTCTTATATACAAAATAATTTACATAATGACAATAACAAATCTATGCGGCGCGAAGTTTAACAGTTCAGCTGTTGCGTAGAAGGGCTTTGTTTCTATGGCGGCAAGAAGACGTGAGCTCGGTAAACACTTTAGTTCTTTTGTTGTGTTTAGCGGAAAATTAAAGTCGTTATTTCCCTGCAGTTTTTCGCGGTTTGCTACTCAAGACAGGGCTACTAATTAAGGGATACTCAGAAGCCGCTTTAGTGGAAAAAGAAGAGCTTTCAGGGATAAAATCTTGCTTCGAGGAACTATTTACGATTTTAGCAATGCGAAGAGATGGGTTCGTTTTACGGATTTCAGCACCAAAGCGGAGGTTTAAAGAATTTCCAAGTACAGTAGTCGCCGGAGGGACTTAAAGGTAAAACAAATTACATTTTTCGATGGGAATTATCTTGATATCAATCTGTGATTGACATTTTGTTTGTGTTCTCGTTAATTTTGGAGAATTGTTTATAAACGTGTAGCTTAAATTCAGTTGTATTTTAATTTCTTGAATTTCATCGAAGACACGGCTCAGCGTCGATGCGCTGTAATTGTACGCGTTTTGCTTCTAAACATAAACTAATTGAGATTTCAATAAAATTTTTCGAAAGAAGATTGTGTTGTCCATTTTTATGTGTTTGTTCATTCATTACATAGATTGAAAAGCGATTTTATGTAAACAAAACAAGACTTAGATTTTATACTCGCGTCGCCTTATGCAAATATGTTTGTGTATTTTGGCAAATCAGTTTCTCGGGCATTTTTTGACAAGCAACAACTCTATTTTATTCGGAAAATAGTCGTAATAGTTATTCTAGACGGAGAAAAAGTTGTTTTTGTGAACTTTTGTACGGTCTAAATGTACTGTGCAGACGGTCGGGTAATACTGCTTTTCAGAATTGCTAAAATTTAAAAATAGCCCGGTCGTCAATCTTCTTGTGCTTCCGACCTTTCACCTAAGTTAAGTTTCATCTTAGTTAAACTTGTTCAGAGGGTCTTCAGAGGGCGCCGCTGTTAGGCTAAGGCTAACTATTTATATTAGTAACAATGCGAACCAATGCGGAAACATTTTCCCGTGAGCTGGTGACTTCCGGAAGACTTGCTTTCTTGAATCAGAGCGTCAAATCGAGACGGAGTCAACAAATTAAAAAATGGCGACCATCGCGGTGATAATTTCGCATGTGAAAAAGAAAGTAAAATGGTGCTGTTTGAGCAAGAACGATCTTTTGATCGATCGATGGCCAGCCCATCCAAATTTTTCAGACATGAAATAGTTGCATACTGTAGAATTCAAAGTTGTTATGTTTTCAGTAGCTGATAGTCTCCTACGCAGCCGTTATTAGGGCTCGTCACGCAACGCTCCTGGAGCGTTGCGTGAAGAGCCCTAATAACGGCTGCGTAGCAGACGAAGTAGCTAAATTGATAGAAGGATGCTCTTCTGGGAAAATCACTTTTTAGGGATTTCAACACGGCAAGGAGTTAAAGTGGTAAAACCGGCCCGCATGCATGCATGTATGCATGCATGGACGGACTTTGTCAGGTGCAACTTTTTTCCATGGAAAATGGATATCAGTTCTTTTGAGGTCAGCTGACAAGAAACTCTATACTGACAAGTTAGAGGTTATCTAGAGCCAAAGTGTAAGTACAATTTCTGGAAAAGTGATTGAATTTTCTTTTTTCGATGGGCCGCGTGTTTTAAACTTAAGTTTAATTCTTGCGTCGTTAGTTTTCCTCTATAAGCTTAATTGGATTATTGACTTCGAAAAAATCCAGTAGACTTGTGTTACTTTATTTTTAAAAAGCGAATAAACAAAACACACTTTTCTAGTGATGTCACCTTAATTAATTATTATATCTCTTAGCTAGTACGCGCGTTGTGATTTAGCGGGCCGTATTGCAAAATACGGCCCGCTAAATTTGAGAGTCCCAGCATCGGCCTAGCATACGCTTACAAAAGTTGTTTTCTACATTAAAAATTAAATTAAAAACTTAATGGGTTAACATGTCAGGTTACAAAAACCCTCCGATGAAATTAAGCTATAACTTTAGCAAAAAAACAGATTAGCTTCGTTAATAACTGTTTCGTCGCTTAGCGACGAGCCAGTTAAAAAAAGAGTATTTTAAGAACTGTCTCGTCGCTAAGCGACGA
This sequence comes from Cladopsammia gracilis, assembly GCA_022457155.1. Taxonomy (NCBI): domain Eukaryota; kingdom Metazoa; phylum Cnidaria; class Anthozoa; order Scleractinia; family Dendrophylliidae; genus Cladopsammia; species Cladopsammia gracilis. The sequence continues at coordinate 98,302 of JAJGOT010000981.1, forward strand.
GCCAGTTAAAAAAAGGTATTTTAATAACTGACTCGTCGCAGAGCGACGAGCCAGTTAAAATCAAAGGGCTCTTAGAGCCATCTCGTTAATGCGTTAGAATGCAAGGTTAATAAAAGAAAGAATGTTTGTTGTCAAAGGTATTAGGTGATGTTGTCTTCTTGCGTCTAGGGTGTTAAGAAAAGTCTATGAGGGAGGTAGTTGGGGTAGAGTTCTTGAATATTGTAAAGATAGGTTGAATTGGTTTTAGTTACGAGCAGGATTTATGTTAGGTTTGTGATGTTTTTTAGTGAAAAAATTTGGAAGAATAATCAGTAGTATGAATTTAAGTGACGTGAGTTTTATTTTTCATTTTATAGATTGGTCTTCTGTTATAATAAAGTTTTAGCAGCCTGATGCTTGCACGATTACGTCACACGCATATTTTGGTGCTAACAATAGTAGTTAATAATAGATTATTCACGGACAAAACATCATTTTTCACGCTCTCCCAAACGTAAGAAATCATATCAAGCAATAAGCTAAAATGCAAGGTAATGGTAACTTGAAATAGAATTCATTGCTTATGCTAACACTGAGGGTGAATTTGGTTCGTTGAAGAACTCAAAATCAAATTGCCAATAACTGCAGAATATAGCGATTTATTTTTCAAAATGGTTTTGTGGATTTTTAGCTTAATGTTTGATTTGATGGGTTACGTTTGGGAGAGCGTGAAAAATGATGTTTTGTCCGTGAATAATCTATTATTAACTACCGCTGAAATTAGCGTTAGATTTTAAGCGACTTACCGTTAATTTGAAGCGGTTTCACTGAGTCGTTTCACTTCGTTCTGGGTTCGCTTTATGTGAGTTCACGCGAAAATTTCACGGGGCTTTGGGTTTTTTTGTTTTAGCGTAGAAACACTGTCGAGGAAGGATGAAAGCAGGGAGTGAAATTCACAGAAACAAAAGAAAGCGTAAAACACCTGCTTTGCACCTGCCACCTGCTTTGCACCTGCCACCTGCTTGCTTATGTTTTGCGCCTGCGCGGGCGTAAAAGAGTTACCACATGTGAAAGCGTGGCGGTTTTGATCATTATATAAGAGTTGTTCGAACTATATTTTATATCGGTGGCGGATAGGCTATGAAACAGTTAGAAAAAGCGGGAGCTTTCTGTTTCATCCCTATCATTACTGCAGGCCTGAGAAAGGGTGTCGGGTTGTTGAGTAGAGCTAAGTCGTGTTCGACGACCGCTTCGAAAGAAGGTTGACGGATGTTGACGGGGAGTTCACGGCAGGAGTGCTGGTTCAGCCTCAAGCCCTAAGTGGCATGAAAAAAATGAAAAAAAAATGAAAAAAAATGAAAAAAACCTCTCAAGGGAACTGGGTGGGAGAAGTGGTGGAAGGAGAGCGTTCCCTTGAGAGGTTCTGTTGGCCAACAGTTTTGCTTTTTTTATTTATCTGCTATGTCGAGTGGGGAAATTAAAACTTAAAAAATATTTTATGTTTTCCTTTAAAATGGAACGCATGAAAGTTAAGGAACTAAGACAAATTGCCAGGGAAAGAAATATCTCCGGCCGCTCTCGCGTTAGAAAAAAGGCCGATTTAATACGTTTAATTACTGCATCTTCATCCGTCAATATTGATTCACCAACGCCGCCTATTCCAACACCAGTTCTTTCCCCAACCCCATATCAACCTCCTCCTCCGCAGCCTCCAATATTGGAAACAATTTCCAATACTTTCCTTGCATGGTGTAATTGGTTAAAAGCTGCGCCTCAAACTCTTGCGAAAAAGGCTTCAAATATGATCACGGATTTTCAACGCAAAGTTGCCAGTTTATATCAACAACAACAAATAGGAGTTCACGAAAGCACTTCGGCGTTGGGAAAGTTTGCCCGTCAATTCATCTTTGACGGCGTGACAGGAACTTCGCCAAGAGATTATTTTCAGCGAGTTTCTGATAAACTTCTGACTATCCTCAAGGCTAATCGAGGCACTAAAATCAAACTGATTCTATCCTGTCGAATGAAACGCCAGAATTTACAAACTGGGGAAATAATTGAGATCGATGCTCCATTCCATTCGGAAATAGAAATGAATCTCGCAGCGACTGATCTCGTTGCCCTGTTAAATGATATGATAGCCGTCATCCTTGAACGCATTGCCACTTTCCAAATGAGAGGCTCGAATTGGCAATTTGTTCGCGTAAATCATTTGGAATTGCATCTGGTTGAATTCAAACCTCTCGGCGGGAGCACTCACATTTCTCTTCCTCCATTCCTTGCCAAGAAGAAAGCGCTCACTAATATGCAGAATAAAGATAATCAATGCTTTAAATGGGCAGTAACAAGGGCACTTAATCCATGTGAAATTCATCCTGAAAGAGTCACAGGAAAATTAAAAGCCCAAGCCGATGATTTAAATTGGGATAAAATTTCATTTCCAACACCCCTGAAGGAAATAGATCATTTTGAAAGAAATAATCCAAACATTGCCGTTAATGTTCTCGGGTATGAATCAGTGGTTCATCCCCTGAGAATTTCAAAACATAAAAAACGTCAACGTCATATAACCCTGCTGCTTTTTGAGAAAGATGGAATCCAACATTATGCTGTTGTTAACAGTTTAAGCCGTCTTCTCTCAGCTCAAGTTAATCATCACGTCAGTCGCAAACATTTTTGCCTACACTGCCTCAGTCATTTTTATGATGAAGCATCCCTAGCTAAGCATGAAGAACTGTGTTGCAGAACTGAAGAGATAAAAGTCGAAATGCCCAAAAAGGGTGAGATTTTGCAATTTAAACATCACAATAGATCTATCAAAGTCCCATTTGTAATTTACGCTGATTTTGAAGCATGCACTGAACCGATCAGTGGTTGTTCCCCAGGGAATAATCACAGGCATGGATGGGGTTGATTTGAATTTACCCCCAGTGCTCTTTCGGACAAAAACAGCGGATGATGACGTTGCACAAATATTTGTGGAGAAGTTAATTGAAACAATTAAACATATTCACAAGAAATTTGACTTCAGAAAGAAGATGATCTTCACCAAGGAAGATAAGAAAGAATATGAAGCAACCACAGTTTGTTGGATATGCCAAGGAGAATTTGACGAAGAATTTGGCGAAGAATCTGATAAAAAGGTGCGGGATCATTGCCACTTCACAGGAAAATACCGTGGCGCAGCCCATAATAGTTGCAATCTACAGTTCCGGAAACCAAAGTTCACCCCAGTCATTTTCCATAACCTTGCGGGATATGATGCTCATCTTTTCATTAAAAACCTTGGTAAAATACCTGGGAATATTAAATGCATCCCCAACAATGAGGAAAAATATATATCCTTCTCAAAGACGATCAAGATTGGAGAATATATTAACAAAAAGGGTAAAACGGTCAACATCACTCATGAACTGAGATTCAACGATTCTATGAAATTCATGGGTTCTTCCTTGGAGAGTCTGGCAGCTAATTTGAAAAAGTCAGGCATGAATAAACTGAAGGAAACCAGGAACGAATTTGGATACAAAGCCGAGCTTCTTTCCAGAAAAGGAGTCTATCCCTATGATTATATGGATTCCATTGAGAAATTCAAGGAAACACAACTGCCGGCAAAGGAGGCATTCTATTCTCAAATTAATGAATCGGGAATATCCGATGAAGACTATCAACACGCCCAAAATGTTTGGGATAAAATGGGGATAAACAATTTAGGAGAATATCACGATCTCTATTTGAAAATGGATGTGATGCTCCTGGCAGATGTTTTCGAAGCATTTCGTAATGGATCCAGCGTGGTATTATACCGCCCCTGGTTAGTAGTAGGAAAATGGGGGTTCACAATCAGGGGAGGAGGGGAGTGGGTGACGTCATGATCCCTAGAGGTGACGTCATGGGTTAAAAATAGGTAGAGATGACATCATAATCTATTTTAGGTCAATGGGGAGTGATGACATCATATTATAAATTGTATGTTCACGCCCGGGATCGGGGATTAGCTGACGTCATGATTCCTAGGCGCCACGGGATCGGGGATTAGCTGACGTCATGATCCCTAGAGGTGAGGTCATGGGTTAAAAATAGGTAGAGGTGACATCATAATTTATTTTAACTGAAGGGGAGTCGGGAATAAATGACATCATAATCTATTTTTAACTCGAGAGTCACACTGGAGTAGAATGACGTAATGTGATTAATTTTAGATTGTTGATTTAATAATTTTAATGGTTATAAATTCAAGGGGATGCTCTATGAAAAGTTAAAATGGTAGTGATCTCGAAGCTAATATGGGTATTACTCTCTCTTTTCTTCGAATCCGGTTTGATCGATTTCGCTTTTTAGCAAGAAGTATAAGTTTTACTTCGAGTGAACTATTGTTTTTGTAACCACTAGACCATCAAAGCTGTGGACATTATAACCGAATAAAACTAATTAGAAAATTCCGAAACATTCAAGTTTAGAAGCAATAAAATTGCACAGGATAAAAAACTGCTTCTTATTGGTATTTACCGCCGTTTTAGCTGCCACATCACCAGACTCTATGTCGATTTTCAGTTTGCAAGCCATCACCCACTTTAAGTTTTAAAACATGACTTTACCAGATCACCTTCAAAGTTCAAACTTTTAATTATGCGAACTTACACTAAACTAAATTTGCATGGAAAATTAGCACCTCGGAAAAATAAACAAAGCAACCAATTACATGCGCGCGCTAAAACAATAAAACCACACTTTATTAAGTTCAAACTATATTTATTGATAACAAACAATTTCTTTTTCATCGGGTTTATACAAAGTACTCTTTGATTCCCTTGGTTTTCTGTGTCTCATCGCACTGCAATCATCGCAACGAGCAAAGGTCTCTTTCACGAGTTTAGTTTTGTCCAAAGGAATCTTGTGCTCGCATATAGGGCAAATCTTTTTATTATCATGCCAAAGGCATTTGGGACATTTCACGACTCCGGTTATATACACATTTGAACTCTCGCAATGATGACATGGAATTTGACTTTTTGCCTGAATTATTTTCCCGCTTTCAGAAGCGCTTTCCTCTTCTTCGTTGTCGGTTGAATTTCCTGCATCCTCTTCATCAATTTGAATTTCTTGGTCGCTCTCTTCAGACCCATCGGCCGGACTGTTCTCAGAAGCGCTTTCCTCTCCTTCGCTGTCGGTTGAATCTCCTTCATATGTCTCGTTGTCGGATTCTTTTTGTTCTTGATAGATCTTTTCTTTCTCTAAAAGATCGCTTAACAGTTTTTTATTCTTGATTAAACGCTTATCAATTCCCAACTCTGCGAGTCCATCTAAAAAGGTATTAAGCGCACGGGGTCGGGCTACATCATCGTTATGGGGAAGTAGCACATACTCAACCAGCTCTGCGATGTTTGTCACGGGTATTATGCGCTGATTTCGGAGTAATTGGCCTCTAGGTGCCCAAAACAGGATATCTTTGGAAGCGGCCATGCTATGCAACAAATCAGAAGCACGTTCTTTTGACACCGCTTTGGAAAGATTGCCTAAAACATCTTTAATTCTTGGCTCCTCGTTGTCTTCCTCGTCATCGTTGTCCTCATCGGAGGTTATAGTGTCCTCCATACCGCTCTCTATTTCTTCTTCATCCCAGTCTACTTTTCTCTTCATATCGATCCGGACTCGTTAAAAGACAAGCTTCAAATGATCAGTGCAATGATGTAAAGTTTCTTTTATAGCATCAAAACGCCCAAGCTTGTAACCACGGGGGCTAATAAGTCTTGTATAAAGCCACCACCCTCTTGTACAAGTATTTGCTTCTTTGTCTTGTAAGGAACGTTTTGCTCGGCCAGATTAATAAGAACATCCTTATGTTGGAGCAATACACGCTTATTTGTTTCAGGACAGGGAATGTTTTCCTTAAGAACATTATAAAGAATATGTAACAAGGCGTGAACCTGTTGTGGAGAAGCTGTCCTTAAGAGAAATTGGCGTTGATGATCGGGGCCATTAGCTAAGAGCTGTAGAAAACCCCAATTGTTCTTTACTACTTGAGACATAACTATAGAATGAGCTAAGAATAGTGAGTAACTGTCTTTTATCGTGGAATAGAAGGAAAAAACAATAGAATTGTGGTGGTGGCGGTGGTGGTGGTGGTGGAGAATTGTGGTGGTGGTGGTGGAGGAGAATTGTGGTGGTGGTGGTGGTGGTGAAAACAAAAGAATTGTGGTGGTGGTGGTGGTGAAAACAATAGAATTGTGGTGGTGGTGGTGGTGGTGGTGGTGGTGAAAACAATAGAAATGTGGTGGTGGTGATGGTGGTGGTGGTGGTGGTGAAATCAATAGAATTGTGGTGGAACTAGCCTTTTTAAGTGAGCAACATTCGTCTCTTTCTCAGTTCACATTGAGCTTGCATTGAGTTGACATGAATTTGTCCTGTCCCGTTTGTGAGAAGACATTTAGCAGGAAAGATAGTATGCAAAGACACATGACCAACAAACACACCAGTCCGACTTTCACTCCATTTAAAGCAATGCCGATTTCTACGAAAAAGTGTCAGCGGTTTCACTTCGAGCACCCTTTTACTTGTATGGTTGCAGGGATGACCGGTTCGGGGAAAACGTTTTGGGTTCAATCACTGTTACAACAGGCCTCAGACGTGATAAATCCACCACCCGAGAGGATTGTCTGGTGTTATTCCCAATGGCAGCCCGCGTACATACAAATGCTAGTCACAATACCACAAATTGAATTTGTCAAGGGCATTCCTCCTGCGTTGGAACACGATTCTTATTTCGATGTCAACAAACGGAACTTAATCGTCTTTGACGATCAAATGATTGACGCTGGCAAAGACAAGCGAATAGTAAACCTTTTTACACGAGGTTCTCATCACCGCAACCTGAGTGTCATTTATATCGTACAGAATCTATTTCATCAGGGGAAGGAAAGCCGAAGCATCAGTTTAAACAGTCACTACTTGGTCCTTTTCAAGAATCCCAGAGACAAACTGCAAATTTTGACTCTAGCAAAGCAAATGTATCCTGGGCAAACGGCTTTCTTTATAAACCAGTACGAAGAGGCTGTACGAAGACCCTTTGGTTATCTCCTGGTGGATTTAAAAACAACCACACAAGATAATTGTAGACTGCGAACGAATGTACTACCCGGTGAAGAACAATTTAATCAAACAGGGGTACAAGACAATATTTCTCAGGAGCTACTAAAGTATCTCAGACAACAGAACCTTTCGACAGCTCCAGTTCTCTTAGCCATGCATGGACTACAGGACAGAATGGACAGCATTCTCTCCCGTACAGACCTTGGGGAAAATGAAAAAGCCAAACAGTACCTTGAGCTGCAAAACAGATATCTGACGTTTAAACATCAATTGAATGGAAGACCTCAACAGTCTGATGAAATGAAAAGGAGTTTTGCAAGTCATCCGAAAAATAATTTACCCACCATTATGCAAGAACCCACAGCAGTAACAGCGGTGACAACCTCTACACCCTTAAATCCATTTATCGCGACACCCTCTCCAGCGCCCACTATACAAGAAACTTCCGCAGTAACGCCACTACCTTTAAATCCAGCCGTCTTGACCCCTCCCCCCACAGTACAAACACCCTCGCCAGCACCAAAGCGAAAACGACCTCGAATCCAATTAGTAAATTACTTAGATGTTGGTGATGATAAACCTAAAAGGTGATCGCGGCGTTACAGATTTAGAGCTGCACCTTACAAGCATTCTAAGAATCAAGAGGATTAATTTCACCTGAAAACTAAGGGAATCAAAGAGTACTTTGTATAAACCCGATGAAAAAGAATAAATCAACTCTGTTCCTTTCCAACTAAGCTTTTAAATTGTCTGTATAATTATGAAATTGTTTGTTATCAATAAATATAGTTTGAACTTAATAAAGTGTGGTTTTATTGTTTTAGCGCGCGCATGTAATTGGTTGCTTTGTTTATTTTTCCGAGGTGCTAATTTTCCATGCAAATTTAGTTTAGTGTAAGTTCGCATAATTAAAAGTTTGAACTTTGAAGGTGATCTGGTAAAGTCATGTTTTAAAACTTAAAGTGGGTGATGGCTTGCAAACTGAAAATCGACATAGAGTCTGGTGATGTGGCAGCTAAAACGGCGGTAAATACCAATAAGAAGCAGTTTTTTATCCTGTGCAATTTTATTGCTTCTAAACTTGAATGTTTCGGAAACCTCTAATTAGTTTTATTCGGTTATAATGTCCACAGCTTTGATGGTCTAGTGGTTACAAAAACAATAGTTCACTCGAAGTAAAACTTATACTTCTTGCTAAAAAGCGAAATCGATCAAACCGGATTCGAAGAAAAGAGAGAGTAATACCCATATTAGCTTCGAGATCACTACCATTTTAACTTTTCATAGAGCATCCCCTTGAATTTATAACCATTAAAATTATTAAATCAACAATCTAAAATTAATCACATTACGTCATTCTACTCCAGTGTGACTCTCGAGTTAAAAATAGATTATGATGTCATTTATTCCCGACTCCCCTTCAGTTAAAATAAATTATGATGTCACCTCTACCTATTTTTAACCCATGACCTCACCTCTAGGGATCATGACGTCAGCTAATCCCCGATCCCGTGGCGCCTAGGAATCATGACGTCAGCTAATCCCCGATCCCGGGCGTGAACATACAATTTATAATATGATGTCATCACTCCCCATTGACCTAAAATAGATTATGATGTCATCTCTACCTATTTTTAACCCATGACGTCACCTCTAGGGATCATGACGTCACCCACTCCCCTCCTCCCCTGATTGTGAACCCCCATTTTCCTACTACTCTGGTTTGTCATTCGACGCGGGTCTGAAAAAATCAGGGGTAAAGCTTGAATTGTTGAATGATCCAGATATGTTCCTGTTCTTCGAAAAGGGAATCCGTGGTGGTATTTCCATGATCTCAAATCGCCATGGAAAAGCTAACAATCCATATATGGGTGATCAATATGATCCAACGCAACCCACGAAATACATTCTCTATCTCGATGCCAACTCCCTATATTCTTGGGCGATGACTCAACCACTTCCAACGGGAAACTTTCGCTGGATGAAAAACTTCAAGAGATGGCGCCGAACACCCTGTGTGCTTGAAGTGGATCTGGAATATCCCAAAGAACTCCATGATGCGCATAATGATTATCCCTTTGCCCCCGAGAGAGTGATCTGCGAGAACAATGTTGAGAAATTAATCCCCAATCTGCGAGATAAGAAACGCATCATCATACATCACAGAGCACTGAAACAAGCTCTGAAACATGGATTAAAATTAACTAAGATTCACAGAGGAATATCATTCACTGAAGAACCTTGGCTGAAATCATATATCCAACTCAACATCCGACTCCGTCAAGCAGCGAAGAATGATTTCGAGAAAGACTTTTTCAAACTCATGAATAACGCAATATTCGGCAAAACAATGGAAAATATCCGCAAGAGAGTTGACATCAGACTTGTCAATGATCGAAAGATTGCGGCAAAGCTTGCGGCTAAACCCACATATCAACATAGCACAATCTTTGACGAGAATCTCATCGCTATGCATATGAAGCGGAAGAAAATGACATTCAACAAACCAATTCCCTGTGGAATGTCAATTCTTGAAATATCAAAGGAACTGATGTTCAGATTTCACTATGAATATATGAAACCCAAATACGGGGAGAAAGCCAAGCTGTTGTTCACAGATACTGATTCGTTGTGTTATGAAATAGAAACGGAAGACGTCTATCACGATCTGAAACCAGATGTGAAGGAGATGTTTGACACATCCAACTATCCCCCGGATCATCCCTCAGGAATGCCAATCATGAACAAAAAAGTGAACGGCCTCATGAAAGATGAAGCTGGGGGGAAAATAATTGAAGAATTTGTTGGATTACGCCCTAAATTATACAGCTATAAATTATTTGAAACTGGTGGTGGTGGCAAGAAATGCAAGGGAGTGAAAAAACAAACTATAAAGAAACATATCACCCATGAGGACTTCAAAGAATGCCTTCTCAGCGGGAGAAGCCAAATGAGAACCATGAATCTCATCCGCAGCCATCACCACGAGATGTTCTCAGAAACAGTCAATAAAACTGCCTTATCTGCGGATGATGACAAGCGATTTATCCTTCCAGATAAAATTAGCACTCTTGCTTGGGGCCATTGGAGAATTGAAGAAGAAAAAAAAGCTAAATAAAATGATTGCCAAAGAAAAACTTTTCACAATCGGAGACAAAGTTTTCTTTTCCGTGGAGGAAACAGGAATCCTACTCAAGGAAATGAAAAATCATGCAACTTGGATTCATCCCAAATTCAAAGAAGCATGTGGTTTGACGGATGAAGACATCGCATGGATGAAAGGGGTTGAAAATGAAAGAAACTTTCAAAAAGCTGTGGATATGGCAACTGGATTTCTCCCAGTTAAAACGGAAGAGGATCGCAAGTTCATGGATAAATGGATTTTTGCGTTTTAAATCATTTTTTTATCTCACCCAAGAAAATGAATCCCGAAAAAATTTCCATTCCCGATATCACTCTCAAAGATCCCGTGAAGCGATCAACTGGAAAGATCACCTTTTGCCTGCTCCCATGTTCCCACAATGACCAACGACTACAACTGAAACTTCAAACAAAATTCAAAATTTTTTCCCATGAAGGAAATTCTTTCTCTTTGGGAATCAATCTCCCCGAAGAAAACATCCCCTTTTTCCATGAATTGGAAACACATCTCAATTCAGCTGCAATGGAAAAACCAGCGGAAGTGAAACAACTTGCTCCATCTTGTGCCAAATTCCGTGAGGGAGATTTCACTCTCTTAAAAGTGGATAAATCTGAGCAGGAGAAGATTTATGCAAAGATTTATCCCTCCAAACTCCCCAAATCGGATTTCTCTTGCCGTTTTTGGGAGTTAGTTAATGGGAAGAAAAAACCCGTCCTGAAACAGAAAGAACTCATTGGAATTCCACTTCGCGGACAAGTTGTCTTTTCCATCAAGCACCTTTTCTGCGGAAACGTCAAATCCATCACATCCATTGTGGATGAGGTTTTAGTGGAGGAAATGGTTCAAACTGCCTCAGCTTTTGATGAGTATGAGGACAGGGATGAAAACGAAGATGAAGACGAAGTTTGATTTGACATCTTGGATGTGAAATCATTTGTCATTTGCCACTGGAGTCATTTGTCACCCAGTGCGAATTGTCACCTTTCACTGGTTTTTGACACTTAGCACACAGGGAGGTTGTTTTGTCACTGGGATTACTGCATTTTTCCCCAGAAAATTTCAATTCATTCTTTGACAGTTTTGAACTTTTCCACTCTTCTCAAAAATCTTTTATCTCATCCCTGTTTTCATTTTTTGTTTTTGAATTTTTAAAACTTCTTTCCCGGATGGAACTCTTCAGAGGTTTATTTTTTCAGCAAACTTTGGGAGAAAATTAAAAAAAGAAAAACTGCATTTTCCAGAAAAAGTTAAACAAACAAATTCTGGAGAAATTCATTTCCAGAAAAAAAATCAAAAAATAAAATCTGGAAAATTCTGGAGAAATTCATTTCCAGAAAAAAAAATTCAAAGAAACAAAATCTGGAAAAACCACATTGAAAATAATATTAGATTCATTGCCAAATTCTGGAAAAACCACATTGAAAATAATATTAGATTCATTGCCAAAATCTGGAAAAATCACACTGAAAATAATAATAGATTCATTGCCAAAATCTGGAAAAATCACACTGAAAATAATATTAGATTCATTGCCAAATTCTGGAAAAATCACACTGAAAATAATATTAGATTCATTGCCAAAATCTGGAAATTCTGAAAAATTCATTCCGGAAAACCGTTTTGAAAAATTCATTCCGGAAAACCGTTTTGAAAAAATCTGGAGTTGACAAATTCGTTCTGGAAATCTGGAGGGAAAAATCCTGAAAATTCACTCCGGAAAATCTGGGAAAAAATCCAGAACTATCTGCCAAATCGCTCTGAAAAAAATGGAAAATCTGAAGAGATTGACACTCCTGAAAATCTGGAGAAATCCACTGAATCTGGTCCAGGATTTGTCATTTGTCACCCCAGAAAGGTTGGTTTTTGTCATTTGTCACTGGTGGATATTCTCAACCCAGTGGGGATTGTCACTTTTCACTGATTGTTGTCATTTGGCGCACAGGGAGGTTGGGAGTTGCCGCATTTTCCCCTCGATTTCTCAGCAAATTTCAATTCATTCTTTGACAGTTTTGAACTTTTCCACTCTCTCCAAAAATCTTTTTCTCATCCCTGTTTTCATTTTTTGTTTTTTTGTTTTTGAAATTTCAAAACTTCTTTCCTGGATAGAACTCTTTATAGGTTTTATTTTCCAGCAAACTTTGGGAGAAAAATCGTTTTCCAAAAAAGACGGTTTCAGATTTTTCCGGAATCAAAATCACAACCCCAAAAATAATTTTTGAAATAAAATTCATTTCCAAAAAAAATTCTGGAGAAGAGATCTCCAGAAAAATCCAAAAAAAAATTGTCACCCAAGAAAATGTGGGTTTTGATTGATGCTTTCACGCAACAGCGTCTCAGTGAAAGATTTCCTTCACAGTCGGCTCTTGCCAGATTCATGAAATTCTCTCCCAAATGTCTCAACAAAGCAATCAACGAAGGGCGAAACGTTTTCACTTTCCAAGGCAGAGAAGTCCGAGTTGCGAATCAAACTGCTGCTCGATTTGAAGTTCGTGATTCTCCCAAAGGTCCACCCCTGAAAAGCTTTGAAACACAGGCTGAAATGGCCAAGTGGATTGGAGTGAGTCGTCAGGCAATCTATGCCGCTTTCAACAGGGAAGATCGTTTTGTCAAGAAAGACGGAAAGAAATTCTTCCTGTTCAGAAACTTCGAAAAAGGAGGTTTCACAGATCCTTGGATGGAAGATGAAACGCCCATTCCAATGCGTTGAAAAGTGGGAGAAACAGTTTCCGCCGGAGAAGTGATGGAGAAAAATTCCAAGTGGAAAAAGTGGAAAAACCAACACCACCATCTCTTCCTCCCAAACCCATCCCCCAACCACGAAAACCACCCATTCCCCAACCACCCATTCCCCAACCGCGAAAACGAACCCAACCGCGAAAACGAACCCAACCACCCATTCCCCAACCGCGAAAACTAAAAGAAGCGCGAATTCCACCCATTCCCCACCCACGCAAACCAAAAGAAGAGCGAATTCTGTCTCCTTCTCCAGAAGCAGAGGAGGAATCTTTTGCAGAAATTCTTTGTCAATCGGTGATGAGCTTGAACCAATCAACTCTCGAACCAGAAAGACGAGAAAAGGAAATAGATGAAAATCTCGCGAGGAGGATTGCAGAAGAGAATGCAGAAGAGGCTGCAGCAGAGAAAGATTGGAGGCGCAATCGCATAGCTGTTTGGAAAAGCGTGCTAGACACCTTCAGTGGATTCATTCCATGGGAAGATGAAGGTGTGGACAGATTTGCTGGAGAAAACGACAAGCAAGTGATATTCAACAAAGACACATTTGACTATGGCATTGTGAAAGATTATGAGGAATTTGCTCAGTTCTTTTACAATCGCTGTTATGAATATTTTCCCGATGAACAAACATTTAATCATTATCTCCCAGCAGGGCAATGGTCGTTTAAAGTAAAACCCGATCGTTGGGTGAGCCAGCAAGACTGGGTGCGAGTCCTATTCATCAAGAACGACTGAGTTCTTTTCATTTTCCAGAAATGAAAAAATCACTCAAACCGCAACTCATACTTTTTCTCAAATTTCTCCAAATCCAACCCCAAATCAATCACAATCCCATCCACCGCCTCCATTGCAGGAAGGAATTCACTTCTTTCGAATTTTCCACTCCTCAAGGCAAAACGCAAATCAGTCAATGTTTTCTCGTAGGTTGTGAAAGCAAACTTTGCCATTTCGATTTTGCTTTGCCAGTTTTTCATTTCATTCACTCTTTTCACCACCAAACCAACTCCGGAGATCACTCCCAAAATGATGGGATTCATTGTTGCTGCTCCTGCGATTGCTCCAGTTGCAACCAGCGCTGACGATGTCATGTTCACCAAAAGATTCATGCGTTTGAAATGGCGATGAGCTCGTTTCAAACACCAGAATCTTTTGTGGTAAAATCGGAAGAGTTGCTTGATCTCTTCCAGTTTTTCTTCCCCAATGCATGGGTCAATGTGATTGAAACCAAAGATGCTTTGTTTTCGACTCGCTTTCATTTTTTGGGAGAAGATCATATTTCGAAGATCAAACACAACAAAACCACACCGGCACTACCGATTGGAAGCCACTTCTGAGTTGAGAAAGTCATGGACGTCATTTCATCAATTTCCACCCCATCCCCCAGGTCATATTTGAAAGCAGATCTTCCAGCCTGTCCCAGCCAAGTCCTGCTCCATGGCTGCCCCTTAACTGTCATTGACAAGGTCAGATCCAATTTTGGTGGGTTTTGAACTCCTCCAAACATAATCGCTGCTCCAACCAACTTGGCTTTCATTGGCAAGAAAAGAAACTTCGCTACCTTCCCAAAGAACAAAAACAAATCCTGATTATCCAGGCGATGATAGTGCCCTGTCGCCACGTATCTCCCTCCCGTCAAAATGTGCCCATTCAAATCCAAGTCAGTCTCCATGACCATCTTCCCTTCCTCAAAAACGAAAAGGGAATCATAAACGCTGCTTTCAACATCAGGCTGAGAACCTGCCACGCCATATATGATCAGATTTGTATTTCCTTCTGGGGTTGATTCGGCAGTTCCCCGCCATTTCAGATCCAGATAAATGAATGCAGGTGGAGTGATCTTCCATTTATGCATATGGATGATGGAACGGGTATAAGTGGAAAACTTCTTTGTTGATTGTTGGTTAATATTCAGACTTGTGCTCACAACGTCGACGCTCACGCCATCCATTGACGCGGGGAAGAATTCAATGCACACGGTGTATTCTCCCTCTGGGAGTTTGAACATATTGAATCCAAGTCTCCCAGAGTATTCATTGAAATGATCTTTTGTTATTTTCAAATCGTACGCCTTCTTGTTGAAAAGATGCGGCGAATCTGGAAAATCACTGAACCCAGTTACTGTTATATTATGTTCAGAGCTGGATTCATCAATGTCTTCCATCAGATAGCGGAATGCGTCCTTTGGATGCGAGGTTGACGTGATATGCGATTCATTTACATATTTTTTGAGCTTCTCTTCTAATTCTATCGTGTGGAGTACTACATCTCCTATCTTGAGATTAAGTTGTCCATCAACATAAGATTTTGGCGTGGGTTGATGCTCCAGAGTTGGCGCTGCAATATTGTTAATTTGTTGCGAGTTCATATCCAGGTTTCCAGTCATTGTTCCACCTTCCAACGAAAGCTTTTTCGCGGATTGGTCGTCCACATATTTTTTGTTTGCGCCTTGGTCATCGACAGTTGGGTCTTTCACGTTAAAAATGGTGTGATTTCCCATATCCAAAGCCGTCTCCATTGGAAACGTCTCTTTGCGGCTGAGAAAGACATTCTTGACGTCATTATAAGAAACCAGGTTGTTATAATGCGCTCCCAAATCATGATACGTCTGCTGTTTTGAGTTTTTCACGTTGAAAAGTTCTTTTAAATCGATATCCTTCGTGACTTCATGAGTGTGAGCCGGAGCAGAAGGGTGGAATGTTTTCAGAGTGATCATATTCACCGCTGACAAATCCTGGTTTTCATCAGTGTCTAGATTTGTGATCAATTTGCGATTCATTTCAATTCCGCCGGGGTTGACCAACTTCTGTCCCCTGAGATCAAGATCCCCAGTCATATGCGAGGAACCATCCACCTGGAGAGAATCTGCCCGCAATTGAATCAATTTGTTTTCGAGACTTGTTTCAAGCACATCAACTTGATGTTTTGTAATTGCATCCGAATTCCCCGTTCCTTCAGCGACATTGGTCATTTTTTTTGTTTTGAAGATCATAATCCCCTGAAGGCGTCAGCTTGAAACCAACGCCTGGCAGTCCATCTTTTCCATCTCGGCCCCCTTGGTAGGTGCTTGTTTCAGAAAGCAGTCCATTTGAATAACTCATTTTAAATGCTTTCATCAAAATTTTTGGCAATGAATTTCCTTGGCTTATCCACATACAGGAAAGAGAACGGATCATGCGTTGCTTTCAGATAATCTTCTTTGCTGACATTGTTTTCCCTACAGATCGCCGTAATTTCTTTGTTGCTTGGGAATTCAAAAATGCAAAAATGCGAACAATTCAGGCGGATATCTTTTGGTGTTCCGAAATAACTTTGCGAAAGATAAATCACAGAGCAATTCTTGTGTCTGCCCTGGATAAAATAATCAATCAATGGCTTTTGATTCTTTTCGGAAACAAAATCATCGAAAACAACCAGCTTTTGATTCTCCCCTGTCAATGCCGAAACTGGGATGATTTCATCTGAGGATGCTTCCACGACGTCATACCCAGCTTCTTTGCTGATTGGACGAAACGTTTTCAGCAGATGCTGATATTTGGATTGGTCAAGATTTTTCGCATAGAGATAGATTTTATCGTAGAAGAGCAAGCGGAAAATCATATCCAGAAGAACATTTGTTTTCCCCGATCCTGAAGGGCCACAGATCAACATTCTGAAAGTTCGATCCGGCATGAACGGGTGAAGTTGTTGGAAATTTGTGATTGGATCATGGCAATCATAATTTGGGATCTTCATTTTATTTATGAACATCATGTTCTACATCTTGTTCTACATCCCAAATTTGTGTTTCTGGGATATAAAATGAGTTTATTGAAATGGCAAGAAATGGCCAAAAGCAAATCTGCTTTGGGTAAAAAAATCAACTTTGTTCATGATACCATCACCCGGAAAAAGTTGGGTGAAGAAACAAGTCAAATCGGGTTTGAAAAAATGTTCAAGCCAGTCACATCGAAACTGGATGAGGTGATTGCGTCGAATTTGGGGCCACTGCCTAAAATCCGGAAAAAGAAAGTTGGAAAAGCCAAACCATCAGAAATTGATTATCTCCCCGAAGTCGACCCATTTGAAGATATGGATGTGGGTGGTTTGTTTGATGATGAGATTGTTCCACCCCAACCCGAGAAGCAAATTCCAGCAGCTCCTCCAAGTTATGAAGAAATTAGGAAAGAGATAGGTGATGACCCACCACCTGAATATGAGGAAGACGACTCTCCCGATTATGCTCTGGCACCAGGCGATGAAGCTGAAGCTGAAGGCAGCGAAACTGAAGAAGCAAATAAATTACTCGCCAGCCTGGATATCCGCACCTATAATACAGTGGATAAAGTCCTTGACTCTTCAGAATTGTCAGCAGCCTATAAAAGAAAATATCTGGAGAAATACGTTTTTCCCGACGCAATCTTTAGAAGAAATCAGTTGAAGGGTTACAAATCATCTTTCACCAAAAAATTCAAAAAAGGGGAAATAACGGAAGAGCAAAAGAATTTCCAACATAGTAGAATAGACCGCTCATCCCGAGCTCTGAGTGAATACATCAAACATTATCAAGCGAAAGAGAAAACATTTACAGGTTCGGGGCTGAGAAGAAGAAAAAAAGGTGGAAATGTTCGTTTTTTCGCCAATCCCAGAGAGCTTCTCCAGAAACTTGAGGTTATCGTTGGTTCCATCCTTGCTGGGAATACAAACGTTGGCATCAGAAACACTGGAGTTGGCATTCTCGATCTTCTCCTGTAAGAGGGAGTCATCAACAGATCCCAGCATGAGAAAATCTATAAAAACTATTTCAAACCTTAAAATGGAAAGAGAAATTCGCCTATCATCCTTTTCCACCAAGACTGGTGGAAACAAACCAGAAAATTTCACAACAAAATTCAATCGGCCCATTGCTTTGCATCCAAATTCCCAATATGTTGTTGGGTTGAATCGAGTTATCAATATGAGTTTTACGTGGTATAACATCAATGCTGACCGCCAGAATCAACTGATCAGGTTCAGCTCTGACGGTGGGAAAACATTTTCCGATATCACCTTCCCAGCTGGAGTTTGGGAATATGAGGGGATGAATAACTTCATTCAAAAAGCAACAGTGGTGAAAAAATCTGGAAAAGCTGACATTTTCCCAATCAATCTTGCTTTCTCTCCCACAACTTTCAGAGTAACAATCACACTGGCAGAAAATTATCAGCTTGATTTCAGCCAATCCAACTTTGGCGATCTCGTTGGTTTTGAGAAAAAGATTCTGAAAGATAAAGTCAACATTGGCCCCAGAGTTCCAAACCTTAGTCAAGATACTGATATGTTAAACGTTCATTGTGATCTGACAAGTGATTCGCTTGTTGATGGAGAAGAGAGTGATATCATTTATTCCTTTTCAACATCTGTGCTGAGGCCATCATATAGTTTCACCCTTGAACCCATGAGAGTAACATATAACCCTGTGAATAAAAACACAATAAGCTCCATTCGGATTTATATCACCGATGGGAAAAGAAGGATTATCAACCTGAATGGAGCCGATACAGCGTTCTCGCTTATCTTGAAAAAGGTAATAAAATGAAAAGTTATGAATTTACTCGTTATTATAACCCCAAATTGGGACGGTTTGTCTTCCGACACAAAGGAACAGGTGTCATTGTGGACAATATTTTCAAACCAATGAGAGCAGTGGCATCAGCCGTCTTCAAGAAATTCGCGAAACCCATTGCGAAAAAAGCATTAGAATCAGGAATTTCTCACGCTGGAGATAAACTCGGCAAAAAAGCAGTTGCAAAATCTGGTGATTTGATCATGAAAAAACTGGGAAATATGAGAAAGGGGAAACAGGCGCCACGTGCCAAGGCGTCAAGATCAACCCCTGCAGAAAGTTCTGATGCTATATTGAACAGGTTGATCTCTGGGCAAGGCATCCGAAAAAGAAAATAAAATAATATAAAATGGCTTTTCGATCAAGTGAATATCTTCAAAGAAATGAATTGGTGCGCTTCCAGCTGGATGATGTAATCAGAGCTCCAGCTAATGGAGAACATCAAAAGAAAGGTGGTTATAAATTTACAATTAATGACAGATCGGCATTCTATGATTGGTACAATGCTTATTTTGAAGTGCAATTTCAACTCCAGAAAGTAGCAGACGGCGCTGGGTATGCGGCAGCTGATAGAATAACCGTTATAAACGGTGCTCATTCCCTGATTAATCACCTGAAGATTGGTTCTGCAGGAAAGATTGTTTATGAGACTGATAATCTGCATAACGTTACTTTTGTTAAAAATTTGTTGGAATACTCCGATGACTTCAGCAGATCAGTAGCCAAGAACAGTTTCTGGTATTTAGATACGGAGCGTCGAATAGCTAATGCTAATCAGAATGCAGGATTTGAAGCTCGACGGCTGCAATCTCAAGCAGTTCAAGACAATGGAGACGGCGGCGCAAAGAACATTAATACGATTATTCCCCTGAATCGTTTTTCCTTTTTCGAAGAGTTGGAAGATAAGATGCTTGTTCCCATGCAGTTGCAATTTGAGATTGGGCTTCAACAGGATAACGAATTAATTCATATGGCTAATGGCACTGATGCTAGAAGAGTTGTTGTGAATAGGTTTTTGCTTTGGGTCCCCAGATTAACACCGAAAGATTCTCTTTATGACAAATTTGTCAGTTCATTCCTGAAAGAAACACAATGGAAATATCTGAAGGAAATGTATCAACAATCAGCTCCTACACAGTCATCAGGATTCTTCCAGATATCCGCAAGTATTGACAATGTTAAGCATATTTTTGTTTATCTTAAAAGAACAGACCCACCCAATGATGACCGTGCAGAAGATAGCCCTTATCTCATGGACACTTTCAAATTAAATGCAGCGGATAATGCTTCATCCTTGTCGAACTGTCGATTGGAATATGGGAATGGTGTGTTTTACCCGGAAACACAGTGAAAGCAAAGTGAGGATTTTCCAGGATGTTATGGCTTATGCAATGAGGAAAAATGACTACAACACTGGAACGCAGCTGAATCTCGCCAATTTCAATTCTCTTTTCCCGTTGATCTATTTCGATCTGACTTATCAAACGGAAAAACCAACAAGAGATCCCAAGCAGTTGATATTCAGATATCGATTGAGCGCAGATGCAGCTGCAAACTTCAATGTACATGCGGTAGTTCTCTATGAAAAAGAAGTGAAAATTGATAAGATTGGAAATGAATTAGTCATTGTGTAAGGGGCTGAAAACATATGTTGTCATTTAAAATGACAACATATCACCCAAATAAAGTAAATCTGTCGGAAGGGCAAAAAAAGAAGCTTGGAAAAGCATTCCGAACAAACAATCCTGTCACCCTGAGATTAAAAAAAAAATCAAACAAGCGGAAGTGATGAACTGATGCTAACAACCAATCAAAAGAAACGAATTGCCAAAGCTGCAGCTTTGGGAAAGGGAGTTGAGCTAAAGATATCGAAAATGCAAATCAGAAAAGTGATGAAACAAGGTGGAAATCTTTTCTCTGCTATTGTTCCCCTGGCACGTTCCCTGGCACCCACTCTGGCTAAAACACTTGGGCTGTCAGCATTGGCTGGTTTGGCGAGTGAAGGAGCGAGTCAAGTTGTGAAAAAGATAAGTGGAAAAGGAACGCAAACGGGCGGATTTCTCATTCCCCAAGATAAAATTCAAAAACTGATTGACAATAAACATCTGTTGACAAATAAACAGAAACAGGACATTTGGTTGCCCTGAAATCAGGAGGACAGGTAGTGATGAAACCATCCACAAAACAATCTGGTGGGGCATTGGGAACAATTCTGGCTTCCATTGGAATCCCACTGGCACTTGACATGGTTAAAAACATGTTTGGGAAGGGTACGCCAAGAGTTGGACGCCCAAAAGGGCAAGGAGCGCCAAGAGTTGGACGCCCAAAAGGGCAAGGAGCGCCAAGAGTTGGCAGACCAAAAGGAAAGGGAGCGCCAAGATTGGGGGCGCATCCGTTTCAACCACCCCCATTCGTCGGAAACTGGGGACGAAAAAATGTTGGGATGGGGAAAAAAATCGAAAAAAGGAGAGGGACTTCTGCTGGGAACGAAAAGTCCATTCAACAACATCCCAATTCTCGGGGCAATATTGTGAAGCGAAAGCTGAGCGAAGCGAAACCCAAATTCGTGAACAAACCCCTGAACAATGTTGATCTCATGAAGTGGATAGACTATCTGGGGATTCCCAATTTCAAAGGCATCTTTGCGAGAGATCAATTCATGGGCCGCGGGCACAGCCCCTGCATTATCAATCTTGATTCGCTTGAAAATGCTGGAACTCACTGGGTGTGCTGCGCTCCCTCTGGGAAATTCACGTGGTATTTCGACTCTTTTGGAATGGGATTTCCCCAAGAATTCAAAAGCGCGAAACCGGTGATTTGGATCAGCAGTCAGTATCAAAATATCAACAGTGTCCTTTGCGGGTATTATTGCTTGTTTTTCTTCCATCAATGGTCGCAGGGGAAAAATTTCTATGATATTCTCAAGCCTCTCAGTCTGACTGATACGACGCAAAATGAAAAATTCATAAAAGAATATTTCGATTGAAAATGAAGTCAAATTGCGTGAAGGAGAAAAACAAACTGAATGCGTGAAACCAACTGGATATATGACCGCAAAAAATGGCAGAAAGATGTGGTTTTGCCATTGCGCTTCCTGTGGAATAAAAAAAAACAAGATTTGTGAAAAAATCGGGAAACTGAGTCGGCCCTCACAAGGTGGGGGCATTGGTGAACTTGCGCTGACTGGCGTGGCTCATGCACTGCCTTGGTTAGGGAAAAAAACAGTTGAAATGGGCCGTTATGGAGCCAGTGAATTGTTGCGAAACAAAAAAGCTCAGAAAAAAGCATTGGATTTTGCCTTGGACAAGATGAAACCATTTCTTGCCAAAACCTCTTCCGATATGCTCAATCAACTGAGTACAGCGATTAGACGAAACAGAAAATATAAGACAGATCGAGCAGATTTGGATGGCGGTGGGTTGGATGTTCATAAATTAATTGGGAAACTGCCAAGACCAAAGAAAGGTTTCACCCTCCCAGGTCATAATTATACAGGCCCTTATAACCCACTCGAAAAACAAGTCCGATTCGATGAAAAGGGAAAGATTCTCGAAATTATGCAGCAACCCACGGGAAAAACAGACGCAGTTGCTATGCAACACGATGTGGATTATTCAGTCTGCGCAAAACAAGCGGATCCACGCAAATGTAAAAATAAAGCAGACAGGAAAATGGTTGCCGCTTTGGATGCGATTCCCTGGAAAGAAAGACAGTAGGGACATGCTTTGGCAAGAAACGTGATTGATGCAAAACAAAAACTGGGTTTGGGTGCCCCAAAAAAACGAGAAAAGATTTTGAGTGAAGGCTGGGCTCAAAATCTGGCAAACGAACTTCACCAGCCAATCAGGCGGCGCTTCCCAAAACGAAGAGTCATTTCATATGGCGTTGACAACATTTGGGCAGCTGATCTGGTCGAGATGGGGAAATTTTCAAAATGGAACAAAGGGATCAAATATCTCCTGATGGTGATCGATGTTTTCTCAAAGTTCGGTTGGATTCGCCCCCAGAAAGACAAGCGAGGTCAAACAGTGGCTGATGCTTTCCGATCCATATTCAGGGAGCGAAAACCGAAGATGCTTTGGACTGATAAAGGAAGTGAATTTTTCAATGGAACAATGAGGGATCTCCTGAATAAGAATGGGATAAAATTGTATACAACAGAAAATGAAGAAAAGTCATCTGTTGTTGAACGCTGGAACAAGACGATGAAGGAGAAACTCTTCCGGATGTTTTCTGCTAACAATAATACGATTTATTTTGACAAACTAGACAAGTTAGTGGATCAATATAATCATCGTTTTCATTCGAGCATTCGGATGACTCCCGCAGAGGCGAGCAAACAGGAAAATGAGAAAAAGGTTTTCGCTAATTTATACGGCGACATGATTTATGCTAAACACAACCCAGCAAAATTCAAAGTTGGCGACAGGGTGAGAATTTCAAAATACAAACGAAAGATATTCGACAAAGGTTTCACGCCGAACTGGACAGAAGAGATATTTGTCATCGACGAAATATTGAACACAAATCCTGTAACGTATAAATTATTTGATCTGCTGGGAGAAAAAATCACCGGATCGTTTTGTGAAGCAGAATTGTCGCCTACTACGCAGGATGTTTTCCGCATTAAAAAGGTTATTCGCCGCGATCACAAGAAAAAGAAAGCATTCGTTAAGTGGAAAGGCTATTCCGACAAATTCAATTCTTGGGTTCCATTGAGTGATGTGGAAAAGCTAGACAGAATATAAATGTTTTACATTCATATTCAAGATTTCAAAACACCGCTTCGCTTTGCTCCGCTTTCTTTCAATTCCCGGTGGATTTCCCAGAGAAGGCAACTTTGCTTTTGGAGTTCATTTTTGAGAATCTTATGTTCCTCTTGGAGATTCACAAATGACTCAAAGAGGAGTTCTATTGCCTCTTCGCTTCGCTCAGCTTCGCTTTCCTCTTCCATCTCCGAATCAGAGACAATAAATTCCTCGTCAGATGTTGTTGGGGTTTCATCGTCGCTTCTTGTTTCTTCCTCTGAGCATGTGGAACAATCTTCATGGTCACTGGCTTCGCTTCGCTCAGCTTTGCTTCGCTCAGCTTCGTTGGAAGATGCTTTTTCAAGGTCCATTTTCTTTCCAATTTAATTTTTTGAAGATGGTTTGGATTATTTTTTCTTGTTCTGCCCTTTTTGATGGGAGAATAAGAAGCTTGAAATCATCTTCATTTGGATTGAAACCGTTCTTCTTCAACAGGGCGAAAAGAACTTGATTGAAATTAAGAAACATTTTTCTGTTGGGATGAAGATCATCATATGCCAGTGAGAAATATTTAAAATCGTCAATGAGGAACTTTTCCAGATGCTCATAGTCATTCCCGTCGTGGCCTGTTATGTGATTGAAAATTTCATGATTGTTGCCATTGACTTTTTTCCATTTGAAAGCTTTGACAAACTCCCTGACTTTTTTTCTTGTAATTTCGTCACGGGGAATTTGGGAGAGAATTTCTTTTTGATAAAATTCGAGATCTTTGAGTGGAATTTGATTTTTTCCCTGATTTTTGCGGATGATATCTTTGAAATGTTCCAGCCTGGGATTTTTGCGAGATTGCCCTGTTGTATATGTTTCTTGAATAATTTCAGGAGTGCCATCAATTTCGTCTTCTTCTTCTTCAGAATCAGACATTTTCTTTCCGGGAGAAACTTTTCCCGCCGCCACCGTCGCCGCCGTCGCCAGAATTTTGGGAGAGATTTTCCGCTACCAGAATTTTGGAAGAGATTTTCCGCTACCAGAATTTTGGGAGAGATTTTCCGCTGCCAGAATTTTCTGCTGGATTTCAGTGGTAGTTAATAATAGATTATTCACGGACAAAACTTCATTTTTCACGCTCTCCCAAACGTAAGAAATCATATCAAGCAATAAGCTAAAATGCAAGGTAATGGTAACTTGAAATAAAATTCATTGCTTATGCTAACACTGAGGGTGAATTTGGTTCGTTGAAGAACTCAAAATCAAATTGCCAATAACTGCAGAATATAGCGATTTATTTCTCAAAATGGTTTTGTGGATTTTTAGCTTAATGCTTGATTTGATGGGTTACGTTTGGGAGAGCGTGAAAAATGATGTTTTGTCCGTGAATAATCTATTTTTAACTACTAACAATGTGCAAATGAAATTGGATTACGTGCAGACGAAACAAGTGGTTTCGTGACTTTGTCGCTAGCTGTTGCGATTTCGTCGCTAGCCTTCCGTAGGTTCGTGACCCTCTCGAGGGTTTCGTAGTCGATTTGTAGTGGCAAGTTTTCAATTTAGAAAGGTACCATTCGACTTTGTGAGTCATGTGTGGCATTGAGGTTGTGAACTTTTAGGCTTATAGAGACTCCGTTCTGTCGTTTTGCTGTTAGGATACATTTATATTTAAGGACAAACCGGAAAGGGGCAAAAGTTGTATTGTTTTTACGAGTTGTTTTGGTTTGTATATTTCTGTTAGAGTGTCAATAATTTGTATTGTTCGTTGGTTATGGGTTTCTGAAAGGTATTTGTTGTCATGTCATGTATGTGTTTGTTTCTGTGAAGTTGAGTTTGGTTAATTCTAAATACTGGAGAGTCGAGAGTGCCTTGCAGAATTTAGTCGGTGGTGAATATCGAACAAGACTTGGATCTTTATAGAATCGTTTAGCCGTGATTTGTCGTAAGTTTTGGTAACTGCAGCCTTGCCGTCATATCCCGGGAGGAGGGGGAGTTGGTTATGTTTGAGAACCTTGGCGTCACAACAGGAAGTAAAAGTACAAACGTTCTTCAATACGTTTTCTTACCCTCATCTTCTGTCACTTATATCACGAGACGTCATTTTTGTCTCTGAAAAGAAAAATGCGGTTTGTATAATTGTGCAAACTGTTTAGTTCAGCCCTGTGAAAACTGAAATTCAGATCGTTTATTGCGTCTTGGGAGGGGGGGGGGGTGGGGGTGGGTCTTGGAGGGGAGTGTGGTTTTCCGTTTCTGAGATGAGACTCCTTCCGATGTTTTGCAAGTTTCTTTTTCAACGGTTTCACTATACCGACTCCTCTGCACGCGCATTTCATCCCTTAGTCTCGTTTCCTTGTTTTCTTGCTCCCATGGGTAAGGGAGGTGAGCATTTAGGATTTCGTACTCAATAGGTCCTCAATACATCCGTCGACGGCGTAAGTAATGATTCAAAACGGCTGTGGAAAGGGTAATGTTTTGTTGTCAGTATCACAGCTAGAGATTTTTTTTAAGATGAAAGAAACGAGAAGACTTAGAAAACGCGGGTTATATTTTTGAAAGAAAAAAAAGCTGTGAATTCATTGTTGAATTTAGAGTAGAGGAGTGTATCTAGTCATTTGAGAACTGTTTATTTTAGGAGCCGGATGCTTTCACCATTACGTCACACCCATATTTTCGTGGCAACAATATGCAAA
>JAJGOT010000191.1:0-250000 GCA_022457155.1 Cladopsammia gracilis
TTTTTTTACAGCCAGATGAGACAGAATTGTTCAACTTTGTCTCTGGATATCCATCATGGGCTAATTACTTAACAAGCATGGGAGAAGATGGCACGTGGGGTGATCATGTGGCACTCTATGCTGCAGCAAACTGCTATGACACCAGGATCCGTGTGATTAGCCTTTTATCAGATCACCCTGATGTGATTATCAATCCAAGTTACGTTCGTGGCAGTACCAAACCACTCGTCCTTGGACACATTCAAGAAGTACACTATGTTAGTCTTCAAGCCCAAAAAGGTAAAGCTAAACATGAATTCTGTTACTCAGCGTGGAGCTAGAGGCTGATTAATTTAAATATCTGATCTATTTGGTCATTAAATCTTACATGTACCCTGACATACTGAAACATTTTAACGTTTAAATCCGAGTATAACGTTTAAAGTAAACATTTAAAAAGCCGGAGTTTTTACTGGGATTTAAAACACACACAAACTTCATCTGAGACTGGATTGACATAATCGTACATGCTGTACAGTCAAACCCCCTTTGCGGACACGTCTATAATTCGGACTCCTTTTTATTACTCGTGGAACGAATTATGGAACGAGTTTTGTGGCGACCTGCGATATGCAAATTTGTCACTCAGGCGTAGACGTCTGTCGTAGTTAATCGGCCCTGCACGAGTGCCCGATATCAAAATGATAACTGTCGAAGATTGATCGTTCCCGAACGCCGCTGCGATCAAAGTAAGCGCTGAGCGTGCATCGTTCCCGCACATGGAGCCCGGGCTCACGACAGGAATCCTCGACGACAAAAATATAAGGATTTGTATGGGATTTTATCGTAAGTTTGATAAAATGTCAAAATTATAATAAATAAACAGCCATTAAAGTGTTCATACCTCATCAAATAATGTGTGTCTGTTGTTTCTTGGCGGCTTTATGGGGCATTTTAGCGAGTTTGGCATTTCTGGTTGACTTCACCTAAAATAAGTACTTTTAGGTGAAGTCAAACCAGAAATACCAAAACTCGCTAAAATGCCGTTTAGAAGCCATAAAGCCGCCAAGAAACAACAGACAGACATTATTTGATGAGGTATGAACACTTTAACCCATTAACGCCCGCGACTTTTTACGTTTTTGAGTGATTTTCTGCATACACACGCCCCATAGGATTTCGTGACTTTGGGGTTACCATTGAAAGTGCTGCTGTCCCAAAACACTGAAGGCTCAAGTTTACTGGAAACGTCATTGTGACGTTGGCATTTTGCTTCGTTCGTTCTGAAATAACACGAGACTTCGTGTAGAAACTTTTAATCAATGTCCCGAACTCTGTACACGATCTGACATTTTTACTTAATGCTAATGTACACTCGAACGGCCTAATTTACATATAACTGACGCACATATTTGTGTGCATGACCTGACACGCATATTATTACACCCTCCCTTTTATGAACTGAAATGTAAGTAAAGGTTTTGATGACCTTCAAAGCGTCGTCCCCGATCGTATGTTTAAACATCGCTATAGCTGAAATTCCGCGGTCTCCCGATCCAACCTGGAAATAACGAAATAGTTGTTGTACTTTTCCTTCCAAAGCTTCCAGTTTTCAGCAATTTCTCCGCTGTGTCTCAGATCAAGATACTGAGGTGGTGAAATGTGGTGAAGCATCGTAGATTGAGGCGCCAAAGTTTGCGAAGTTGCACCAGTTTGTCCATCGGAGCCTTGATCACCACCAGGCATGCTGTAGACAGTTTACTTCATCGACCAGCAAAAACAGATCCGCTGCCACCATGAAATAACACGAGACTTCGTGTAGAAACTTTTAATCAATGTCCCGAACTCTGTACACGATCTGACATTTTTACTTAATGCTAATGTACACTCGAACGGCCTAATTTACATATAACTGACGCACATATTTGTGTGCATGACCTGACACGCATATTGTTACGCGTTCTCAATAAAGGATTCAATATCATTTTTCTGCGATTTTTGGTAAGTTCACAGCCATTTTTCATCTTTAGTAGCTGCCTGATGAGCATCATTAAGCTTGAAGGTAGTTCAGAGTCCACTTTCTTAATGAAACGAGTTAGGTGTTGTACTTCGTTGACGAATTTGGCTCGCTGTACGTTGAACTGGAAAAATGGCCGCCACGAAACGAAGTGGCCTTGGGACTCGCAGACCTGCCAACCCAATCTGGAGATTCTGTAAAAAGTAGTGAGATTTTGTTTTTTTGCCTAGGTTAAGATTAAGCAAACGGCGAAACCCCTGAAAATATACCAGTGATTGGAAGGAACAGTTTTTGTTAAACCTCCCAACTCAAACGTGCACCTTCTTTGAAAGGATAAGAAGGTATCACGTGTCACAAACTGGAACAACAACTTTTTTAATCCCTTGGGAAATACAAATTTGATCTGGGGCTACTCATTACGTACTTTCGGCCTATTTTCTGAGCACGTTCATCCTCCCGATCCGAATTAGAATGAGAGTCAGAATATTCCATTTCCTCCGCTAATCCAGAACTTCTCTTCACTATTTTGATCGCACGAGCGCCGGCGCATAGAATCGCAAAGATCACAGGGAAACAAAGCATGGAATCGAGGTGCCGTTATTGTTAACTTACCGCTGCATAAAACAGAGGCCTAGGAACTAGGCAACCGCTGATAAAGATTCTGAGGTCCCGGAATATGAACGAGTAGTCAGAACGTCAGAGTGAGGAAAAATAACTACAAGCATTTTATTTTTATTTCTCATTTTATTTCCATTTTCGGCTCAACAAGGTAGTAAATTTCATTTCAGAATCTTTTTCAATAAAAACGTGAGATAAAGAGACTACGTCGTGAGACCGTGAGAAAAGATTGAAAATCGTGAGACTCACGGCGGAATCGAGAGAGTTGGCAGGTCTGGACTCGACTCTGGACGAATTTCTCGACCTACCACGGCATATTTTGGAAGTTGCGACCACTGAAGAACACAACAAGCGCGAAATTTCGGCGGTGGGTCGTAGTGGCTGTGGACTTAGTATAAATATGAAATGTGTGCGGAAAGAAACGAACGCTGTCAAAAATTGTGGCTATTTCCCAGCATGCAGTGCGGTGGTGATATTGAAAATCAAGGCGAGGTCAGTATGCATTCGAATGAGAGGCTGTAGCCCGGCCCGAGCAACGAATAAGAGCAAAAAAATTCACTGCTAAGCTAGGACTAAGACTGAATTTTGCTGTGAATGTTGACTTTTGGTTTGAATAAAAAAACTAAAGTCAAAAACGTGATTTTTGTTGTTTTTCTATGACGTTAAAAACGGTAATTTTTTGTTATTGTCCAAATTCAAACGCTGATATTCTGCAAAAATCGCTAACTTTTTTGTGTTTATTGGGTATCTCAATTTGAAGGACTTTCTAGTCAATGCTCACAACTGATAGTTAAGGCAATGTTCGCGCGATTGAGAAAGTTGCAATTTTTTTTAAAGCAGTGGAGTATTGTACGTCCGGTTTTGGCCGGCACGGCCGCCAATGGGTTAATGACTGTTTATTTATAATTTTGACATTTTATCAAACTCACGATAAAATCCCATACAAATCCTTATATTTTTATCGCTGAAGAGTCCTGTTGTGAGCCTGGGCTCCCTGTGGTTTGGGTGGTACTTGATGAAAGCCTGATTTTCCAATTTCGTTTGTTTTCAGCACGAACTGCACGTGCTCTGCTCTAACTTCTTAGCAATTTGCATACGGTGGACATTTGTATACGAACGCACAATGCTACGTCCTAGCGTTCCTATGTATACTCTGAATGCCATTATGCCATTATAACAAAGGAGACTTGAATAATTGCACCCCGGTGAGGCTGAGCCTGCGAAATGGGCTATTGAAAGACGGTCCTTAAAACACGTTCTTTAATGAAAGATTTCAAATTGTTAACGTAGATAAAAAAAATGCCCTCTACGTTTTCAACTAACATCTTTTCCCAGCACCCCTTCATCCAAACGAAGACTGTAACAAGACTGTTCCTTGATAATGAACAAGTCCCACAGATACCTCGCTGCAACAAATCCCTTTTACACCAAAAAAGCTTGACATTTGATATCAAACTGTACGAAAACCCAATTTAAGAAACACAATACAGGCGTTCTCTCACTGTAGCGAAGCTCGTTGAATATAATCCTTGCACCCGCATTTCACGTTTCCACTTTAAAAATGTGTACCAATAGTAAACGACATACAAGACAATCCCAATACTCAGT
This sequence comes from Cladopsammia gracilis, assembly GCA_022457155.1. NCBI lineage: Eukaryota > Metazoa > Cnidaria > Anthozoa > Scleractinia > Dendrophylliidae > Cladopsammia > Cladopsammia gracilis. The sequence continues at coordinate 4,223 of JAJGOT010000191.1, forward strand.
AATTCCTATAATCAAACCTTGAACTAACGTGCATGCAGATTCTTAAGACATATACATTCCAATACGCCCAATACAAGGACGCCCAAGTATACGTTCCCATAGCGTCTTGTATGATATTCATTGCGATTTCGTTGCCTAATTGTTTTAGTCCCAACTGAGATTCTTGCCAGAGGTTCCTTGGCTTTGGAAGCTTATAACGAAGCTCTAGCAGAAGGAAGCACTCGTGTCATGCGGGTTCCCATCATGGTGATTGGTCAATATAGTTCTGGCAAGACAAGCCTAGTAAAGTCCTTGAAGGGAAAGAAGTTCAACCCGTCAGAAGTTAGCACTGATGGAATAGAAAAAGATCCTTCCCATTTCAGGTTATCAAAAGAGATCTGGAGCTTAGGAGAGATACCAGAATCGGAGTTTTCTTTTTGTTATGAGGACCGTGTTGCAAAAGAAGTTGCCTCCCGTCTAAAGGAAAAGGAAAATCAAGAATCAAGTCAAATCAGTCCTCTATCGAGAGATCCAGAATCCAGTGTTCAATCGAGAGATCCAGAATCCACTGTTCAATCAAGAGATCCAGAAACCAGTGTTCAATCGAAAGATCCAGAATCCAATGTTCAATCGAGGGATCCAGAATCTAGTAATCCAGAATCTAGTGTTCAATCGAAAGATCTAGAACCCAGGCGTTGTCCTAAAGTACCAGACGACGATACTGATTTTGAACAACTAATTCAAGAGCAGCTTCCAACATCTGGTGAGAAGAAAGATCAGGAGAACTTTGTTGAGCAAAGAGTACCAAAAGAAATAGAAGCGAGCATTGAAAAGCATCTTAAAAATCCTGAAGGCAAAGACGGTGGAAAAATCTACTCAGTTGTTTGGGACTTTGCTGGACAGTTAGTTTTCTATGCTACTCATACAGTTTTCCTCACTCCACAAGCAATTTACCTCCTTGTTTATAACCTTCACTGGCATCCAAATGATATAGCCAGTCCTGTCGTACATCAACGACTTTACAATCGAAAGGAAGATAAAGATTGCGTCAAAACCAATGCAGATTATCTTGATGTTTGGATGTCCTCAGTTTCATGTTTGGCAAAAGGTTTGACGGCCGCTAATAAGCAACCTGGGGAGACATTACCCGACGAATTTGAGGGGAAGTTGCCTGAGAAGTTGCCCCCAGTCTTCTTAGTTTGTACAAATGCTGATCGACCCTATGATCACAGTGCTGTTCCCTCAGATCTAGCGCGTGAAAGATATGGTTCTCTAAAGGACAAATCATATGGTAACCATTTGTTTGAAGAGTTCTTTACTGTAGACAACTCGAAGTCAGGTAGTGGAGAGGAATGTCCAGAGGTCGAGCACCTTAGAAAAGCAATACTTGCCGTTGCTCAGCAGCTCCCACATATAAAACAGGACATTCCATTCAAGTGGTTAGCATTCGAGAAAGCACTTCAATCCAGAAAAGAGAAAGGTCAGCGTTGCATTTCTCTTCATGAAGCAAAGCAGATTGCACGTGAGTGCAAAATTGGTGATGACAAACACAACCATGCACTGAACTTTTTCCATGACCAGAGAACTGTCATTCATTTTGGTGACTCTGAGGAGTTGAAGAATCTGGTGATTCTAGACGTCGACTGGTTGATTAATGTGTTCAAGAAGGTGATAACTGTAAAACCCTATGAGTCCAAATCAAAAAATCAGGAAACGCTGTGGAAGAAACTTCAGGAGAAAGGGATTCTAACAGATGAACTTTTGCGTATCGCTTGGAAGGACTTGCGAGAAGGTGAATCCTCAGAAAGCCTCATTGCAATAATGGTGAAATTTGGCTTACTATTTCGTTGGCCTACATCTGAATCTAGCAAGGAATATCTTGTACCTTCCATGTTAATGTCACATCCAGAAAAAAAGGCTTCCGACCTTCTTAAAACCGCTCACATTCCTTCTCTTTTCCTTCGATTCAAACAAATCTCTGTTGATGATTCATCCGGTGAAGTATATGTTCCAGTTCCGCTGGGCTTCTTTTCTCGACTCATATTGAAGTTCCTCCAGTGGTGTACTGAGAAGCGATCCAAGCCATTGTACCCAAAGTTGTTTAAAGACTTTGCCAACTTTTTGGTTTACCCTGATGAAGGTTACTCTGTTATTCTTCTGCAGCGTTCCTTCGTCATCGAGGTAGTTGTTCTAAAGGAAAAGCAAACTCCACGCGAAAGATCACAGATTAGGTTCACTCCCTCTGATCTGGATGTTTGCTATTCTGTGCATAGTAAAGTGGAAGACATGCTTGCCAGTATGCAAAAAGATTTCTGTTGGATGAAGAATGTGGAATGTGAGCTGGCTATCCTTTGTCCTGTCTGCTGTGGAGGAGGCTTTTTTGAGGACTGTGATGACCATCCTAAATGCAACGAAGAGCAGTGTCTGCACTTCTTGTCAGAGATGGAGTTTTGTGAGTGTGACCAGCCCATCTGCGAGAAGAACCCTTTTGCTGCAAGTAAAAGTGTTCCCGTGGAGAGTTTCAAACCTTGGTTTGGAGTCTCAGATAAGCAGGTAAGGCCTTGCAGTAACTACACAACTTGACCATTTTTTTCTTGTCTAGACTTAAGCCTGGTTCCTATATAGTTGTAAGTGCTGTAATTCAGTCGGCAATTATGTCTTACAACAATTACGACTGAATGAAAACGCGAGCTATATTTGTTGAAATTCAGTCGGCGACGATCGGCGACTGTTGTAAAAAAGTTGAACCAGTTCAACTTCTATAACAATTACAACAGTCGCCCATGTCTCAACATTTAATGGAAACATTCGTCGCCGACAGGAACGTACAACCTGCAAAATAACCAATCAGCATTAAGAGTTGCGTTCCCTTGTTCCCAGGTCTTGTTCACTTCACGTGTTCGCAAGTCAATAGGAAAGCTCGAGCTCGCATTACTGTTACTGTGAAGGATAATATGTCAACTGTGCCATCAAACGATTAACGTTTTTACGACAGCCTGCTCGATCATAGAAGAACAGAACTAAATTAATTATGTGTACTTTACCAAACCGCCCGCATGCGCAATTTCAACATAAATCGGCGATTGCTAAACCGAGAAGTCCTGAGTGCTGGGGGGAAATCGGCATCTGAATTACAACAATTACAACTGTATGGAAACCAGGCTTTACTGGTGAGTTATATGCACTTTGTGGCAACTATCTTTTGTTTTTTCATTTTTGAGAAAACGTTTATAGCTTTGGCTCAAGAACTGAAAATTGGTCTACATAATAACAACTTGATACAGTCAAACGTTTATTTAGCGGACGCCATATTAAGCGGACAGTATCCAAAGACCCGAAATACACACCTAAACTAGAAGAAAAAACTTGCTCCAAACAAAATTTAAAATCGGTAGTATCCGCTCCTCCAGTTGTTTGTAAAGTGAAGTGAAATACTAAACACGATTCTCTCTCTTCGATTCTTCTTAACAGGAGCAGGGTGTTGGTGAATCTGTGCTTTCCTTTAAAGGTGACTTTTTTACTTGTTGATTTTAGAGTCAAAAATTTGGTTTTACCTATTGAGTTGGTAAGATATATTGAATATCGTAAAAAAGCTGATGTTTCGAGCGCTAGCCCTTTGTCTGAGCGCATCCTAGCGAGGGCGTGATTTTGAATCTCCTTACGGTGGCCAATGTACCTTATCATCATTTCAGATGATAAAACCAGATTTTCGTGTTGCACTCCCCCCGCCGACGCTGCACCCCCTATACATTTTTTTTAGATTTTTGTTTTAAAACATAGTTTAACATATCAGAGGTATTACATGTAAGTTCCTTAAACAACCACTATGGTAACACCAAATATGAAAATTTCTTTGATACTTTTTTTAAGACGAGCAAACCTAGTAGACTAGTTTACAAACTCCTTGTTGACAAAAAACAGAAGGGCCCCATTGATAACCAAAGTAAATGGACCGCGGATTGCATGCTTGAAAGAGACGAAAGTATTAATTGGAAGGTAGTTTACAAAACTCCGTTCTTGTGTACAAGGATTTCAAAATTAATCGTCTTCCAATTTAAATTACTACATAGGAGATTAGCGACTAACACTTTTTTTAACCAAAATAAAAATAAAGGATAACGAGCAGTGCACTTTTTGCCAAAACGAGAAGGAGACTCTTATTCATCTTTTCTGGACCTGTAGCGAAACCACTCTTTTTTGGCAAGACTTTAAACAATGGTTAGCTAATCGCACAGAAGCTTAGATATATATACACCCTTGGTCATAATTTCTTTGATTTTTACTTTATTGCAATAATTATTTCTGTATCTCCTAGTTGAATGAAGCATGGATTAATAAATATGAGCCAAAATCTGGATTTGCGCAAACCCCTCATTTCATATTGAAATGGTCCGTTTTATTTGGCTCAAAATTTGCGAATCGACTTCCTGTGATATAGTCTAGAATGTGGCCAAGTTACAAAAAATTCGTCGGAACATAAACGCTGCAACAGAAATCCTAGGTGAAATAAATATTTATTGCGCCTCGAAAAATAATGTGGGTGGGCGGCACGCTGGTCTAGTGGTTGGCGCGTCGGACTTTCAACCTGAAGGTCGGTGGTTCGAAGCCTGGTCCCTGCCGTCGTGTTGTTTCCGTAGACAAGAAACTTTACTCCACACTGTCTCTCTCCACCCAGGTGTATAAATGGGTACCGGCGACAAAATGCTGGGGGTAACCCTGCGATGGACTAGCATCCCATCCAGGGGGAGTAGCAATATTCCTAGTCGCTTCATGCTATAGAAACCGGGTTTAAGCTCCGGCCGTTGTGAGCCTTCTGGCTCGGGTGCGCTACTTTACTTTACTTTACTCGAAAAATAATAATCATGGACACTCAACACCAAGAATTTGTTGTATATGTTGTATACCTTACAGCAAGTTCGATTGCGAATGCTATAAACCATTAAAATTTACTGACTCGGTCTTTAGACCAACACACATGGCGAAAACGCGCGAAATATGTAATATTGCTCTCCTCTTAATTTTACCGGGATTATACATTATTTTGCTCCTAAAACATATAACGACAAGAAACTGGTAGTATTGGTACAACATACGAACCGGTTTTGGTCACTCTAAGTGTTTTCCTGGTTGATAAACAACTTGTCGAAACTGCGGCATTCGCTCTATGGTGTTGCACGCAGATTTTAGGCTTCGTTACGAATGGTAATGAAATTTGACAACTCGTCAGGGGGGTAACACCATACCCTGGGGTGTAGTTCTCAGGCATATATGCTCCAACGGGGCCATTGTTTGTGAGCATTCGCCATTGTATGTCAAGCAAACTCAGGGGCGGATCCAGGATTTTTTTATGGGGGGTGGCTACGGGTATATGCCTAAGTCTACAATTTTTTTTAATTGTTGCAAAAACCGATGCAGGGTTTCACTAAGGTCCATTAAGATTTTGAACAGGAGGGCAATGAGTTTGAGCAGGTGGGCACATGATTGGAGGGCCGAAGGCCCTTCCCCTGTAGGGGGTCCGGAGGCATGTCCCCTCGGGAAAATTTTTAAGTTATAGTCTCCCGGAGATGCATTTTCCTGCATTTTGAAGCACGAAATTAAGCATCTTACTGTTGCTTGAAACATTGTATTTTGTTTGTTTAATCAACTGAATACAGATATCTGTAGTCATGGACATCAAGTTATCAAGTTGAATACAATATTGTTTAATCGACCGTTCTGACATTTTTCCTGTCGCCATGACACACGTGGAACTTGTTTGCAACTCAGTGACATCACGCAGAACATAATGCAGAGCACTAAGCTGGCAATGCATTGTGGGGCGATTTCAGTTGTTTGTCCCGTGTCCTCTGCGAGGGAGCAACGGGAGGTAAATAAGCAATAACTTCGTTGTTTTTTTAAGTTGAAATATGCTTTATTTTTTTAGAACACACATCAAAAAGGTCAAGTTAGTAAATTATTTAACTTGTTGGCGAAAAAATAAGGTTTAGATGTTCAAAGCAGCCGGGCAAAATCGTGTTCACAGCCGGTCAATTTGCCCGGTGCCCGACTGCGCGGTCCTTAATGAAACCCCTGCCACTGGTCTAAAGGGGGGTGGCTAGCCACCCAATCCACACCCCTGGATCCGCCCCTGATACTATAAAGTCAATTCGGTCTCCCTGACGAATTGTCAAATTTAATTACCATTCGTAAACAACGAAGACTAAACGCATGCCTATACAACATATTATTGGTGTCGAGTGTCCATGATTATTATTTTTTGAGGCGCAATTAATCTTTATTTCACCTTAGGTGGAAATAAGCTCCTAAGTTGACGGCATAGGCCATTTGCACGATGACGTAATAAGACTAGAACTACCAGAATCCTTCAGTTTTCTTGTTTTGTAGTGCAAATTAGGGCTGTTGTTATTTAAGTAATGCTCCACATAAGAACTACCGTAAACTTCATTGTTCTGCGGCATTAGCTCTTTCTCACATAGAATTTCTTTGAGTTCAAGAATAGAAGAGGGGCTGAAGGTTCATAATTATATTTCAAAATAAAAATAAAGATAATCCATTTGCGTCAAATTAATTTTAGGAAATGTTCGTGCTTAACCAATCAGAATAGCAGAAGACAACAGCTAATAATTTTGCTTCTTTGATGAACTTCCTCAAATACAATTTCTTTTAAAAATTGCATGTTGTGCGATTGGGTCTCAAATTACTTGAATCCTTTAAAAAAAAATTCAGACAAAATGCACCTTGAACCTTAACTTTTTAGCGGTCTTTGAGTCTAGGCCAATGAGATCACTAGTTGTAACAATGAAAAAAGTTGACATTCCATCGTGCATTGCCGTTAGCACTTTCCTTCTTATGCGGATCATTACTTAAACCTCACTGGGATTACAAAATTTAAATAAGAAAGGAAAAACGAAATTAATTCTGGCAGTTGAAGTCAAATGACACCATTTGACAAATGGCCTATTCTGTTGCAGCGTTTCTGTTCCGACGATTTTTTTGTAACTTGGCCATATTCTGGACTATATCAAAGGAGCCAAATAAAACGGACCGATTTTATTCTAGGACGGCCTCACTATGAAATGAGGGGTTAGCGCAAATCCAGATTTTGGTTCCTGTATTTATTTCGAAGAAAATCGGTTCATATTTTATAGTCTATGCTTCATTCAACTAGAATATACAAACAGAATTATTGCAATAGAGTAAAAAACAAATTAGTTATAACCAAAAGTTTGCCGTTGCGAAATTGCATCCAGGTCACAGATGAGCGCATTTTGCATCTCGAGCGAGTCATAAATCAAAGTGCACATTTTCTTGTGAAATGTGTTCTCTGAACTTAAATGTGTGGTCATGTTTTGTTATGGCTATACTTCAGTCTGTGTTCCAACCTGCCCAATGCCTAAAACCATACCACTTATTTTCACATAGATTCCTTGTTAGCAGACATTGTAAGAAATGTCCATGTTATGGATGAGCTTGCACGTCGACTGGATCAACCACTTTGCCATGGTGGGCGACAGGTACCTATTATCCAGTATTGGTTGCATCTCGCCGAATATGAGGAATTCAAAGTGTCTGAAGACGTTAGGATAAAGTGCCAACACAATATCGAGAGCAGTCCCACCAAATGCATGTTCGAATTCCAAGCAGCACGTGACCCTAACTTCTCAGTCAGTGACCTCAAAGATGGACTGAGGGGCATCTCAAGGATGGATCTTGTGAAGAGGCTAGAACATTGTAATCTACCTGGTGAGTTCCATTTCCGTGAACTGTAAATTCAAGATAAATTCTGCCAGAACTGGAGGTATTTAAACCATCCAACATAGAATATTTGCAATCAAGTGGTAGCAAAGTAAGTAAAGTGTATTCAACATGTCGTGTGTCATAGAAACATACAGCAGTCAAATTCACGACTTTCTTTGAACCGATCGGATGCTCAAACCAAATGTGCTACGAGAAGAGACTGGTGGCAAGCTCGGTCATTTGTTATATTCATACATGGATTTGTGTGCCTTGCATGCTGCTAGGATCAGTAATGTGGAGTCATGTAGGGTGATCAAAACTACTGTTTAAGAACTTTTATGAACGAGCTTCACATAAACCATCATTCTCATCATCATGCACTTGCACTTTTAAAAATGACAATGTTGAAATGACAATGTTGGGAAACAAAGCACTAAAACGCTTCGAGATGTTAGCACTGAAGCATTTGACATTGTTGGGAAGTATATTTGCGATTCAAGATGTGCTTATCTATTTGCCCCATCGTTGCTTCGAGTTCTTTAGGTTACTTTCCGCGTGAAATCAATATTGTGGAAATAATCATTGACTCATTGACTGAGCCTGTGCTAGGAAATGGTAATTTTTATTTCAGATTCTCGGACGCATGAATTAATGGTCTGTTGTGTTCGTTTTTAACCCATGATTTCTAATTGTAAATTTTAAAAGACAATTATTAAAAATAATTTCGAGTGATGCTTCCACAATAAATTTGTCACTCATGAGTACTGAATTATTTAGGTTATACAGTTTGTCCCTGTTGCTTGATTTCAACTATTCTATCCCTAAATTTGCAACGACAAAAAGAAAGGCCAGTTTAACTCATGATCGAGTTTAAAACGAGGTTTTTTTAATAGTATTAACAATTCCAGGCTTCTGTCGAAACTATGCCAAAAGTAAGTGTTCAATTCAACTTAAGTACATGAATACTTCCTTTTTAGACGCTGCAACATTACGAGATCTACGTCGAGAACATCATGAGACCTTTGAGAGCGTTTGTCTACAGTTAGACCACTACAAGAATTGGAAACCTCTGGGGCTAATCTTCGGCATTACAGAGGAAACGTTGCAGCAAATCGGTACGTCTTCCAGCTGTGCAGAAACAGTCCTGGAGTCTATCGAAAAGATAAAACCTGACCTGACGGTAAAGGAGATGCGAGATGTCTTGTCGGCGGAAATGCTAAGGAAAGATGTGTGCAAAGTACTGGATAGATATCCCGAGCTCAAAGGTATCATTTACTTTCTATTTTTAAAGAAAACAAATACTTCTAGAAACTGGCGGCGTGATAGACTGCCAGCACTCTCCAATCCCTTCTCGTTTTTACTGTTAATGTGCATAATTACAAATGAGCTGGCGCGTTCTCGGATCTGAGGAGAAAACAGCGATTCTCGCAATCTTGCGCCTTGATTGTTCGCAAGGCCCTACGATTTGGAATTCTCTCCCACGTGACTCGACTCGGTCTACCTTCAATATCTATTTTCAAGTCTTCAGTAAAAACGTATCTTTTGTCAAGGTAGCTAATTAAACTCGCCCATTGATTGATTAAATAATATCATAAATAAATGGTACTGAAGAGGAAGCCTAAAGTTCATAAGCTTTGTAGTTTCTTTTAGGCTTCCTCGCCACTTTGAATTGTTTACAAAATACTTTCTATTGCTCTCCTTTTTTTTTCCTGTATAAATTTGTATTTGTGTGGCAAATAAACGATAAATAAAAAATAAATAAATAAATTGATTGGCTGAGCCTGTTCTGGAGACTTTCGAGAAAGGAGCGAGAGGAGATTCGAACCTACGATAAGGCTCTCAGTCGATGATCCCGCAATAGAAACTAACCGAGTTACGGACGATTTTAGGCTTTTCGGCTACTTTGTTTTTTTTTTGTCGTCTTTAAAAGCCCCTATTTATTTTGGAAATACAATAAGGGTTGAAAGATTTCATCATTCTGGACAATCTTCACACCGTGACCTCACGTTATAAACGAATCTGAATCCGCCATGGCACCTATACATGAAAACACTTGTAACCTTTCACGACACCTTTCACATCATTTCTGAGGGACGTGAAAGGGCTATTTCTTTTCCTTGTGAAACATGATCTAAAACACCACATCCCTCCGCGATCCTTTATCCCTTAACCCTTACACAGAAAAAAGTGTCCAGATGTCCGCATTAAATTGGGTAATTTTTGAGAAATGCATTGCCTTCAATCCCGCCTGGGCCTTAAAAATTGTCTGTAATAATGGGGTCTCTGTATTAAGCGTGAGTCCGGGTTATGCTGTCAGTTGTTTATTCACGTGATGTTATATATTTATTTATCTCAAAGCAAAAGCCTGATGTACGATAGTTGCACATGAAAGTAATTGTGAAGCTAGTATTTTCCATGCTCCACATTTAAGAGCATTAAAAATACGTTATAAAATGTTCAAACATCGAATAGAGTACATTAACGAATCCTCCGTTTAGCTTATTTTTAAGATTGCCTTAGTTGTTTTTTTCTCTTCTCGTAGATGAAAATAGCACAGTCGCAACTCTTCGTGGCAACCTGAACTGTTTGGAAGAGGTAGCAACCTTGTTAGATAAAGAAAGACCAGGAATGAAAAACTGGCTGTATTTGGCGTGGAAGTTTGGTATCTCCAGAAATGTGCTTGACAATTTGAAGCCTCGAGGAAACCCAAGTCCAACCAAAGCGTTGTTAGAACACATCGCTCAAAAAGATCCAGACCTGACAGTGATGACCTTTATCCAAACGCTGATAAAGATGAAACGCCTGGATGTTGTGAAAGCCTTGAAGGAATTTTTTTGTGGTAATATATCTTTCAATAACTGAGCCTTCTGTTATTTCTTTCTTCTGTTATTTCTCGCCGGGTCTACTAACGCGTTACGTTGTTTCCTTCATCCTCATCTTATACTACTGATTCAGTTAGTAACACATTGAATTCTAGATTTTTAGCCAAAAACTGCATTATAAAGCTAGTTGTGTATTTTTATGACTACATTTTACGACCAAACTGTCCAAAACTGTCCAGGGGCGAGTCATTCTCGTCCCCAGAGCCCTCGTTTCGTTGGGTCAACGGCTGACACGTGACACAATTAATTAAATGTAGAGCTCTGGGAACGAGAATTGGGTAGAGTATTACGATTTTTCATGTCGGGCATGCACACAAAGCAAAATTTTGTTGAAAGGCTAAACCAACTTGACTTTTTCCCCTTATTTCTTCGCGTTGTGTTTTTTTTTTTTTCGTCGTTGTTGGCCTTTCACCAGACCGTTTTTGTAGGAAAAGGTTCCACACGAACCCTAAACAAGGTAAAACATTTTTTTGTAATTGGTAGAAGACCGTATTTTCCTTCGATTTTGTCAGTCAAATTTACTGGGTTTCAGATTCTATCTCAGACCCAATTCATGAGATCCGGCGCTCTCTATTGTGCACGCCTTGGACGATTTCTTCCTTCTGCATGATTTGGTTATCAAATACATCTTTTGTCGTATAAAGTGATGACGTTCCAAATGGTAGAAGGACCGTGCCCCCTCATGGGCGGTTTTGGGCAGTATAGGAGTCAATGGGTTGATCAACAAGTGTATATTTAGCTGCTTTTGTCGCTATGGTATACCAATTCAATTTGCCTACTGTATCCCGCTGTCTAAGTAACACAAATTCGTCACAAGACAGTCGTACTTTCCTTTCAGCTACACTCTACTGAGATGGGCCACATTAACAACAAACAACAAGTCTTTATTTTCAAAAAAACAGTTACAATTTTGCTTCCCACGTTTAGCAAAGGCTATTCTAGGCGGGCAGATTAAAGAAAACGTACAAGGAGAAAGTTATAATTTTTTACAAATGAGAGAAAATAAATGAATAGTTGAATAAATAAAATAATTGTTGTTGAATTTAACTAGAAACCAATTTTTTTTTATTATCAAAGGCGTTTCAATATAGTCATTTTCGTTTTGTAAAATATCAAGTAGCGAATTATGTAGTGTTTTTAAATTTTTTTTCCTAGGGAGATCTCTTATATAGTGAGGTATCTCACTATAAGCATATTTAGTGAGTGAACAGGGTTTTGCGTGAAACGACAGCGAGTGGATCATGTTGTTGCAACTGAATTTTCCACACTGTCGGCGTGGTTGATTTCCCTTTCGAAAACGGTCGATGCCTTCATTAACATTCATAACTAACCAAGCCTTTTGTAATGGTCCATGCCATTTCGCACTAGTTTATGCCTGGATAAGGTTAAAAGTAGGCAATATCATTACTAGATTAAATTGGGCCTTGGTAAAGCGATTATTAGACCTAAGCTAGATTCGTGATTAAGTTATAGGGTCACCCGTTATAGATGTATCATTAAGAAGGGCACTTTTAACCCGGGTTTTTATAATTAAATTTTTCTTTGGTTTGCCGGATCAAGTCAGTGGTCTAACGGTGAAGGAGGGATGTTAGCACGCAAGAGGTTCTGGCTTCGATTCTAGGTTATCAATTGCATTTTTCTTTTTCTGACAGAAAAAAAAAATAGATGAAAAGTTTTCCAAGTGTCGCTAAAATGGCAGCGACCGTTTACGAAAAGGAAATTTGCGGCGGCGTGTAATGAACGTCGAAGGTGTGAACTTCTGGTGTAAAATTAGACTTTCTGAATGGGTATCTCCTGCGTTTACCTCACAACCTTCGGTCCTTGAAGATTTTAAGGTATTTTAAGAAGTATCACCATGTTTCAATTTTGTGGGTTTACAAGCTTCACAGGTTTCTCTCAGGGAGAGAGGGGATTCGTCTGTGTCCTCAATTGTACATCCATGAATCAGAATTCAAGAACTGGGTCTGCTCTGTTCTTATCATCTAACGGTCTATGTATGTTCTGTCCGGATGCTTAGTTTGTGGTAAAAATGAAATCACCTTTATTTTCTTAAATACAGTGCTACCCAGTTCTTACCCAGTAGACGTCCTAATTGATGTTTCATTATTTCTTTTTTAACTATTTTGTTGATGTTTTTTTTTATTCAAAAGATGGAAAGGACATTGATTCATTGATTACACCATGGACGGTGTAGGAGCGAGATGAAGAGCACAACAGAAAGTGTACACGAAACTGAGCGGGTGACTGAGGTGGTTATGAAAGGATGAAAATAACTTCACTATACCTTTAAACCGTTACTTAGGTCATGTAATTTGATATTTCAGTAGATAAATATAGAAAAAGGTTTATACATGTAGGCCCGTTCAGACTTGTTCCAGGAGAAGCGACCCCAGTATCGGAGCCCAGCCCTGGGATGAGTTCCATGTCTGATTGGGCAACTGGTAAAAATAATTGTGCAAACACGGGAATCATATTACCCTATGATTTAATGATGCGTGTTTAAAAGAATATAGAGCGGTTTTCGATTGAGTGTCATCAAACCAACTAAAGCCAATCACAACTGATGCAGACAATCCAACAAACCAGTCAGAACTCGTGGTAAATACATGTAGCGGGAGCCAAGCGCGGGAAAACTTCTGATTGGTTTTGAAAGTGGCGCGAGATTTTTTATCAATCACACAGCGTAGAAATGTAAAACCAAAGCAATTGGCAAATTACTGTCGATACTCAATTGAAAACCGCTCAATTTGCAGAGAACAAAGGTCCACCAAAGACGTTTTGGACATACAATAGTTAATGTATTTTAACTGATTTCGATACCGGTACCTTACCACGTCAGCTATTCCAAATAACTAGGGGACTAGTCATTCAATAGTAGAATATTATTTTCGAGTTTAATCGACACATGCATTAACTCGTGAATACGCGAAGCGTTGAACGAGTTACAGCAATGGGACAAAATTTCACTCACTCGCTCGATCGGCTGTTAGCATTGAGCCCGCAATATGTAATGTTCACATGCCTTACCCATGGGAAGGCGTTGGAGAGAATGGAGGGTGGGGAGTTAGATACAAGGGGTGGGGGTCGGTGAAGACAAACGTCTAGGAGAGGGAAGGGTCCGGACGTGTTTTATTCACGAGTTGGCTAAGGATTTAACAAGCAGTATTTCTTTAAACAAACAGCTCTAAAGCTATATTGTTTATTTTTACTATCAGCTAGTCATAGCCTGAGCTACCAAAGCCGGAAAACAAACAGCTTCATAATTACTGTTAAGTTAAATTAGAGCGATTATTCAATTGAGTGTTGTAAGCAATTTGCATTTTCTTTGGTTTTGCATTGCTGCGATTTGATATTGGTTAATATAGGATGTAGATGTAAAAAAAAATCTAGCACGCGTTTTCCCGCGCTTGGCGCCGGCGACATGTAATTGCTTCGAGTTCTGATTGGCTTATTGGATTGTCTTTTGTTTTGGAGTAATTTCGCAATTTCTTTGGTTTTGCATTGGTACGCTTTGTGATTGGTTAAAAATCTCGCGCAACTTTATCAACCAATCAGAAGTAAAGCCAAAACCAATCGTGACTTGCTCGCATGGCGAAGGCTACATGTATTTGCTTCGAGCTCTGATTGGTTCATTGGATTGTTTACGACTGCTGTGATTGGTCAGAGTAATTACTTTGGTTTTGGATTTACCACACTCAACTGAAAACCACTCTAACACGTAGTGTTTGGTCATTTGACTCCTTTCTCCCAGCTCGCAGTGACGAGTGGGAAAGGTAGCCAGTTGAAGTGGGACCAAGTCAAAAAAACATAACCATTGTTCAAGGTTCAATAATTTAGCCTTCTTTAGCCATTGTTGAAAACAATTGCTTATATGTTAACCCTACAGCCTACAGCATCAGTGCTTTAGCCACCCATGAACATGCGACGCGACAGCTGAAAAAATCGCAGAGAAAAATCGCAAGATTTGAAGATTTTGTGACAAAATTGGGAAAACTACCGCTGTTGTAACCACCCTGCAACTTTTTTCTTGCACTTGCTACGCGACTTAAGGGTATCTAGCCAATAAGATTTACGAACTAAAACGAAATTACCAGCCCAGTCGCGCGCGGTCTTTGTTGTAACATTTTGTCACCAAACTTTGTCACGCCTGTAGCCACTAATTTTGACGCCAAATTTTGTCACGCGCTGGCGTCGCGACAATTTTTTAAAAAATCGCATCATCTGTGCAAGCAAAAAATTGCACGTGTAGCCGTAAAACAAAAGATAATTTGTATTAGTATATGCCAAAGCGGCGGATGGTGTTTTCGCGTGCTCTGATTGGCTGCTCAAACTCGGAATAGTTTTAGTATATACCAATCCAGTGGATAGCCAGCCCAAATTAGTTACTTTATTTCTGACAATTGGGGAAAAAACTTGTGTGTGAAATTCAGAACAAAAGCGTGCTTGGAGGTGAATAGCAAATATAATTCACCTCCACTTCGGTGAATAATTATAAAGTAAAAATATATAGAACGTTCTTTGTACAATGTTAATCCTATGTACAAGTGGCATTCGATCATGTGCGTTAAATTTGTAAAGTAGTAGACTAGGTTAAATTAAAATTATGTATAGAGTGTTTTCACTCACGTGGTCTGCAGTTATGCTAATTTATTTGAACAAAATAAAGTGTTTGCATTAGAACAGTTCAATCCCCACAGGATTAGCTTGGGCCGCACCAATATGGCCGCCGTTTTATTGTTTTGGGACACCAACATGGCTGCCGTAACGTCACGTGAAAACACTCCATAGGATTTTAGTAAGGATTTTCGAAATTTAGGTGTCCACAATCAACCTCTTTCCTAGTATCTTACATCTCCCTAACCCTGTGGGGTGGAAAGATGAAAGACCCTGTGAACGAGGTTGTGTATTTTTTCCCCTCAACTACCATTAAGCTACTGTTACCCTGCGAGCAGTGGATTCTCCTACGCCGAGCTACGCCGAACGAGAGAGAAACCACTGCGAGCATCCGTTAGCTTTTCTATCGAGCATTCGCAGCCTCGTGACGCCGCACGTGATGCATTTGATGTCAGTCCTCTCGTTTCGCGGGAAAAATATATCCCGTGGCAATTTAATGGTTCCTTGCGTAGAAAACAAAAGCTTTAAATTATCTTCAAAGCAAGGGCGAAAATTTTGATTACTTTGTCAAGTTTGGCAGATTAAACAACACTGTATTCAATTCAACGACCCTTTCTATCGAAAGTCAACGATAAGATGGGTTTAAAATCTGTTTTTGTTTGTTTGAACGGTTTGTTTACATTGAGCTGTGCTATGCGCGCGCTAATCACACCATCATAATTTGAAAAACCTTTTGGGCTAAAAACTCGCAAGTTTGCGTTATTTACTCATTTTTTCGACGTTTGTAACTTGCAAAAACTTTAAAAAGATGTTCTATTGAATTTGTTTTGTTTCAACGAGCAATTTATGGCGTGAAAAGTCGGCGTTTTCGAAACTTGTTTAAATTATACTCGCGGATGAGTGCACGGATGAGTGCACGTGTGAGAGGCTAAAGAACTTTGCAAACTTTTTTTATCGGTTCAAAGTTAATTTATTCGTCCATGGCGCTGGACGGCGGCTCGATCAAAGGAACTAACGGATGCTCGCAGTGGTTTCTCTCTCGTTCGGCGTAGCTCGGCGTAGGAGAATCCACTGCTCGCAGGGTAAGCTACTGTATTTCTGCGACATGAATAAAGTTGTTTTTTAGTATTGTAATGTCTTTATTCTTTTTTTACTTGGTGGTAACATACTTGATTATTTTTCAGTTATTATTTGGACTACGTCCATCCTTTTGTTTTGTTTTGTTGATGTTGTTGTTGTTTTTATTTTTTACTTTCTGAAGACTCCCAAAGAACAAATATGGAGTTGTTTCGGAACAAATAATTAGGACAGAAATGGTCCAAAATGGAAAAAAATAGTTCAAAATCCAGCGAATTGTCTCTTCTGGTGTAATTAGTTTAAAATGGCACAATGAAGGTCATTCTCATCCCCAGAGCCGCCTGGCCCAGTCTAACCGTTGCAGCCTAAGTACGAGAACTAAAAAAAAAAAGTACGAGAACTGGTCCTCAGGCTCCGACAGTCACCGTCGGCTCCGAACTGGGGACGAGAATTAATGAAGGTTCGAATTGGCGTTCGTGGACTTGGGGCTGGCTGCAGCGAACAGAGTAGAAAATATCAAAAATGAAGCAAAATTTAGAGGATAACGACGCCTGAGTCCATAGGGGAAGGAAAGACATGGAGGCGATTGGGAAGTAACTTAAAGACTGATTTCGTGAACAGTCTTCAAAAATTAGTGTCACCTGTGTGAAGCCGAAATAAAAATACTCAAATTTGTCGCTCGAGAAGAGTTCGATCCTACACCATGGTGCCAATTTCTTCGATTGTTATAAATTTCGGACCAAATACGTTTATTTGAACACATTACACTGTACTGATTCATTGAGAGGAGTGTCGCTCCCTAAAAACGCGATTCAATATCCTTAGTCGCCTGAACTCATTGTATTCTTATTGAAAAGGACATTGAACCCGAAGGGAAATTTCCACGCAGAAGTTGTTCGAAATATAGGACCGAATCGGTAAAGAGTTACAATACAAGAATGACATAAGCGTGGCAATTCAATACATTTCAGATTCGAGTACGATTTTAAACTATTACTTTTATTAACAAATCCATACAGATGAAAATGATCAGAGAAATGGACTTTCTCGTGATATGATTTCAACTGATTCATCCGAAGCAAAAGGTACATTTGGATAGCAAACTTATAATAAGCGGAATATTGACTTAAAAAGCTGTGAAAGCATGGTGTATAAGCAAGTTTTTTGTGTTAAAGTGTAGTCGTTTCTACTACTGGTTTATTTCTAGGCTCCACATACGAACGATTCAGTGCATCTTCCGGTATTGATTAGACTGATATAAACTGGATATCAAACGTGATAACCTACTTGTTCTAAAATAAGCCTATTTCATGTTATTCTTCCTTATATTCCTTCCAAAAAATGTGCATTGGACAAATTGTCAGTTAATTACTCTTTGTGCCTTGGGAAAGCATGATCCCCTTAGCTTGTCGTGGCAAATGGAGAAAGATCACATAAGCGAATGATACATTCAGATACGAAGTCATTTCAACTGGCTAACCTAAACCAATTTTCCTGACAATGAGAAATTGTCTACTTCAGTCCGTAACTGTACTAAAATCTATTGCTGTATTGGTTATTTCTGCAACCTCTGCTTGACTCTCCCAAGCCAGTATGCCATGATGACCGGTGAGTCTTAAGCCACGATGTTTTAACTCACAGAATTCATTTTTATAGTCGCAAAATACTTTAAGCATTTGTATCTACAATGATCGATAAATAGACTTTAGTTATGAACGGAAAGCATTTGACTATATCAGCAAAATTGGCGCTCAAGTTGATATAAAGCTGCCATAGAGAGTCACCTCGTCAACACAGAACGAAACAGTAAAGCAATTGTACATATGGTACTTCTCTCCTTTTAGTTAAGTTTATTTCAGCTTTAAGCAACATAAGAGAGTTTTTCGGTCAAACAAATGAAAATCACGAACCTAGAATACAGCAACTTTCTACTTTTCACGTGTTAAGCCACAACCCAAGGGACATTGTGGAAAATTTCAGTTGCGTTCACCTGGCGAAAACTCCTGTAGTTTGCTCCGTGTATCTGTGTTGTAATTATCCCATCTACACGCCCTCAGTGCCGAGGCAGATTCTTTGTGGAGGTTACCTTAATGAGCGACCACATACCGACCTGTTTTGTGTGCAACCACAAAATCAACCGCTGCTTCTGCCGCTCAGCTATGAATAAAAACAAAAGAAAAATATGCTATCCTTTGATCACTTGAACCTGTAATTATCTAATTAAAAAAGCCAAAAGTCATCTTGAACCTTCTGTCATGAACTGCTTTGCAAAGCGTTTCATTTCATGCAAGTGCTGGCTATACGTTATGACGCGGAGTGCATCCTATTTTCTTGGAAATGTAGCAGAAGTTAGAACAGTGGACGCCTCCCTTACCGACCCCACTTGGAGTATAAAAGCACGCTGCTATCTTGTACCGACCATGTCGGCATAGTCTGTCTCATTCACTTGGCAGACAGGAGGTTTATTTTGAACGGAACATATAAACAAATCTTATCAATAGCTTGAATTTTAATCATTTTATCAAGTATAATAGGCATCTTAAGATTAGTTTTACAACCGGTGAATGTACTGGGCAACATCCACTCGCAAACGCTTTTGAATACACAAGACAAAACAATACGGCACAGTCCATCACAATGTTTTTTCTTCCCCATATTGTAAAAGTGCTTAATTAAATTTCAATCGCAAATAAACAAATTGTACTCATCAAGTTAGGTAAATATTTTCTTTTATCCCAGCTTGCCCTTGACAAATACTATCACATAATCATGTAAAGCCAAACATTGCAAAGTCGTTTTTCCCCGTCTTGATTGATAACTGGGCGAATATAGTAGATAAATATGCCTTAGTAAAGCAATGTACTTTCAGAGTGAAACAATCATCTGATTTCACAGAATAGTGCAGTTCACTTCGACGAGCGATTGACATTTTTTCAATTCTTTCGCCTCAACGGGCAAAGAGCATGACTCAACGGTCGAATTATCCGCCACAAACGGCACAGATTTTGAATTATTTGCCGCAACGTGCGAAGAACTCGTGTGAAAGTGCAACGAGTTGTTTGATTTTACAGTTGAGTGGTTCGCTTCCACGAGCGATGGACATTTTGAATTGCTTATAGCAAGCAATCGTTCTAGGCTCGACTACCAGCCGCTGTTCGGGACCGGACGCGAGAAAGCGGCGGAAATCGAGCCTAGCAATCGTTCGTGACCATGATGAATAATTTCACAAGCAAATGAAGACATTTAAGCCTGGTTTTCATATAATCGCAACGATCGCAACGATCAACAACAACAACAACAAAACACTTTATTACTCATGCGCATAGCGGCATGAGTTATAAAATGGCCTCGGTTTTTCTTCTTATTACTCATGCGCGTAGCGGCATGAGTTATAAAATGGCCTCGGTTTTTCTTCTTATTATTTTTCTTTTTTTTTTTTGTGTCACGATTTTGCATGCAAATTTATGCACGTATATTTTAAATTGTGCTCTTCCGTTTCAAAGCTTTGCCAATTACACTTCCTGTTTAGTGACTTCCGGCTACTTTCACTTCCGGTAAAACAGCGTTACTGAAGCGTCACGACAGCGTCTCCTACAACCCTACTCACATTAGTAATGTTCACGTCAGGTATATATTATCATCACAAGAATGACTGGCTTCATTGTGGTACAGCCTTCATTTATAAAACATTCAATAGTAACGTGGTTTGCAGGTACGATGACTGAATGAAAGGAGTAGCTCTTCACCATGTCGGACGTCTTCTTATCTTGTTTAAAATATTAAAATATAAATTGATTCTTTTCTTATGGTACATTGAAATATAAGACAAATGTTTGATACGCATGCGCATGACAAACATTTTCCGTCATTTGGTCTTATTGGTGTATATAAGTAAGTCCTGTATTTCTCCCATCGAGGTGAATGTTGCTTTTATACACAGCATACAATGTGAGGCCGAATTTGTCGCGATTCTGTAAAACTAAGAGCTATTTTTAATAATGTTTCCGAGGCAAAAATGCCTCCGAGGCAAAAATGTACGATCTCTCGTACTGATAAGCATATTGTCAATTTATTCCCCTTTTTAATGCCGATTCTTTACAATGTCTGTATCGGAGCAGTCGTCGCGTCCTCGCTGCCTGTGGTGAGTAATTTCAAGACTTTTTTAAAGAAAGAACAATAGAAACACACGGCAAAACAGCGTCGTTACTTCAGCACATCAGATTTAATAAAAAACTTGGACCTCGGGACTGGACTTCTGTGGATTATGGACTATGGAATGTGTGTCATATTAATGTCGATTTTTACTGACTTTATTGCTTTTTGTGATTACTAGGTTACTAGTAATCACTATGTTGTCACCTGTGTAAGTAAGTCCGACTTTCCGAAGCGCGAAGTTGTGCCGGGTTCAATCGATTGCTGTACGATGAGACAGTTCTGATGGCTTCCGATTGGACAACTCGATTGTCAAGGCAGTTCTGTTTGTACGTGCGCGCTTTGGATCCGTGGGAAAGGTAAATGGAGCTTTCTCGTTCTTTTTACTGCTTTACCAAGCACAGGTTTCACCAAATGTGGCCAAGTATTGTTTTCAAAGATTATTTTAGGTGTTTTCGTGGTTTGGAAAAAGGTTTTAGTGAAAAATCGAGCTGTGAATCGAAGTGTTTGTTTGCAGACCATGAGCTATCCGAACGCATGATTCAAAAGCCGCCAGCTTTTCATTTCTGTACCTTTGACCATTCAGAACTGCTTTTTTGATTAGCGAAAGCATTATGCGAATCATTTTTCCGGATAAGATTGGCATTCTATTACTCAGGAAAAGTCGGCAATTTTAGAAAGCGTAATAAAAATATGTTGCTGAATTGAATTATATTGTGATGTTTATTATATTTTCGCAGACGCTAGCCGGTTCCACGCAGTAATTAGGATACAATAAATCGCCAAGGCTTCCAGAAGCAGAAAATCACTGAATTCTGAAAGGTGTTTGACTCTTTCAATCAAAGGAAAGACATTTTCATTCAAGGAAATGTCAGTTTCATTCAAAAGTTTCGGCCTTTATAGAAAATATATTTTGGATTCAGTGGTCATAAAAACAGCTTGCTATATCAAATTACCGTTTCTCATGAAATTCTGTGTATTTGCAACAACACTTTAAAGAAACTGTGAAGCCTGGAAAAAACTTATTATAGATGGCAAAATCAAAGCATTTTTTTAAAGAACCAGCTTTAAGTTATGGAAACATTTCATTTCGATTTGGTCTTAAAATCACGGAGAGATTTTAGTGAATGCGTCACGCAATGTTTATTTACAAAATGTTTGACCAATTCATAGCAATTATCACCAAAGATTTGAAAACGTTAAAAAAAATCCCGGATCTCCTGACTGCGATTTCTTGTTTATTTAGGGCCTACAAAAAGTTAATGGCAATCCGGGCAGGAGGTGGTATCTGGGTTAAAAATCAAGGTGCGAGGGTGGGTCGGCCTGGCCGGGAAATCCGGGTGGGAGAGGGGTAAAAAATATTCCATCCGTCGAGGGGTGTGGGGGGGGGGGGGGGGGCTGGAATAACCCATTTTACACCGATTGCATGTGATTTAGTAACACAGGAAAACTAAGTCTTTATATTGATTATCAATTTTCTTTTTTACAGCATGTGGGCCACATGCAGTCCTCGACTGCCTATTTTTTTAAGTAGTCTTTTCAAATGTAACAGAAATAATTCATGGCTTGGAAAGTAATAGACAAGTGTGGATTTGATCGGGAATCAATAAATTAAATATTGAAAGCGAGCACAGAAAAATTGGTAACTTCAATCAACGCGTCTTAAGTAAGTAAGTAAGTAAAGCCTTTATTTAAAGAGGGTAGCACTTAATAGCCAAAGGCTAATAAACTTGTGGCCCTCATAAAATACACAACTATTTACAGTCTAAAAATATTGTAAGCTAAAATATATAAACATATTAAAATATAACAAAAATTCGGTAATAAGAAAAAAAAATGAATAAAATTATTAAATTATAAAATGATGCAAACATTGTTGTTCCTTAAAAATCTTGGCAAACATGTTCTTTTTAAAACATGCTACAGAATCTAATTTCCTAATTTCAATTGGTATACTATTCCACAGTCTTGTTGCCGAAACAGCGAAAGAGCGTCCTCCCTCTGTTTCTCTTTTGTATTTAGGACAAACAGCATTAATGCTTGAATATCTAGTGTTGTGGGAGTGCCGTTTATTATTCAAAATTAAGTGTTCATCTAGATAATTCGGCAAAGACCCATTAATTCGCTTATACATTATTATGCATTTATCATGCGCATGAGTATAGGCTAAGTGTAGCCTCTTGTTTTTCTTTTTTTTTTAGTGTCACAATTTTGCATGCAAATTTATGCACGCATATTTTACATTGTGCTCTTCCGGTTCATAGCTTTGCCATTTACACTTCCTGTTTAGAGACTTCCGGATACTTTCACTTCCGGTAAAACAGCGTTACTGAAGCGTCACTACAGCGTCTCCTACAACCCTACTTGCACAACTAATGTTCACGTTAGGCAGCGATCGTTACGATCGACAATCGCTGCGATTCTTGCTTCCCTTGCGATCACATGGAAACCAAAACGCTGCGATCCGTTGCGATAGAAATAGAATAGAAATAGAATAGAAATAGAGATAGAAATTTTTCTATCTCTGCGATCGCAATCGCAACGATCGCACCTCAAAAGCGAAAGGGTCTGACAGCGTGACAGATTCTCACGTGGATTGTCGATTTAGACAGTTGTCGCGTTCGTTGTCACGGTTGATTGATTGCGTTGCGAAGCAAAATGACAGACGTTGCTTGGCGACAGTGACAATAAGCCACTGCGCATGCACCCCATCTTACATCCGACAAAATTTTGGTTTTTTTCCCCTCTTTGCCAAGAATAGTGTGCTGCCTCGCTAACGCTCGCCAGCAATAATGCGCTGAAACGCAACGGCTTAAAATAAAAGAAAGCGATTACCTTTATCGCTGGCCGTCTTTTGATGTTATTGTTACGATTGTTTGGAATTTGTCATTGCCAGAGGCATAAAGCGGCAAAAAGGAAGCCTTATAGAAGAATAGCCGAGCGGCAGATAAAGAAATTGTTATATCGTTTTGTGGCGTAATCGCAAGGTTTGTTCTAAACTTACTGTGTAAATTGCGCACGTGTTGCGCGCAGCATACTCGCAACTTTTCTTGTTTATATTTGAAATTTCTTTACTTTTGGATGAAATTTTTTTGATGCTGTTCTACTTCCGTGTCGGTGTGTACGAATGGATTAAAATGATGTAAATAAGCTATTTAAGACAATTCGTCAAGCGGCGGTGCAATCAAAGGAAATCAGTCGTTAGTTTCAATTAGCCTGCGAGCAGGCTCACTTGTTTGGGGTATCGCGCGAGTATCTTGGCGGCGGAGCTGTGAGCCGGCGAAGCCGGCGAGAAGAATGGGGCGAGGACTACTTTTCTCGCTCGTATCGCAGCTTCATGATCATCGCTCGCATAGCACTTGCGCGCGAAACTCAAATAGTAGAGCCTGCTCGCAGGCTATAGTTTCAATAAAAAATAAGTATCTTTACTTACGGCTGTTTGTCTACATTTTTAATAAGTCATTGTTCAAGTTAGAGTTAAACCTAAAAACAGTTTTCATCTGTAGATAATGATTAGGAACAATTTTTAGTACACACTTGTTGAAAGTTTTGTCTCCTGACAAGTTATATATTCAGTCTAAGGATGAATTTTCCAATAAAAGAGTAAAGTAATTTCAAATTCTCTACATCTATCAATTAATAACTCAACAAATTGACAATAATTCTCCTCAAACGTTTCCAAAGGGCACCTCTATTTTGCTCTTAACTAAATTATTCCACCCACTTCCCCCACCCACCTACATACACACACAAAAAAAAAAACGTTTTCAGCATTTGCTCCATAGTGTGGGTAATACAAGTCAGTAAGGCTATGGTTGGGCAATTTTCAAAAACACCACTTGCTGTAGTAATTTTTACAACTCATCCAGGGAAAGCCTACTCTACTCACCCTTTAAACCCCTTCCCTTAAAAAGTTGAAAAAATTTACCGGAGCTGTCCAATGTTCAATTCACTTCCCACTGTTTTATCCCCCTTCGCCAGCACTCACTTTCACATTGAAATTACTAGTATTTTTTTTTTTTTACTAATAATAAACTTTATTGACGTATCATTGATAATTACAATTTCTTACAGTTACTAATACTACAAACAATACCCTGATTTACTTATGATAGGATTACTTGCGATACATTACGTATGCATACAATTTTATTTTGATTAGTTAAATGGGACTTATTTAAAACAAAAGAAAAAACAAGGATCAAATAATAAAGGCATGCAAAAAGAAAAATAGAAGCTAATTTAAAGTAAAAGTTAACTCAGTACATTAAAAAAAAAAACTTGGATAAGTTTGCATTGTAAGAAAAAATATGTACTAAGTACTCACTAGACATATTGTATATCTGTATATCTGTTAGTCTACTCAGCTTTGTTAGTCTACTCAGCTTCTTCTAAACACAGAAAAATTGTTTTCAACTTTCCTCTTCTCAGAGTCCTTGAAAATGCTACTGATTTTCAAAAGCAACTTGAATGTGAAGAGTCTCTTGTCGGTATAAATTAAGTAAATAAATTAAGTAAGTAAATAAATAAATTAAGTAGGCAATTCTCTATTGTTCCGATGCATTTCGCTTTCCCCACATAAGAATGTTTAGATTTTCGTACTGAGAATACGTCAACCTATGGACAACATGGTTTTGAAATAAAATTTACTGAAACTTTATTTTAAAGCGATGTTTCTTTTGTGTTACAAGATTTCATCCAATCGTGAGACTCCAAAACAATGGTAGTTTCTTGGTGTTGCGGATGGTGTGATCACCAAATGACGTAAAACAAAAGATTCAAAAGACACTGAACAATACCCACACCACAACACAAAAGCTAACCAACAATGGCTTCCGCAACACCAAGAAACACCCAAAACAATGGCCAAGAAAGACTTCTAAGGCCTACGGCAAACGTCGAACTTCACATGTGCCGAATCTAATGCAAATGAGCAAAATCTATTGTTCTTGCTCATTTGAATTAGATTCGGCACATGTTAAGTTCGACGTTTGCCCCAGGCCTAATTTTCCATGTATCCCACATAGAATTTTTGTTGCATTAAAAATCACAATAGGTTTCACTAAAAGGGAATCAATTAGTAAACTAGAGATAAATAAATGCGCTGCCTGATGAAGTTATGGTAGATTTTCATGTTTTAGCCAATGAGGTGGACGGTTTCAACAATAGCACAATTCACACCTTTCTGCATTCCGTGCATTCGGGTTGCCTACTTCTTACACGGATTGTTACTTAAACGTTTCCGTGCTGTAATTTTCTTTCTTGGTCAGCTGTTGCACGGTTTTACATCTTTTTTGAAAAGCGACATACGTTTTCTTTATTTGTTCCTAAGTTTTATATCTCTATGAGTCAAACACCCCCAATTTTTGCTGTATGGTTGGACACGTGACTCCACAATGGATTTTTGAAGCACGAGTCTCGATTATGCAACCAAGGAACATGTGGAACTAGTAAACAATTGGACTTCTGGGGTCTTACTTCGTGTACCGCACAGATGACGTAAAACAATAGGAAACATTGTTTTTGGTCATTGTTTTTGGGTAAAAAGAATTTTGATAAAGCATTGTTTCCTTTTGTTTTACGTCATTTTTGTCCTCTACACGAAGTAAGAGCCGACTTCTGATTGACCATCTTACTGTGTTGATCTTTGCAGTATTTTTGAGTGTTCTCTGACCTTGGAATCTTATTGTAACAACGTTTATAATCACTTTTATTAACTTACACAGCATTACGGAATAAGATTGTTTATCTACTTCTAATATAATTTACTTATCAACATAAACATCGTAATTATAATTTCTAATCACTTGTGACTGTTGTGAAAATTTTGCCGAACTTTATTTATAGACTAAGAAACTTGCTATGCCGGGAGAAAAAACAGTGTTTTGAGTAAACTTTGCACATAAAAAGATATGTTGCTCAGATTACAGGCATTATTGAAGATTTTAACATCGAAAATTAACAATAGAATCTGCTTTGGCTAATTACAGGTTCAGCTTTCTAAATTAATTAAACGGTTAGAACATTAAACAAGTTTTTGTCCCTGATTACAATCAGTAATGAACAGTCTTTATTGCGATTGCTAAAGGATTAAAAAGCTCAAAGACATACATAATGTGATTAGGAAAACTTATTTTTCAATATCTTTTTATTTCTTTTCAATTTAACCGGAATATTTGCACTGGTATCGAAAAGGTCATTTATTCAAATCGCATTTATACTTCTGATTACTTTTTTTTCTTGACTTTATTATAATTTGCCTTTTGAGAACGCCAAGGCGCACATTTGCCCAGTAGAGGAGAGGAGGGGGACTCCCACATATATAAAAGTGATTTGGATGCTAGTTGTACCTTTTCGGATTTGATACCTTTTGGGGTGCTTAGTGTTAAAATGTAGGTATCATGGTACCTTTTAGGGTTAAAAAAGGTAGAGATCTATGTAACTGCTTTCAAAATCTCAGTGAAAGTAGCGCTTTGACTTTAATGCTAATAAAAACTATGAAAAGCTTGTTAATGTGTTCCGGCTTTGGTACCTCTTAGAAGTAAAAAAAAGTCACGCCCTTATTAGGAGAGTTTCTAGTACCTTTGAGGGGTTCTTTTCAAAATTTCCGACTAACATACCTGTCACTTTTCTATGAGAGTCCCCTCCAGGCATATTGGACTGTTTTTTTTTTCTCTCAAAAGGAGGCCGAAATAAGGCTGGCTAACGGTAACGGTCCTTTTATATATGTATTCATTTTTGTTGGTTTGTTTAGCAAACCGAAATATCGGGCAAATATATTCAACTGCTTGTTTTTTAATTTCACTTCTGTCTCAATCTCTTCTCCTATCCTATTTTAAGATTTTTACTGATCCAGGTCTACGAAAGATCCGGCACTCTTCATTGGTTGTCGCTGTGGTTTTGCCGTCATTATAGTTTTTCAATAACTTTCCACCCATGCAAGTTCTTAATTTATCTTGCAGAAAAAGTAATGAGTAAAAATAAATAAATAAATAAATATAATATATAAACAATTGGAAAGTTTTTTATGCATCCAACTTTGCTCAAAATGTCGCATTGAATGCAACATCAAGAGACTCAGAGGTATGCTTTAAAACAAATTTTAATCCTCTTCATTTTACCATACCAGCGAAACTATACCTTGTAGCTGGCACGAAAAGAAAATATAACTACACGATCCTAGCTGGAAAGGAATTTATACTCCAATAAATCGAAGGTGATAGTAGACTGCCAAACATATATCAGTTTTTGTTAACATGGGCGTAACGTTCCATAAAATGTTGTAGGCTTTAAAAATAGAAAATGGCCGCCTTGTGTTCACAACACCAGAGCAACCTGGTGCAAACCTTAACATGCAAGGCTGATCAGACAGCTGAATTTGTTCGGTTTCCTTTAATAATATTTGCTCAATATTTCGGTTAGACAAAACTAACCATCATCAGGGGCTAAGAAACCTAAGAAAGCTACTTAGATTTCTTAACCCCTGATGAAGGTTAGTTTTGTCTAACCTAAATATTGGGCAAATATTATTAAAAGACACCGAACAAATTTGCATGTTAAAGTTTTTTTATGTAGTTCATTGCTGATCCTGATCTGCACAAAGATCCAGCTAGAGTTTGCTACTGTTTGTTCAAGTGGTCCTTGCATTGTTACAGAAGTCATTGGTGCAACCCCCCCCCCCCCCCCCCGGGTCATTAGAAGCATTGCCCAGTAGTCTCCCGCCTCGCCCCCGCCCTTTATTTGTGGTACATTTGCAACGCATTGAAGATATTATCTTCGCAGAATTGTACATTCATAGTCGAGCCTTCAGGAGCTCCATCTCCACCTCTCCGGTCTCTTAGCTGAAGGTCTGGATCTCCCGCTTCAAGCCATGACGCGTGGTCTGGACTGGGTTTTGAAAGGTCAACCCACCACCCAAGGTCCGTCATTACCTCCTTTGTTATTTATCTAAGATTTTTTATGACGTCATGAACAAGCCCTTAAACAAAAGGCATCAGACGAGGAGAGGAGGGAGTGAGTGCTAGCGACCTCGGACCGTCTGAGATGTCGCGCTATTCGAAACCTTTCTGGAAGCTAAACCTTTTAGTTGAACTCTCACGCTTTATTATTTTCTTCTGCGCTAAACCAAAACGCTTTAATAAGACCAAAGATAGAAGACTGAAGAAACATGTTTTTCTAGTATATAAACTAAAACACTGTTCGATGCGGTTGTGAAAGCAACTCAAAATTTGCAGTTTTGACCATGAAATTCTCATGGGAGAAGTTTCTAGGGTCTCGCGAAACTTAAGTATTTCGTCCATGTTTTTGCGAAGCCGTATTGGATTCTCGAACATTTTGTAATACGGAAAGTAAAGCAGTCTTGGACTCTCTGAGCAAAAAGCTGGGGTCAATTCAATAAAACTTTTACAAGTGTAATTTACAAGTGTAGCTATTGTTTTCAACCTCTGAAACAATGGCTACACTTGTAAATTACACTTGTAAAAGTTTTATTGAATTGACCCCTGGTCTCGCCGTCTCGCAGTCATGAATTTACCATTCGCCACCCCTAAGGGGCGAACGGGTTGGGTGAGTTTGAAAAAAATATCCTGCACGCCAACACTCCTGTAACTTGAGGCTTTGTATTTTTAGCAAAAAAATTCCTTCAGCGACACAGCTAAAGTTAAAAATTTCAAAGTGAAGACAAGATCACCCCCCCCACCCCTCTCCCCCAAGAAGTCTAATGGTTCACCCAAAATACCACACTTTTTACTTTACTTAATAAATGGTTTAATAGTACTAAAGCAAGTGAGGTAGATAATTACAAAATCATAAGGACTGAAAGAGAAAACCCTGAACAGGAACTACTTCACTCAATGTAGGGTCACCCAGTCAAAAATTGTAAATTTAATTTTCAGTCTATAAAATCACCCTAAAATAAAGTTAAAATCTAATACTAATTACACCAATTATGTTACAGCAGCATCTGTTCTAAGCAAAAAAAGATCTCAGTCCTTTCTTAAATTCGTTGAGAGATTCAATTTTTACGATGTAATGCAAAGCAATGTGATACGATACAATACTTTAATTCGGTAACACCGTGGTTTTCATTGACAATCAGAAGCAGATCACCTAGAATCGTATAACTCTTGATAATAGCTGGTTTTTTTTTTAAAAGAAAAGACAATTTGACCGCCGCGCATGGAGCTGAAAACCTTTCATATAAGGGCACATAAAATGTGCGATTCTGATTGGTCGCTAGTAATCCCCATCTTAGTTCTGACTCCATGAGGGAAAGTGAGACGCGTCTGGGTAATATGCTGCTGGTGACAATACAATGCAGTGTAACCTCCATTACGGCGGGACTCCACTTGAACGCCATTCTTCTGCCACTTAACATGGCTTTAATGGAAATCGCTCGTTCACGTTTCAAGCAATCCAAAAACTCTACGCTCATCTCATGAATCTTTGTGATGGGGTGTTTTGTAAATTTTTGGGCATGTTTGGGAGGAAACAGTTTTTCCAAAGGATTGGTAAAATTTAGAGAAATAAGAAACATTGAAGAACACCAAAATAGTCCACTGGCAACCTGGGGTCATTTTGAATGGGTATCGACTGTCTGCTGGTGTTCCAAATATCAATTTTTCTTTCAATCCCTTCTTTAAACCTCTTAAAATTTCATTCAAATTTAGGTTGAGTCCTGCATTAAGGGGACACCCTCGATGATCGGAACCAGGAGAAGTGTCCTTCTATTAAAGGTGTCCCATATTTGAGGTTCCACTCAGTTTAAACAGCCCGCCAGGGTACAATAAAGTTACAAACGACTAAGTAAAAAAAATTTACAATGCTAATAATGATCGGATAAAACCGTATTACACGGGTTAGAAAAGTAATAAAATAGCCAATGTGCGTGTAGCACAACCTCGTCTCAAAATACAATTATTAAACTCCTGGAGTATCTTGTTTGGAAAACGCGATGAAAAATTGTCATTGTTCCGTTTGCAGAACAGTTACAGATTGCAATAAAAAAACACGGCTGCAATCGCTGAAAAAAAAAATAAAAAAAAAAATCATTTCATCACTTATCACGTGACAAGATACTCCACGGTTTCCCGCCCCGCTATTTTGAAAGCGTTGCTCAGTTGGTTAAATGTGATTGTTAGGCTGCTAGGAATAAAAATGTTACTTAAAGCAAATTGTCATGAAAAGGTTTTGCTAGGAAGATAATGGAGCTCTCTCATCTCCCATTTCTTGAAGCTCTGTTCCATTACCTTCGTTGGCACCTTGGTTATCGACAGCTCGGTTATTTGGGTTAGCTTGGTTATTTTGTGTAACTTGGTTAGCCTGGTTTGGTGCATTCTGGTCAGAAGGAGTACTTACCTGACCTTTGCGTAATAACCATGTAATTCCACCAACAACATATAACAGTGCAGTTTTTACTATTTGATCTGCAGTATCCTTTCCATAAAATGACTGCCCTGCTAAGACTGTTAGAGCAGCAACAAAACACAGCCCAACAAAGGTAGCTGTAAACATGCACAAACGTTGAATAAAACTACTCTCATCTGCATCACAAATGGCACAAACTGAAACGAATAAGGCAACACTAACAAAGCCGACCACCGCCAAAACAGTCAAACCCCAGGTTGGGTTGATCATTATGCCGACTATCAGCCAACAAAAGTGATATGAAATTATGTTTGCACATGTGATGAAGACAATCCTTCTGTATATTGAAGTTTTCTTGCTCTCTTTGCAGAAATCACATTTTGTGCAGCACTGTACCATGCATATAAAAATCCCTTCAACCCAATTCGAAAAAATAGAGATATAAATTTCTGATGGGGTATTCTTATTACATGTAAATCCCGACTGATTGGCCAAATCAGAAATTACAACAAAAAGCTAAAAATCTCTGTCAGCAACAACAAGTGACATACATATTTTAAAGAACGTATCCACGGATCTTCTTTTTTATAACAAGCAAAAATCTGTTGCAACTCTTACACTTGCATATTAAGCAACCCTCCTCACCAGGTGCTAATTGACTTGCACAGCGTACAAATTTATCCTTTTTCTCAGGGTCATTTCCGAAGAATTTCAGGGAAAAGAAGGCTATTATTGGACCAAGTAACATAACTGAGAAAAAAGAACACCATAAAATTGCCTGATGTAACGACTAAGTCCTGTGGCATCTATGTCTGGTTGATGTCCCTGAATAACACACTCAGCTGTGTTCAATGTTGGATCCTGAATTCCTGGACTTACTGCCAGATCTTGTAACTGTAGAGCATTAACAAAACCACTTAAATTAATTCACTTTTCAGAGACAAACAGGTAAAGAAGAAATACTTACAGTGGTAGATTTAGATGTGCTCATAAAGTACGGGGGGGGATTTCTGGAGGCAGAGTGAAAGGGATATGTTAGGAGGGGTTGAGTAAAAATGCTTGACGAAAATTATAAAATCATGGGTTCAGCCTCAACTTTGTTTTTAAAAAAAGAGGGGTAAGGGGTCCCTGTCTGAGATCTGCCATGATATTGCTATAGCTTTTATCATTCTTTCTTTCCTTTCCATTCTAGGGATACAGTGAAATAGTACAACATCTGCAATTTGGTGTCCAATCCGAATTATAATCCAAACATGCTAATTGACAGGCCAACTTTGAGAACTAGGGTCGTATTATGAAATCAAACCCACCCAAATTTCAGAATTTAAGTCATGATATTGTTTGATGCAATAAAATATATTTAAAAATAAGCTATGCATAAAATGGCACTTTTCTATAGTAAAAAATGTGTTGTTCACAGAATTGAAGGTATAATAATAAAAGTAGTAGTAGAATGTAGATGTTATCAATTTTCGTACCTAATTTCCTCCAGGTCCAGTGCAACTGCATTTACTGAGATGGGAAATACGTTGGCCACGTTTTTTGGCCATATCTATAAAGGGTGCTTGTAGTGGTTTTTCATATCTCAGGCAACAGGCAAATTTTCTGAACTTTGAAATGTAATGTAAGTGAAATGCAGTTTACAAGGATCAGAAAATAGACAGATTATATGTTATTAGGATACGGGATTCAAAGTGAGATGAATGAGTGGCTTGATTATGTCTTGAGTTATTTGGAGTGAAAAGGCCCGGGGGGGGGGGGTACTCCCATATATGCGCTATAAAGGAATGTGCTGCTGTGAAGGATATGGTTTTCAGGCAGAGTCTGAGATAGGGTATAGTAATCAGAGAATTTTGGTCTAGAATAGGGTATCGTTTTCAACGAAACTGATCAGTTGCATGAAGAATTTAGTCTATAGACAAGTTAAGGTTTACTGGCAAATGGCATTTAGAAATCGGTACAGCGGGTGGTACGGTATTTTTACTGACCCCGATAATTAATAACAAAGAAAGCATTTTAAAATTTGGTCTAGGATAGGGTAGGTTTTTTTCAGTGTTTGGTCTGGAATAGGGTTGCAAAATGCAGTTAAAATGATCTAGTATAGGTAACTGGGTCTCAGAGTTCCAGTGGCACACCTCCACCCAAAAATTTCAGAGTACCCCCCCCCCCCCCCCCCAGGATAAAAGGTTAGTAAAAACTGTTCTTAGCAGTATATAAAAGTTATATACTTTGTATTTCTTTTATAATTATTAGTAAGGAATCAGATCACATAATAACTGATTAAAATTCTGAGGGACTGTTCAGTAGTACTTTGAAAGCATTAGCTCAGTTGTCAGACAATACCATTAAATAAAGTTTGAAATTCAAGCAAACAAATGGCCTCTGAATGTGTAATTATATACTCATATTAGTAATTTTAAAAACCATGAATTTGTACCTCAGCTAGCACTCTTGATAGCCTTTCATCAATAAGTTTTTCTCTTCTTTCCTTGTTTTCTGACACATTGCAGCAAAAGAGTGGAATTTGAATGTTGAGATTCTGAGTCCGATGTGTCACGAGGATGGAGCCTAGAGACAAAAATTCAAGGACAGCAGCAGGGGCAGCGACATACAGGCAAGACATACTCCATGTGTACATAGCTGGTGTAGAATCCTTTGTTTTATTGGGCCCATACACATTCACAAACACACGGACTGAAGATGGCTTTGATCTTCCAGGATACAGGGCAGATGAGATATTAAAATTGTTTTCAGACTTTGCCAAGCTACTGTAAAGTTGTTCGTAGGTATATATACAGGAAGATGAATTGGTGGAATTGATGCAATTATTGACAATATCAGCCTCATGAAGACTGTCTTGACCAAAACTCAGTACAACGTGGAGGTAAATATAGAGAATAACTTCTGCCAAATGAAGAGTATACATACTTGATTTTTTTTGTTGTTTACTGAAAACTTAATATGTCACTTGGTATTTCCTGCAATAAAGAATAAGACAAAATATATTTGAACATTGTACATAATCAGTACACTTCAATCTCACTAAAACATTACTATAATTTTATAGTAACAGTGGTACAGGAACTATTCAGGATATCTCTTTTTTTCCTTCCTTAAGGTGGCCTATCACAGTTTGCATGTGCAGTGTACAGTTTTCATTGCTGATGCATCGAGTAGCATGACTGTGCAAAAATTGTTATTTTTTCCTCTTAAACTCATACAGTCTACTGTATTTGAGAATGTTTGGTACATAGATCAGTAGGTAAAAGAAAGCCAGGTTGCAGAAAACCCAGTGTATTGTTCAAAATGTTGTTCATTACTGTCATGAGAACCGAATAAGAAAAATTGAGACTGTGCGAGGGGTTTTGGTGGCTTTATGTCCAGCCTTGTTGCCATGGCAATGTCACATACATGTCAACCTTTTTTTTTTTATTACATCACTTACGAAACAATTCAATATTTACGATGCATACACTACTTACAATGCAGTACTTATACAACTTGCAAGTATATTATAGTCCTTTCGCTATTTTTGATGTTGTTGTTGAACATATACACACGTACAATTAACATTCACAAAAGACAATCAGAAACAAAACGAAAACTACGACTAAAAGCTGACAAAAATTGTTTGCAGAGGCTATAAACACTGAAATAAATTGTATGCAAGCAAAAAATAAAGAAAAAATTGTTTGCTGAAAGTATGGCCGTTGGACGGAGACACAAAAAAAATTGTTTGCAGCAGGTGCCGCATATAAAAAAAATGTTTGCATGTGAAATTGTACCAAGACCATATACTGAGGCTGGAAAAAATAGCTTCCACTATAGAGGGGCAGGTGAAATGTGTTCGCACGACCTTTTTTTTTTTAATTTTTTTGGTTGTGAGCATGTAGGGGGATTCGGAAAACTGCATTCCTGCATTTGTGAAGTTAAGATATGATGAAAGACCGCATTTGTTTTTGGATTTTGGGAAAATTTGGGTTAAAATCTTAGCCTATTGTAGAGAAAAGATCCAAAGTCGCTTTTATCTGGGAGATTTAGTAACCCGTACGGGAGACCGTGAGATTCGTTCTGTATCCGGGAGACTCCCGGATATCGATAACTTTTTTACCATATTTGGGCAGTGTATCAATGTGTTGAATTATAATGTACATTTAATGCATACGGTTGGTAAAAATTAAAAAAAAGGCCAAAACAATAGAACGCCGAAAGAAAAACAACAGCGTATACATGTATAATTATGTATGGGGTTATACGGAAATCTTACCAAGTCAGCCCATTTCTCGAAACTCCCGGTAACTTTTCGGGCCCGAAGCCCGGGGGAACCCGAAGCCAAATATTGAAATCAAAATCTAAAGAATAAAAGCGCAGGTCCTAGCGAACAAACCAGTCCATTTTGTTTTGCTAACTGATAGTTTTATCGTATTATCTGCAAAACTTTTGAAACCTCGATCTTCAATGAAAATAAAACAGCTTTCCGGGTCCGGTAATTACCGGGTCTTTCGAGGGCCCCCAGAGCCTTTCACGCGCACGCCGGCTCCTGAAATGTGACACTTTTGATATCTGCATGCTTTGCATATGTACACTCAACTATGGTGGCCTAGCGTTCTCATAGCAAAATAACAGGTAAATGTGAAATCTAACGCGAAAAACTGAATAAAACTGAAATAAAAATAAATAAAATACTGAATAAAAGAAGAAAAAAGTTAAATAAAACAATACAAAAAATAATAAAAAATAAATAAATAGAAATTAAAAAGGAAAATAAAAAAATTAAATAAAAATTAATTAAAAATAATTAAAAAAGTGAAATACAAAAATTGAAAAGAAGTAAATAAAAAATAAAATAGAAAAAAAGTGAAATAAAAAATTAAGAAATAAAATAAATTTAAAAAAAATTAATAAAAAATTCAGTAAAAAAAATTCAATATAAAATTCAATATAAAAAAAGTGTAAAAGAAAATGAAAATAATAGACGAAAAAAAATCACAACATATGGTTTTCAATTATTTCTTGAATTTGCTATGAGAACGATCGGCCACGAAGCGGCCGAGCGTTCTCATAGCAAAATGATTTTCAAAATGAAATGTTGTGTATCGGCCTAGCGTTCTCATAGCCCGCTGTATCCGCGATCAGCGGTCTTCTAACCAAGATGGCGGAGAGCTCGATCAGACAAGCGGCTCGTTCGATCAGGAACAGTGACTGGGAGGACGTGATTTTCCTGAATATGCCTGGAGTTTAGGAACTCTGAGCAGAAGACTGGTGCTTTTCGGAATACAATACATAAAATACGATACTGACATCGAAGAAGTGGAAACGGCTGTACGCGAAGAAATTGAAGGGCCGGGATTGCTTGTTTCGTGTTGTGTCTCATAGCCCGCTGTATCCGCGATCAGTGGTACGCACGCACCTGCAATCAGCGGCCTTCTCCTCGAATTTGTCGATTCGCGCGCTTTTATCCTTCCTGAATCCTTCGCTTGACCGACCTGTATCTACGAGTACGATTCGAAATTCCTCTGTGTTGAAGTACAGCATGCCTCCACGTCGGCAGCAAGTTTGGAATGAGTTGCATCAGAAAATGTCAAACAAAAGGACAAGAAATGAAGGTCATTAAAAGAAGGGATCCGCGTCCGCGCCGCACGAGATAATTGTTCAAAGGCTCTCTTCAGAGCCCAATAACAAACAAACATACCATCCTGTCCAGCCCAGGGAATTTGTGAGTTTTAACTACCGACTTGACGCTCATAAATCTCAGGAAAGCGTGCGCAGATCATTTTAACCTACCAATGGGTTCTGTTGATGTACTGGTGTCAAATAAGGGACCGTCAGCCACTAATATCAGCCAGATACCGCACAGGAAAGATAAAGTAAGTTCATCGACCGGACCCTGCTGGGACAAGGGGGGGGGGGGGGGGGGGGAGGGGGGGAGGGGGGGGCTTCAGAGGTCCGCCCTCAAGTAACTTTAAAACCTCCTTTGCTATGGCCACGAAATTAACACAGGGCATTGTACATGTGAATTCTAATAACTACAGACAATTTGGTGTAATTATGCGTCAATCAATTCGCATAAAGGGTAGGGCATTTGATCACCTTTTTGGCCCAGGGGGCAGGAATTTGAACAAGACAACATTAAAAAGTTCAAATGCCACAAAACCTTACCAGTTCTATGTGATTAGATGACTTATATTACTTATTCCGTTTATAGATTCATACTATGCTTTTATAGTATTTTGTATTATATTTTATCATTGTATTTTATCATTGTATTTTATCATTTTATCATTGCCTCTGAAAATCCCCTTTGGGGACGTGGTAATAAAGTATGTATGTATGTATGTATGTATGTATGTATGTATGTATGTATGTATGTATGTATGTATGTATGTATGTATTTGACCACGTACTGTTTCCGGGGTAGAGAATTTGACCTTTTCCGGGGAGGAATACATGCGTACACATGGTGTTTTCGCAGTTTTCACTGATGGAGGATTTTAGAGTAAAATATTTCACTTTTGTGAGTGAATGGCTCACTCGAAATGGGCTTCAAAAGCTATGCAGTGTTTTTGAAGTTATGTATAAGGGATTGCATTGTTATATTTAGTCATAATAAAGCCACATGCAAGATAAAAATGCAAAACATTTTCGCCCTTTTTTTGACATTTGTCCTTGGGAGGTGCATTTCACTGTAAAATCGGACATAAAGGGTAGGGCATTTTATCACCTTTTTGGCCCAGGGGGCAGGAATTTGAACAAGACAACGTTAAAAAGTTCAAATGCCACAAAACCTTACCAGCTAAGTGTCTGATAAAATTGTTGTCATTAGCAACAGCAATGATAACATGATGCCATATTTATTTAAATAGCCACCATCTTGGAATTTGACATTTTGAATTCACATATTTCTCAAATTAGTGTTAAATAACCTTAATTAATAAAAAAAGAATACCTAAATTGATTTAAAGTGTTGCTTAATTAAGTGGAAAAAATACAAATTCATAAAAAAACTTGAAAATACTGATTAAAGCCAAAAATTGTGAATTTTCTAAAACATGGTTGTCAAAACATATTGGTAGCCATGGCAACATCAAAGTGGGTGAACACAAGAGACGAACATCTAAATATTTCCAGATAAATTTTGGGAAAAGTAACCCAATTCGGGTTATACATGTAGCTTTAATGGTTCGGAAATAACACATTGTCCAATTTGTTGTGGGCCTCAAAAGCCTATCACCTCCCCCCTGGTCTGGATAGGGTTAAAAGGGGGTCATTGTTACCTCAGAAATATGTTTATCTAAACACTAGCCTCCCTCCTCATTTTTGTTATTGTTGTTGTTATTGTTGGTTTAGTTTCTCTGATTTGCTCAAATGGTTTCTCAAGCTCAAGATTTAATGAATCCCATTAAAATTCAGGAAAGTGTAATTATAAATCACACCATGTTTCAACAACTTTCTGGGCTACATTAAGCTTTTGTATTATTTTTTCCTGTCTGAGGCATTTTTAAAATGTCAAGCCCACCTCACCCCTCCGTAACTTAATCTATAATAATAATAATAATAATAATAATAATAATAATAATAATAATAATAATAATAATAATAATTTAACAAACAATTAACTTTATTAAATTTTTTTTTAAATAATTACAATTATTAACCTACTAAAATGCTTAAAATATTCATAATTACAATCCATAATAATAATAATAATAATAATAATAATACAATGCATTTTTATAGCGCATTATTATAATAATAATAATACAATGCATTTTTATAGCGCACCTGTCATACAGTTATGTTTAGATGCGCTTTACAAACTAAAATGGTATTAAAACTATTAAAACTACTTTAAACAGCAGCTGGAAGAAAGGCGTGGGGTCCCCCCTCCTTATTTCCTCTTGCTTTTCTTTGCACCGCTGTTTACCAATTTGATGTGTGAAACTGGCTGCCCATAACTGAGTAAGCACTTCAGAACCCCCTTATTGTTGTGGCCAAAACTGTGAAGCCTCCCAATTTCTCACCCCCACCCTCAGATAAATAATGACTGGTAGCTAAGTTCTATGCCTTGTATATTAGAACTTGCAGTTCTTCCTTACTACTGAGAGGAGGGAGGGTGTGGGGAGGGAGGGGCGGCATTGGCATACTATATCAGCATTGAAAGGTCCAAAAGCCTTTGTGTTTAGTTTAATTAGCACTATTTAGTACAAAGTGGTTAGTACATGTACCTTTTGCAAGTTTGTTGTCTGTACTATATCACCTTTTATGTCTAAATTTTGTTCTTTGCTGATTTTGTTGGATTCATAATAGGTATATCTTGTGCGCTTTGCCATAGCAGACTTGCAAGACCAAGAGGAGGAAAGCTATGAGGATGAAAGCAATGTGTCTCCAAGTACTCAAACTGGAGGTATTACTACAAAAAAACAAAAACTAATACATAGACCAGAAACTGAGTACCCACAATCAGTTTCCATCGCTGCCCTACTAAAGGCTGGGCAACTAGTAAAGCCTAAAGAAAAAAGACAAGTTACATTTCCAATTGAGGCTTTTGATGTCAAAAAGCAAGAGTGGACAAGCATGGAGTCATTAGAAATTTTGGTCGAGACAGAGAAGTTCTCTTCAGGAGGCTTCAGAGATGCATTTAAAGGGGTAACCCTTAGCAGCCATTACACCCAACAGCATACTTGGGTTGTGAAAACTTATAACTCGAATGCCACAAAAGCAATTCAAGAAACAATGAAGTCAAATCTAGAAGATCATACCAGAAAACAAGTTCAAATGCATACTGCAGCTAGAGAAATCACTAAGTCTTTTGCTTCTAAAGTCCCCTCTAACTTTGGAGCATGTTTCAAGTACAACAAGGTGTACTACACAGTTTATAATGGCAGCCCAGCAACCATTGAAGAGTTTGTAGAAGGATATTTTCGAAAGTACATCAACAATACTGGCAAGGTCTGCAAACCAGATGACTGCATTGATGAAGAAGAAGTTCTTATTGAAAAGGCAGAGTGTCTGGTGCACTACAGTTATGATTCAAGTAAGAAAAAGCTTATGGTACTTGATATTCAGGGCAGTGACTACAATTTGTATGACCCAGAAATAGCTACAGAGGAACTCATGTGTGCTGGCAGTTCAGAAATATATTTCTGTTGTGGCAATCTTTCCACCATGGGCATCAACTTGTTTAAAGAAGCACACATCTGTAACAAGTACTGCAAAATGATGAAGCTTCCTTTACTGTAAGTGACTGTATATTGTTCCATTATGTGTGCTTACAACTACACAGAACTGTCCTATCAGTTGGGACTTATTTGAACTTAGACTTTTTACAAAGAGGAACACATGAGATTTGTGAAGTTACTGTTACATGTATGCTTTACAGTGTTTTTGCTGGTGCATTATTGAAGTTTAGGATTCTACTAGAGTTTTAACAGAGCGCAGTCCATAAACCCTTGAAATATAGCAACAACTACTGTATGTACTAGTTGTAAACGTTTTTGCTATAAAACAATCAACAATCAACCAGAGTGCAAACAGAAAGTGTGTAACATGAATACAAGTACAACTAAATACTGCTGTTACAGGGCAAATCCCATTGTTTTGTATTGTTAAATGGTGCCATTTAGTATTTATTAGTGTTGCTCACTAATTTGTCTCTGAATAAGATTCAAGAATTTGTTAGTACTTTCTTGATTTTGTGTTACTGGTTTATGGACTGTGTTCTTTGATATATACAGAAATGATGTCATATAACTACAAAAACATATGAACATATTGTTTTATCAGGATTAATATTATACATGTACTGAGTTTTAATTCATTTTATTGATAATAAAATGTATAACATTGCTGTTCTGCTCGTTTGCTAATAAGCTATAAGCTTTCCAAAACACTTGAATTAATGTGCAATCTCACTGTAACATATGCGCACTGAAACGGGGGAACAGGGGAACAACTATTTGGTTGTTTACATGATAAAGCTCTGGATGCAACTCTATATTATTACAATCACTGCTGTGATAAGGGCTCATTATAGTATGTCTTCAGGAAAAGGAATGTGGTTGCAGCATCACTTGGTTTCACATCCTCTATTTGAGGAATGACTCTCTCGCATTCTGCTCTGACAGCTGGGGTCAAGAAATCATCTCCAACAGTCATGACTTGAGATAACTCCTTAGCTTCATCAAGTGCCTGTTCACTTACTTGGAAGCCTGATGATTAAGAAAGGAAGGTAAAGGATAATTGACAAGTGGAATTTACATTATAAATTCCACCTTTAATAGGTGTAAACAACACACTGCAATTGAACCTAATTAATCTTTAATTCACAACAATACGCATCTTCGCGGTGAATACAACTCGAGTTCGTAAGGTCCTTTAACGATGGTTTCTGAAATAAAATTAATACGAAAGATAACTGACAACATGTACATAATGGAGGGAAGATAAACAAAGATATTTACCGAACGGCAGGATCATCAGGCTAGCAACAAACATTATATGATTCTCCTTAAACGAACAACCTTACAAGGGAAACGTAAACTGACTGTGGACTAAATTCCCCCTAGAACGACCGGAAACAGAAGTTACTTATTTGATCGTCTCTTTACAACAGGCATACCCCTAAATCAATTGCAATCTCAACCAGACATACCACATTGTTCAGCACCATAGGTCTCTGGGAAGGAGTACAAATGACTGGGGACTCCTTTTGGCAATTGGGCATCTTTTTGGCATCTAACCCTGTGAGAGTTCCATATTGTGTCCCGGAAGGTGTCCATTTCTTTTTGTATTATGGGTATGAAAACAAAGGCCAACAGATCCCTGTTGAAAAATGAAAAGAAAGGGGAGTTGGCTTAGAAAACATTTTCATGCAATAAGTTGATTGGGATGGGTGAAACTTCAAGCCCATGCACAAGTGCGTTTTCTGGCCTTGATTTGTGTGCCAACAATGAATGGAAAGGCAAAGAAATTAAATTTACAAAGTATGGTATGCTTTAAAGCTGATGTCATATAAAGGGCAGAGATAAGTTCAACATTTACAAGGGTGGTTGTTGATGAATAAACCCGACTGAAACCTACTTGAATAGCTGACCAAATAGCAGAATGTTGGCTTACCTGTGCATCTGAGAGTCCGGGTCATAATGCCCTTGTTCGAGCAACATCATTAGCTGTCTTTTGAAGTACTTTTCTAATCGGTTATGAAGCTCCTGCCACCATCTTTCTATCTGATTATTGCAAATTTTATGTAAGTGTAACTATTGTCCATGTTATGGTTTGAATTTACAAAGTAGCGTTGAATTGTATTTTACCAGGAAATAAAAATTCAGTTAATGAATCTTGATTAACACTTAATACCTTGTTATTGGTGGAAGTACCATAATGAACTGTGTCTTCTCCACTAATAGAGAGATCCTCAGCTGCATCCTGAATGATAAGAGAGTGTATTGTCGCCATGTGTCCTGTTTCTGATCCCCTGTCAAGCCTTAAGTGATTGCTGATAACTGTTATAAGAAATAGAGTCAAACAAACATTTGGCGTTTTAGTGAGGTCAGTGAGCATCTTTACATCCTTTACCTGGACTGTGATCAAGTTTACATAATAATATTGTAATGGTACGGTGCTATATATATATGTATTTATCAACATAGCCAGAGTGTCATTACCTTTCGTCTTATGCAGATGTTCCAGATACCATCTGCCTATCAGCTTTGGATCGGAATTTGACGTCCACAACTTTAAGAAGAGAATATATCCACTAAAAACATCTTGCAGGCCGTAAACTGCCAGGGGAAATGTGCTCTTCATAAAGCCCATGAGCTTATCATGGCCATCTCCAGAGTGGGTGTGATTAGGCCCCTTTTAAGAATAAATTTAGAATACATATCTGTAACCATGGGAGCACAATAGAAGTAAACAGGCCTTCGATGGGGGGGGGGGGGGGGGGCGGGGTGGGGGTGGGGGGGATGGAAGATGGACTTGTTGTTCCATTGAACATAGTGTGATATGCAAGTCAAAAACTATCATCGATATACTACTGCACATACTTTCTTGCGTCATTGGCATGCTCATAAGCGTGCCCACAGTCTGAACCAAGAGGGTTTCCTTTGAAGATAAGTTGGCCAAATGAATAGGCGGTTAGGAGACAAGCAAACACAAGCGAAGTAAGGTACAGTAGGCAGTTTTTATTGGAACTTGTTTGTATTTGTTAGCTCCTAGAATGGACCGTTTTCCCCATACAAATCCTTATAATTTTGTTGTCACGTAACGGTTTTAATACTGTGACACTCGTGTAGCGCTTGGGCAATCTTTGGTTCAAGGGGGGGGGGGGGGGGGGGGGCGGCGGGCTTATTATGGAGGAGCCTAACAGTGAGAGAGGGGGTGGGGGCTAATATAGCGTTTACGTTACTTTAGTTCAGAAAGATAATAGTCTTACCAGTGAAGTAAAGGTACCGGTTGCACCCCGTCGTCGTTTTTTCTTACCGACATTCCCACGGCGTTGAAGTCCTTCTGGGTCGACTAGCCCCATAACATCATGTACTAGGTCACGCGGAACAGCTAGATTGTGTTGATCTCTGAGTTTTTTGTGCATTGCACGATAACCAAGCAACTGTCCCGGCCCTTCAATTTCTTCGCGTACAGCCGTTTCCACTTCTTCGATGTCAGTATCGTATTTTATGTATTGTATTCCGAAAAACGCCAGTCTTCTGCTCAGAGTTCCTAAACTCCAGGCATATTCAGGAAAATCCCGGCGAACAAAGTCCAAAATCTCCTTTCGCCTCAGATTTTGCATGACATAACGTTGCAGATCTGACTTCAGTTGTTCATCGTCCTCCCAGTCACTGTTCCTGATCGAGCTCTCCGCCATCTTGGTTAGAAGACCGCTGATCGCGGATACAGCGGGCTATGAGAACGCTAGGCCGATACACAACATTTCATTTTGAAAATCATTTTGCTATGAGAACGCTCGGCCGCTTCGTGGCCGATCGTTCTCATAGCAAATTCAAG
Source organism: Cladopsammia gracilis (assembly GCA_022457155.1). Lineage (NCBI taxonomy): Eukaryota > Metazoa > Cnidaria > Anthozoa > Scleractinia > Dendrophylliidae > Cladopsammia > Cladopsammia gracilis. The sequence goes on from JAJGOT010000191.1 coordinate 48,034, forward strand.
AAATAATTGAAAACCATATGTTGTGATTTTTTTTCGTCTATTATTTTCATTTTCTTTTACACTTTTTTATATTGAATTTTATATTGAATTTTTTTTACTGAATTTTTTATTAATTTTTTTTAAATTTATTTTATTTCTTTATTTTTTATTTCACTTTTTTTCTATTTTATTTTTTATTTACTTCTTTTCAATTTTTGTATTTCACTTTTATTTTATTTTTAATTAATTTTTATTTATTTTTTTTATTTTCCTTTTTAATTTCTATTTATTTATTTTTTATTATTTTTTGTATTGTTTTATTTAACTTTTTTCTTCTTTTATTCAGTATTTTATTTATTTTTATTTCAGTTTTATTCAGTTTTTCGCGTTAGATTTCACATTTACCTGTTATTTTGCTATGAGAACGCTAGGCCACCATACTCAACTTCGTTTTCGCGGAGTAAAAAAATTCTGTAACTTTGCCAGTTACTCTGAACTTTCAATATAGTAGCTAAAATAAGTCTTCTTACGTGTAAAGGTAACCTTACCTCAACGTCTAAACGTTTCACGCCTTTTGACAAGTTTTCAAAGAAATCTGGCACGCCGAGTAACCGCGCACTTGACAACCAGGGCTTGACAACCAAGCCGGAAGTAAAGCAGATCAGCTAAGCCGCGCCGATCGTGGAGAAGGCGCTGGCGACGAGTGTGTGGGTCACAGCTAGAAGATGTCAATGCAACAAAGATTCAATAGGGCAAAAGGAGTATTTGGTTTACCAAATAATGATGAAAAGGAAAAGCCCTCCGAAGAAGGTAAGGTATTCAAGGATGAGAACACCAAAACAAACCCCAAGGGAATTAAAGACGAGTCATGCTTTTGCCGTGCCGAACTTCTACATGTAAGCTTAAGGACGTTGAACGCGCGAAAATCTTCTACAAGACAGATTTTTTTCAAACTTATGCTACGGTCTGATAATGAGTTACTGATGTCAGAAATGCCAAAAAAATTGGGGGTCACCGAATTGATTTAAGAGATATAGTGTGTAGAAATATACCCTGTTTTTGAAAAGTTAGTCCTCGTAACATGACATGGTGTCCATGGCTTTTAGTTAAACAATATCAAAGATGAATCGCTGGGGAGAAACTTTTATATTCAAATGTTATCTAAGTGGGCCTGATTCGTAAATAATTCGAACTGTTTTCAACCTTTAAATGAGTTAACCCTTTAAAGAGGGCATTCGGAAACAACATACAGCTGAGATATGAGTGCAATTCGACGTCGCGTGGATAAAAAAATGAAAAAAAATCAAACTTCTACAAGACAGATTGTTTTCCTTTTTTCACAAACTGTAGATTATCGGTAAAGAAAGTGATATATGAAGAAAAAAATAGGTGTCCCCTACCATCCAAGCGAGTTAAATCAAAGCAAAGTTAACGCAACGGCTACCATCCCTTCATGTGAACAGATTTCTTCCTTTGCGCGCGCGCTCATGCATGACGTTGCGACATGAATTGCGTGCACAGTAAGGATGCGCATAAACAATTGGCGCGAACGTCCTTAAGGCCCGGTTCAAACGTCGAACTTTAAACATGCCGAACCTAATACCAATTTAGGTCGACCCAAACTATTAAGTTCGACTGTTGATTGAGACGGTCAAACTTTACATGTGCTGAACCTATCGTGGCGAAAAGAAATATCATCCTTACTGCTTAAAATAGGGAAATAAACCGAAAAAAGTATTCACCAAGCCTGGAAATTAAAAAGAGAGGGGGTTTAATAAATTTCTTGTTCTAAAGAGCTTATTGAGGGCTTATATATGCATATTTATATATGCATTTTGGCATCGTCCCATTCTGATATCCACATACTTATGTATTCCATACCAGCTCGGTATTGTGGCATCCACAGGGCATGCTGGTATTGTGGCAACCACAGGGCATGCTGGCATCCCACAAGGCATCCTGCCATCTACCTGGCATTCTATTGATACAACCTTTATTGCCATGCAGGTGGCAGTAGGCTAGACAATTAATAGTTGAAAATTGAACAAAATTCTGAGACATGTTTTCCATAACATTCTAGATATGTTTTGTGATTTATGTTTGGATGATGTTGGTTAATGTATTATCAATGTTAATCCATGCAGAGAAACCTGAGAGAAATCTTAAGAATAAGAATAAAGATAAGGGCTCAAGCAGCAAGAAGATCAACACAACTGAAAAATCAGGTCAGTAAAAGATATAGACAGTCATCTGTCATCTACCTGGCATCCCACCCTACCACCTAAGCATCCCTCTAAGTGGTAATGGCATCTCATTTGGCATCCTGTCATCCCACCTGGCATCCAGCAGGTATCCCACCATCCACCTGTGGTTCTTAATACCACCTTGTGAAATCTGCTGTCAATCACTTAACATTCTGTCATCCCACATCAGGGCATCCTAATGCAATTCATCCCACAGCTGGGCACTCTGACATCCCACCAGCCACGCTTGTTACAATCCCACAATGTCGCAGACATTCGACTGCCATTTCATTCTTTCATCCCACTTGGTGTCACTTGGTGTCCCGGCATCCTGTCATTCCCTGATTGATCCCCCGGGTGGGTACTCCCATATAAAAATGACAGGGGGTGCTCATCGGAAATTTTCAAAAAACACCCTAAAAGGTACCATAATCCCGTTTGATGGGCGTGGCTCAAAATAATTTTTACCCCTAAGAGGTACCAATTCTTAAACAACACATCTCTTATTCCGTTATATTTTTTCGGCTCATACCTTTAAAGGTACCGCCATAATTCTAATGGTGGTCATTTTAGATTTTAGTACCCTGCTAAGTGGTACCAATCTACCAATTTTGACCCCTAAAAGGTACAACGAGCACCCCCGTCAATTTTATATGGGAGTCCCCCCCCCCTGGCATTCTACAGTACTATAAAATTGTATTGTAAATGTACTGTATGCCATCCCACTGACATATATAGTAGACTGTACTTATAGATAAATGAACACAATCTGAGACTTCTTTTGCAAAACATTTTGGATAGCATCATTTTTTTCACTGATATAATGCTAACTTTAAGGACTTGAATTGAATAACTATATTTCAGCACTTTAAAAAATGGTAGATATATAATATAATTTCTTAGTATAGTAGTACATGCACATCCACATCGATCCACATCGGAAGTGACTACATCGTGAGACAAACGAAAAATACTTCTTTACTAGTGTGTTCACCACGATGAACAACAACAACCCTTATTACGATAGTAGTACATGTATGTAATTTTCTGTGACATTGGTTACATTATGTTAACCCTAAAGGATGGGAGGGAATGGGCAATTACAGCACCTGTGCTAGAGCTGAGCCGCCATGTGGGCCAGGGACCGCTGGCCAGCATTGTGTCAAGTTTAACTTACCCTAAATTATATTTAGCCACATTTAACAATTATTTGTTTTTCATGCAGTCTATTTGTCAGAATGATTGTCAAATTTCAGAATATATAATAGCGAATTTATCATTATCTCAGCATGTTAAATATCACATCCCTTTTTTTATCAGAGAAGAAACCTAACTTCACTGATTTGGCTACTCATGGACCATCCAGGGAAAATAGAGGAAACAATGCCGACCAGAGAGATGGAAAAAATAACATGAACCCTGCAGGTACCCACTGTTTGTAAAAAGTACAAATTAAACGTTTTGCAAGAATGCAGAAAAAAAAACCCTGACTGAAATGTTCTCCGCTTTAAAGGGGCAGTGTCACAGGAATGTGATGTCATTTCAAAAGCTGCAAAAGATGTTTTTTTTTTGTATAAGAAAAACCAAAAAAATAATGGTTCTTTATATGTGATAAATTTCCACAAAATGAACCAAAACTGGGACACTGGAGAGAGAGAGAGAGAGACACTGTGCATGTGCTGCATGCCGTATAATTATTAGTTAAGTTTTACAACATGTTAAAGGATCAAATTAAAAAATTAGTAGTTGAGGCTCACATTAGTCTCCTTTGTCTGTCCTTGAGAGAGAGGAAGTAGGATTCCACATTCGTGACCTGCTTTAGGCAAAATGCCGTATTTGTCTTCTTCAAAGTTAAATTAGGCGAAGCATGAAATGTTAAGTTAATTATAGTTCTATGATTGGCACCACAAGTTACACTGGCTTAATTGACTTAAATGTTGTGTTCACACTAGGAGAGCAAAACATGTTTAGTCTGATCACGAATGAAACATGCTTCACTATGAAAAGTGTTCACATCAGGCGGCGCATGGTGCGAATCATGATCAAAACATGTTTACACTGAGCATGATTGAAGCTATCTCATGAGGTAGTTTTGATCTGAGCCAGACAAAGTAGGTTTGTGCGATGTTGTTTCTTTGCTAAACTATTGACAAGTGACTGATTTAAACCACAAAATCATACAATAGATGGTTTTCACTCACGTGACCTTCAGTCCTGTGGGACTCAAATGACAAAGGCCATGGCGGCCATGTTGGCGCACATAACAAAAGAAGTTCATTAAAATTCTTTTGTAATTGTGCACCAATATGGCCACCATGACGTAACGTGAAAACCACCTACAGTATAGCAAGGTCGAGCTCTATTTGTTTTGGTTCATGTGTTAAGATTCTATATGCGAGCTTATCTGCTTCTTCTTCTTATCTGCTTCATAAAACAGAATAAATTATAGAACCAGGTGTGAAATGTGGTTTGAAATTTATAGGACAATTATTTTCGAGTAAATCAAAAATCATTTTCAGGTCATGATATAGGCATTAACGGTAATTAATAGCAAAATATTTCCAAAATGCCCGAATACATATAATTGCTGCGGAACGAGCGTAGTGAGTGAGCAGCAACATAATCAGGATTTAAGAGAAATATATGAGAAAAAAATATAAGCTAGGAAAAATCTCGATTTGATCGCTTTTTACCAGAATTCACTGCGCCACGAACACATTTTGGGCCAGAATGCACTGCGCCACGAACAATAGCCTCGCTTGCTGCTTCAAGCTCAGTGTTCGCTGCGAGATTTGTAATACAGTATTTTGGTCCAACATGTCCCAGTCGAAATCGGAACTGAAGTGTCGAAGACTACTACGAGTTGAGCGGGGACTGCGAGGCATGGTGATAGGACCGTTGAATGGCAAAGATTTTCGAAGATTGTACGGAATAAAAGACAAATTTATTTTGAAATCACTCCGACAGGGGTCGATGAGACTGAGCTGAGCTGAGCGCTTGGGGACGCGAAACCTGAGCTGAGCTTGGGAGACGCGAACACACAGTAATTAACCTAAATTTTCACACCTTCCTCGTGGTGAACGCGTCCTTTACGCAACAATATTCTACAGACATTGCAGGAACTTGATGCGTGAATTACAAACCAAAATTAGTCTTATTAGCTGGAATTTTCGTCGATTCATCCCGGTTACATTTGCTTTGCTTCCCCTCAAAAAACGAAAGAGAAAATTCTGTAATACCAGCGAGACGATAAAACAGCATTATTACAACAAATTTACCGCAGCAATTACTATCTTTTGGATACACTAGTAATATTTTAAAACAGCCAGTAGTTAAAATAATGATTGTCCTTTTAACTTTGCTGACTGACTGACTGTTTTAAGCTGGTGTTGCTATAGTAACCGCTGTATAGCATCACAGCAATCGAAGCAATACTTGAAGGGGTCGTTATTTATTTTTCTCGCTCAGATTTGCCTCATATTTGGTATGTGAACTACACATTCATTGAAAGGGTCGGAGCATAACCATTCTATGTTGAATTTTAGGCCTTGTTTAAGTTTTTCTTGCTCAGGTTTGCCTCATTTTTGGCATGTGACCTACAAAGTAAGCTTAACTGCAAAACATTGTTCAGAATTTTTTATGCTGGTTTTTCTGTCGTTTTAGAGAAATAATGTATGTAAAAAAAAAACTAAACTAAACTACCCGAAGAAAGAAGAGTTCTAGCCTGGACTTACGCATGCCTGGCTCACTTATTGATCACGAGCTTGCTATGGCAACACATAGTCTGTAGCGTGCGTATTAAATTAGCCAATGTTTTTTAAAACATATTGGCTTATATGCCTGGTGATGGAAGGACATCATGAAGTCCGGAAATCCTTATGTCTCTGGTACCTCTCGAAGAACTGAGTTGTGTGGACAATGGTGCACAAGATGAGCTGGCGGGAAAGTCTGGAATCATTTTGGATCAGAACAGGGGCAGCGTTGTGAGTTGTGGGCCATTTTCCATTCTTTGGCGTGGTCAAAATACCCGATATCCAAAGTGCTTCCAGACTTATAATATTTTCTGGCCATCTGAAGTGAAAAAAAAAAACCAGCATAAAATCAAGAAATTCGGGTAAACTTTGGGATTCATTTTCTTGAGCGGGATTCAATGGGATCGAGACAGGTAGTTTTTTTTTTTTTTTTGCATACGTTAATATTTCTCTAAAACGTCTGGATAAAAACGGCAAAAAGTAATTCTGAACAATGTTTTACAATTAATGTGTAGGTCACATGCCAAAAATGAGGCAAACTGAGCGCAAAAGAATAAAATAAAAAAGGCCTTAAATTCGGCATAGATGGTTATGCTCTGAGCATAAGTTTCTTTAAAATTGTTTCACATGATTTGCATATTTACAGGAAAAGCGTAAACAAATCATTCTCAACAGACCATGCACATGACATATTGGATGGCTTCAACACTTGTGCTTTAAACCTTGTAAAAGCAAACGTAATTGCAATCAGGTCTTAAAATAGCAGTTGGAGTGTCTTAAAAATTGTTTTAGATGAGAAATTGTCTTTGGTTTGGTCCATGCTTTCCTTGCTTATTACTCTCACAAACATGCTAAATCTCATTACAGCTTGTGCAGTAGCTACAAGCATCCCAATAAAATGTTTCGTTTCCTATTGCCCAATATTCAGATTCCAGATTCACTGCCCGACAAGCTAGAGAGTTATAAAGTCATTTGATTTCTTGATTTGGATGTCCATTGTTGTAAGCTCTCCTTAAATAAAGCTTCTTCCCCTTGTTTTTTCAAACTTAGGCTACAACTGCACAGTGTTTCCGAGTGACATAAATAGTTCTATTTTTCTTCCCCAGACTTTAAGATGTTATCGCAACAAATCCACCGGGCAGCAGGAAAAGGTTTTGAAAACCTAAAACGTGAGTGCGCTTCTATTGAGCTTTCTTCTTTGGACCAGCTGGATGAAAGAGTAGATTATCGCTCGGTTGAGGTGGATGGGACTTCTGAGCGACTCTTGCCAGCCAGCAGACCACCAAGATATGTTCCTCTTAAAACCACCGGTGATGGAAATTGTTTATTCCGGGCAGCATCAATATTTGCCTTCGGACATGAAAACCGACATGTTGAAATGCGTGTAAGGACAGTGATTGAGCTTGCTGTTAATAGCGAATTTTATCTGGCGGATGAAGACATAGAGGAAAGGCTGAAAGCCGAAATACCGACCTTGAATCCTGATCATGACTTTGTTAAAAATGAATTTGAAAAAGAAGTACTAGAAAGTGCTCGTGACTCAGACTGGTCGTCGTATTGGCATCTTCAGGCTCTTGGAACTGTCCTTAAGCGTCTTGTGCAAAGTGTTTATCCGGATCATGGTAGGAGTGATATCAGAAAGTATTATGATGCAGTTATCATGCCTCGATTGAGTGATCAAGACAAGGAACCTCTTGCAATCATGTGGACACACACTACTGGAGATGATGCATTGAACTTTGAACCAAACCACTTTGTACCATTAATTTATGCTGACAAGATAACATCTTTCAGGACTGAAGGTGAGTTGTGCAATACCAGTGTACACCTCTTAGTTAACAAATAAAACGTTAGATTTTCTAGTAGAGAATTAATAATAAAGATAGCTACTGAAAATCTTAAAGTTCTCATGCCACGGTTGTGTTTAGGCTTCTAACGCAGGTTGACAACGTTTTTCTTTTCTTCCATACTGAAATATGGTAAAACTGATGCACTCATATTTGGGTGTTAAATGATTACATAATAATTATGCTGTTTCAAATTTTTCTTTGGTTTGAATTTTTTTTAAACAGGTTAATTTCTATTTTTCTTTGTCTGAGATTCAACGTAATCTGAGACAAAGGAAACAAAAATCAAACTGGTTTGAAAATTTTTGAACCGAAGAAAAATTTGAGCCACAACATATACATGAAAAAATTACACAGTTTTGATTGGCTAAGAGCAGTGCAGTCCACTATAAAATGGCATCAAAAATCGTGAATCGTGATCGTGAACCTTCAATGTTTCGTGGGGACGTTGAATTGAGCGGTGTAGTGTTTAGCACCTCACACTTCCAGTCTGAAGGTTGCTGCCTGTTCGAGCCCTGATCCCAGCTGTTATCATGTTGTTTCCTTAGATAAGAAATGTTGTCTCTCTCCCCCCAGGTGTGTAGATTAGGTACTGGGGTAAAATTGCAGTGGACTAGCATCCCATCCAGGGAGGATAGTAATGCGCACACAGGCTTCTTGTTAAGGAAACTGGGTAAAGCTTTCAGTTGGCAGTTAATTGGTGCAACTTAATTCTGTCTTAAACTTTTTATTGATTTGTTTACTCTTCCAGAGCCCAAGAATAATGGTCATGTTCCATCTAAGGGCGACTACAAATCCATTGATCCTTTACAGAGTGGTGAGAATTAACATTGTTTTTCTATTATTCTAAAATTGAAGTGTTTCGATCCCCTTTGACTACTTTCTCGCCTTTTTAAAATCTGTTACCTAGAATGTTCTTTATAAGGTTTTCAATGACTTTCCTAACTTTATTATAGAATTAACTAGAAAAGCACTCGTTAATTTGGTTACATTGAATTTGTTTGTTAGTACTTATGATTCAAAAATCAATAACCAAAAGTACTCAAGTCCTCGACATAAACTAGAATATTTCGATTTTTGTCCTGTTCGAAAGGAAACAATGTATTTAGTAACTAATGTCTAAACCGTTTTTCAATCCGATCAAGGGGAAACGGTTTCTTCTCGGCCGTACTTTTCACATTTGCACGGCCACCATTAATTAAATTTGCATGTTTCTGAAGTTTCAAAAGATATCCCTGTGCGGTGGTAAGCTGTGTGGTGGTGTAGTGGTAAGCCTGTGTGGTGGTGTAGTGGTAAGCCTGTGTGGTGGTGTAGTGGTTAGTCTGTGCGGTGGTGTAGCGGTTTTTTTCGGTCGTAATTTTCACATTTGTACGGCCGCCATTAAATTTGCATGTTCCTGAAGTTTCAAAAGATAGCCAGCGAAAGTGAAGTGAAGTAAAGTGAAGGGATTTTTTGGAACTTCAGAAACATGCTGCCGTGCAAGTGCGAAAAGTACGGCCGTAAAAAAACTGTTTTCCCTTGATCGGGTGGAAAAACGGTTTGGGCAGGTTACTAAATATATAGATTATTTCCTTCCGTAAAATGCACAAAAATAAAATTTGAAAATTTGATTGAACTGGCACTTTAAATTGAAGAAAAGAAACAGGTAATTTGGCAATAAAATTTTGTAATTAAAAATGTTATCTTTTATGTTAAAATAGAGAGAGAGGCATAGTAAGACATAAGTATAACTGCCTAATCAAAAGAAAAACGCCATTGAAAGAATGAGTAGTCGACCCGTGGAAAAAGAAACGAAAGTTTGACGATTCCATCTTGGTTTCGACGCCTGGTCTACTGGTCTTGGGGTGAATCGCTAATTTAAACAAAAATTATGTGATGATGAGACCATTGAATAATAACCCCGGCAAATTAAAACTTGTATGTACATACCATACGTTCTTTCGTTCATTTGTTCCCACCTACCTATACGCTTGCACACAACATAAAGTCTTAACAAACCATTGGTTTGACCTTCTTACATTATTGTGACTAAAAGTAGTCCGGTTAACCCAACTTCATAGGCTGAAATAAGTGCATTTGAGCTATGAAAGCATCGTTATTACAAAAGGCATCCACTGTACATATCATGTTACCACTAGATAACCAAAGCACCCTAAAATTCCATAAAAAAAATTCTTTCAAAAAGCTAACTTTCAGTAATAATCTGAAGAATGATTGATTGGTGATTAAATCGTGAAGATGTTTTTTTGAGTTACAACCTCCGTTGAAAACAAAACATTTCAATAAGTTAATTTCATCAACAATCTACGAATGTATTATAACAGTCCATTAACTCATTGCCAATAGATGAGGTTTGAAGGAAGGTGCCTGTAAGGATGCTGAGAATGGTGGAACCATGTGACTGAGCTGAGCGCATAACGTGTCCATGGCAACCTTGTCAGCAGCAACCACCAACGGCACCATCACACACTGAAAAATTCAGTGGAAGTTCTTACCATGCACTTACCTAAAGGAAGGGAGGGAAAGGGCAATAACAGCTACAAGGCTTTGAAATGATTTAGCTGCAACAAGGACAATTGCACAATGATTATCAGAAACACGAGCACTGTAAAGTCCTACTGCCTCGTTATACAAAGAGACCACTTGTGCCACAGCTGAGCTGCCATGTGGGAGACCACTGGCTAGCATTGTGTCAAGTTTAACTTCGCCTAAGTTACATTTAGCCATATTTTACAATTATTCGTTTTTAATGTATATTTGTCAGAATGATCATCAATAATAGTAATAATAAATTTATCATCATATCAGCATGTTCAAATATATCACAATTTTTTTTTATCAGACAAGAAACCTGACTTCCCTAATGCGGATGAAAGAGGAAACGACCAGAGAGATAAAAAAGGTAATGTTAAGTCAGGTAAAATGATAAAAAATGCTTGTAAGTATGCCAAAACCACTAACTTTAGAGTTATGGCATACCGCCATCTCCAAGTTAGTGGCTTTGAGTTATTATCCGCTTCATAGACAATACTCTGTTCTTCTTAAATAATGGATCCCTTCATTATATTAGCGATTTCTGTTGTTTTTATCTTGCGTTCCGTTTTCCAAAAAAAAAATCACACTTTTTAACACGTTTTAAATTAATTTTTATTCGTGTTATTTTTAACCCGTGAATAAAAGCAACAGATAGGTAGCCAAAAGCTCATATTTTAAATCATTTTAGCCAGACAACGTTTTTACATTTTAATCACGAAAAATAATGGTCCAATATTGTGATAAGGAATCACAAAATGTACCAAAACTGCCGATGAATGTCTCTAGTCATAGACGGACTGGGTCTGAATGAATTGTAACTTGAATGACGTTAGCTGAACTTTTTTGAAGTTCCCACGTTTATGTTTCCAAAATGGGCAAGAACAGAACATGTTCATTTGTTTTTCTTCCAGTAATTGGTTGATTTCTTTTCTTGGTGTTTTAGTAGTATTTCGGTAAAAAAGCAAAGGTATTGTAGCATGGTTTTGACCAAAAAGGGGGAAAATCTCTATGACATGACACTGCCCCTTTAATTAAGCATGTATAGGTTGAGGTTTTATACAACCAGACCCTGGAAACTAAATATAGTTTAGTTATGCGTTTTAATATTCTTTTTGTTTAGTTACGTTTGGACTAAATTAGATACACCTAATTGCAGGAACGTTGTCATGGAAAAATTCTTAGTCAGACTAGACTAATTGATTCGATGCATTCAATTCATTTTTGTAAAAAGGTGGCATTTCAAGAGGTCCATATCATCAAGAGACGGGAAATCTCAAACGGGTAGAGCCAGGTAAAACCCTTTAAATGTTGTGTAACAAAAATAGTTTACTAAATGTGCTTTTCAGTTATGCATTATTGTTGAATACCAAACCTAAATATTTGTATATGGGGCCTCTGTTGATACCAGTTTATGTAAATAGCTGAAGGTGCTACCCTATTCAAATAAAGATATCTATTGGGATAATGCCGAGAGTTACCTACATGGACTTTTTGAAACATTGAGTTTAATATTTGTGAAGTTGATCAGGCTCATGTTTTGTTATGAGTTTGTTCCGTTTGGCTTTATTATAACTATACTAGTTCTCTTTATTTTTAGGTTATAATAAAGCAATACAGAACAGACTAATTATAAGACAGATTCTGGATAGCAACAACTAGCAATAACATTGTTCGGTTGGTTAACGTTTATTTCCTTCATTTATGGAACTCGGAAAGTTACCCGTGCCCACAATCAGTTACCATATGACGAAGTTAAGAAATATAATCATTTCTTTGTGATTAGTCAATAAGTCATTTAAAAAGAACATTAAAAGTGAATTTGGTAGGTTTCTAAAAGCAAAAAATGCTCCGGTGGCTGCTGGAATAAAGTTCATATTAAGTAATGACGTGATTTTAAATGCTTGTGAAGCGAGCCATGTATACGGCACCCAAATGTTCCCAGCAGTATTGGTACACTATAATAAAGTTAATTAAAAATGTTGGGTACCAAAGGATTCGCAGAGAGAACAATCGTACTGCAGCACAGCAAAATACTTTTTTAATACTCTCCGTTTACTGTCGTGTTGCAAAAGCTGTTGATAATGGGTCACGCTGAAGATGTTCCGCCAAAACGAAATGATTTTAAAAAGCACTCTTTTTTTCTTACAGGCTCCTTAGTGGCAGACACAATCACACACGATGTCTTTGTTATGGATGAACTCGCTCTTCGGTTAGATCATCCAGGACGAGTACCAAACTCGCAATATTGGTTACATCTTGCTCAGCGTTTTGAGGTCCCAGAAGATATAAGAATGCTTTTTCAGAAAAATTCTGATTACAAGCCAAGTGAAAAAATGTTTGCATACTTAATTGCAAGAAAACCAGAATTCACTATCCACCTTCTTAAAGGTGATTTTTCAAAGATCCACAGACATGACCTCGTCTCAATGCTAGACCAAAGCAGTCTAAAAGGTAGGTACTAGGTATAAAAGAATGCAGAAACTTCTTCCCGGACTAATTCGTCTATCAGGAAATCCAAGGGTGTTGAAGTTGAAATTTAGAAATCGATTATAAATATACAAACATAAAAACCACTGAAAAATATATTTATGAGTCATGCTTGTTTGTCCGTTTTACCGACTTCGTGAGCCAGTAAGACACCACTAATGCACACATAACGTTTCATCGGTTCGCCATTGAACAAAATGACAGGCACCAGGCACGGAAACTTGTCTGATTAAGCACAAAAGATAAGGTTGGGAAGGTGCAACGGTTAGAGCCTATCGGACTTTTGATCTGAAGTCAGCGGTTGAAGTCCTACTCTCTATCATCGTTGCTGTTTTCTTTCTTTTTTTTTTGGCGGAGGGGGGGGGGGGGGGGGGAGTAACTATTCTGGACGCTGTCTCCTCGCCCGGCTGTATAAATGGTTACCAGCGAACAAATTGATGGGTGTTGGGGAGGGGTGACCTTGTGATGGACTAGCATCCAATTTGGGGGAGTAGCAAACATAAGGTTAGAAAACTTTGTATAATTCTAATCATTTATACATATTTAGGTACTGACAATTTGAAAGAACTTTGCGAACAGGAATCGGTGACTTTTCACGACATTTGCTTAAAGCTGGACTGCAGCAGTTTAAATAATTGGGTAGACCTTGGTAGGGCGATAAAAATTCCAGATAACGTGTTGGAAAGGTGTGCAAGATCTGGCGGCTATGCGGAAACAATCTTAGATATAATCTACACAAGAAAACCAACGCTGCAAATTGAAGAGATGAAAGATGCTCTTAAACTTATGAAAAGAGATGATGTGTGTAAGGAGCTGAATAAACTCCAAGGTAATATATTTTTAATAGACTTCTTCCGTGTGTTACTGCAAAGCCGGGAATCATACAAAGCCTAGTCGTTTGAATACTACCTAAAATTCAACCTAGAAAATTGTTTCTCGTCTACAAAAACAATCAGAGTATTCGCTCTATTTTTCTGTAAGCGAAGGCCGGTAGTTAATTTGATTTTATTATGCCTCATTGACAATTTCCTCCTAGAAAATTCAATCTAGCTGTGGCGCTGATGAGATCTTTTAAGTAATGATCCGCATAAGAAGGATAGTGCCGAACGGCAATGCACGATGGAATGTCAACTTTTTTCATTGTTACAACTAGTGATCTCATTGGCTTAGACTCAAAAACCGCTAAAAAGTTAAGGTTCAAGGTGCATTTAGTCTAATTTTTTTTAAGGTTTCAAGTATTTTAAGACCCAATCGCACAGCATGCAATTTTTAAAAGATATTGTATTTGGGAACTTCATCAAAGAAGCAAAATTAATAGCTTTTATCTTCTGCTATTCTGTCTGGTTAAGCACGAACATTTCCTAAATTATACTTGACGCAAATGGCAAATGGATTTTCTGTATTTTTATAACGAAATATAATTATGAACCATCAGCCCCTCCTCTATTCTTGAAATCAAAGATATTCTATGTGGGAAAGAGCCAATGCCGCAGAACAATGAAGTTTACTATAGTTCTTATGTGAAGGATTACTTAAAATGGTTCCTCTGATTGGCTAAAATGGAATTAAATCACTTAGAACTGTCAAGGCTCATTACTGTTTTTTTAATATTCTTTTGCGGTTTGTTTGTTGTTTTTTCCATGGTTGCGAAGCCTGGTATACTTCTTTTTTACATGTGGAACAACCACAATCTGAGGGTTTGATCTGTGTTTGGAACGTGGTGCTTCAAACATAAATTACGGCATCTCTGTTATCCGTTTGAAGTTTAATCTTTCCGGCATAAAACTCAACTGACTTTTTAACACAGTTTTGTATCCTGAAGAAGGCAGCATTGCCGAAATGTCGATAATATAATTAGGGACAGCCTCGAATTATACATTTAGACTATAATACTATAACTCAACTAGGGGAGAAGCAATGTGGCTCGGATTCGATTTCCGGAGGCGACGCCATATGTGGGTTGAGTTAGTTGTTGGTTCTCGTCCTTGCTCCGAGGGTTTTCCTCCCTCCACAAAAACATTTCCAACTTCCAATTCGATTCGGAAACAGTGGAAGAAAGAACCACCTTGTGGATTCCACTGAAATTCCTATTTATTTATTTATTTATTTATTTACTAAGTATGATAAAATTTATTTATTATGCTTTTGCTATATTTCATGCTAACTATCTTTATTATTATTATTAACTGTTTAAGTGAACAGCACCATTGAAACACTCCGGGATGATTATGATGTCCTGCGGAAAGTTTGCGATTTGCTAGACAACGATAAGCTACCGGAAAACTGGAAAGTTTTCGCCCAGAAGTTTGGAGTATCCAAAGATGACTGTGAGTATTTATGCCCAGCAAGTGTCCATTCTCCAACAAGAATGTTGATGGAATATCTCTCTCAAGATAAACCAAACCTCACGTTGGAATCATTTCTCAAGGCTGTATTACGCATCGATCGCCATGATGTTGTGCATGTTTCACTGAAAAAGTTCTTCAATCACAAAGGTAAGATATTAAAAGTATTCCACTATCATATGATAAACTACGTTAGCTTGTGAGTTGCCCTGAAAAGGATTATAATTAGATGTTATAGTAGGGTTCGTCTCAAGACTTTTTTGGGCATAGATTGTATTCAGTACTGTTATGCTTTTAAATGTAATGATTGTCCAGGATTGCACACAGAGGGGACCACGCTACTCCATGATAGGCATCACAAAGTGTCCTCATCTATAAACGTTCACCATAACACACATATCATGTCGCATATGAAGTAATATGAAAATGACAAAAAACTCTGTGAAATATTAAGTACTTGTTAAACAATAATTGCTTGCAATCCTGGACATCCTGCTCAGTCAGTAAAAGTTAATCTTGCATTTAGAATTATCTTTTATGTGCTCTTTAAAGACCCCAAACATAGTAAATCGTAATGGGCAAAGACAGGCAAATTCTTTAACCTAACTGTTCCTTGATTTAATTGTTCCCTTAAATGTATGAAATCCTCCGAAGCCACTGACACATCCTACTATCGAACCTCCATGTGCGACCACTTCTTCTAAGCGACTACTTTTCCAAAATGCCACATTTTTCCAGTCAAATAACTATAGTAGAAACCTCTTGTAAGTGAACACCTCTCCTTAGCGACTGCGACCACTTTTTAACCTCTGGTAAGCGACCACTCGCCCATATTTCGATGTCACTGCAGACTCAGATTGAATCATGTGTTACAGTACAAGTCCAATGCAACAAAAATTTTGTCCTTTGCATCAAAACTTCGATATGATACAATATTTTGCGGTGATAGGTACTTTGTACATTGACATTAAGTAATAATCCGCATAAGAAGGATAATGCTGAACGACAATGGAATGTCAAGCACGATGGAATGTCAAGTTTTTTCATTGTTACAACTAGTGATCTCATTGGCCTAGACTCAAAAACCGCTAAAAAGTTAAGGTTCAAGGTGCATTTTGTCTAATTTTTTTAAGGTTTCAAGTAATTTGAGACCCAATCGCACAACATACAATTTTGTCACAATTTTCAGAAAGCCCTTCTCTTACTATAAATAATAACGCTGTAGAACAAGTAGCATCAGCTAAATCCCTTGGAGTCTACATCGACCAAACCTTAAACTGGGAATGCCATATTGAAAATGTCTGTAAAAAGATTGCTTCCGTCATTGGTGCAATTAAACGGATACGGCATCTTATCCCATTTAACATTTTAATCAAAGTTTATAATAGCCTTGTTCAGCCTCACTTTGATTATTGCAGTGTGGTGTGGGGAAACTGTAACAAGGGCCTTTCTGAAAGCTTCAAAGGCTTCAAAATCGCGCAGCCCGCATTTTAATGTCTGCGAGCTACGATAGTAATTTGGATGATGTGTTCCGGGCATTAGGGTGGCGTAAACTATGTCATCAAAGATTAGAAATGAAATCTATCATGATGTATAAGACCCTACATGGGATGACACCAGATTATCTACTATCAAGATTTGTTTATCGCGATAACGTGAATGCTTATCGTTTAAGGAATACCGAAAACAAACTAGTTCTTCCACAACCTCGCACTGATTATCTGAAAAGAAGTTTTTCATACAGTGGAGCTCAGTTGTGGAACAACTTACCCACAGAATTAAGACTAGCGTCTTCCTTAAGCGAATTTAAGACAAAACTAAGTCGCCATAGTTTTTAAGTAAAGTTTTAAATAATATTTTTGAACACGGCCTCCATGAAAAGCAGTTTTTATTTTTTATATTGTACCTCTTATTTGTAGTTAGGAAGTTAGGTAGTTAGCTGATTATGATAATTTAAGCTGATGGAAATACCGTGTATAAATAAAGTTATCTTATCTTATCTTATCTTATCTTATCTTTTTAAAAGATATTGTATTTGGGGAACTTCATCAAAGAAGTAAAATTATTAGCTATTGTCTTCTGCTATTCTGATTGGTTAAGCACGAACATTTCCTAAATTTTATTTGACGCAAATGGATTTTCTTTATTTTTATAATGAAATATAATTATTAACCATCAGCTCCTCCTCTATTCTTGAAATCAAAGATATTCTATGTGGGAAAGAGCTAATGCCGCAGAACAATGAAGTTTGCTATCGTTCTTATGTGGAACAATACTTAATAGTACTACGGGTTTATATGATTCAAAGTTAAGACCCCCTGTGGTGTGACCTCTCGAATGCGACCACCTGCGCTTTGCATTTTGGGTGGTCGCTTACAGGCGGTTCAACTGCATAACCTCTTAAAGCAACATATCATAGCCAGGTCTGTTTTACTCCCATCCAGAATAGGTTAAAGGCTCCTATGAGCCAACTCGTGAATACGAAACGCTCTAAATAAAAGATTCTGCACACCTTCGGACCCTCCACTTTCCTAGGCTTTTTTTCCCATCGACCTCCCACTTTCTGCCTCCAACTCCTTACCCTCTCCTCTCTCCAACGCCGTCTCCCTGGGTAAGGCAGGTGACCATCACATATCGCGAGTTGACGAGCTCAATGTTCACCAACCGTAACCCTACCGACCCCTACCCTTTTCGTCTAACTCCCCACTTTCCTTTTCCTCCAACGCCGCCCCTATGGGTAAAATACTATAAGAAGCAAGGACCCAACTGATAAAAATGAAACGAGAAAGCAAGGGACCGTGAACGAAAATGCTGCTTGCTTTCTCGTTTCATTTTTATCAGTTTGGACCGTAGATCTTGGCAGATCCGTTATGCTGCGTTATTTTTTCACATGGTTTAGCCATGTTCCCTCTGGCAGATAGTTTTGCTATCGCCGCTAAGTTCAACGCAACAGTGGCATGAAATTTTCAAATGTTTTGTTCATATGTGTATGGCATAAGCTGTTCACGTGGACAGACATATGATCCTGAGGTCATATCCGGAGTTTCTACCAAGTGTACATTAGTACAGTGCTAACTCAGTCAGGTTAGTCACTGGAACTTGTTGCTACACTGTGCTGATGAGCCGCAATAACGGCGAAATAGCTATCCACCGTTGCATTTAAACTTTCGGTTTGGTCTCAATCATGCCATTGTTGCGTTACTTTTTCTACGCAGTTGTCAGCCCTTGCTTCTTATAGTATTTTGTTTATTTTTGGCTGATCAGATCTCTTACAGATCCTGCGTATACTAACAGCATTTCGTTCACGGTCCCTTGCTTTCTCGTTTCCTATGGGTAAGGCAGGTGACCATCATCATCGCAGGCTCAATGTTTACAGCCAATCGAGTGAAATTTCTACACAAATACTACAACTCGTTCAAAGCTTCGCGTATTCACGAGTTAAAAATGGGTGCAAGCCTACGCTAGCCCTGCCAGCGAAGCTGCCCGAATAACGTCTCCCGGCAACAGAATCTCGCATTTTGGAACATTCAAGCGAATGTCAGCGAAGAAGTAAGCTGAAAAATTTATTTCCTCGGCGAGAAAACGGCTGACAGGTACCCAAAGCTCAAAGTTCGTGTGTTATGCGAGCTTTGTAATATGAGCCTCCCAACAGCAAAATTATAACGATTTGTTTATGGGGTAAAAAAAAAAACCGCGGGTTTCTTCCCGGAGTTAAAAATACCGGCAACGATTTTGGATTACAAAGTGCTCACCTGAATTCCATGGCTTGTCTATTTGTGTCTTGTGTGGCCTTTGTCAATTATCACGATTACATTTTACAGGCTTACAGCCGATTTCACTGCAGTGTGAAAGGGTGCGTTTCCCAAAGGTTCCGAAACATTCGGGCCCAAAAAGTTATATTACATATTGCATGTACATAGTAGTAAAGTTTAATTGCTATTGAGTTTGAACACTAAATGTCCTTGTAATTTTATGAAACAAATTGAGCTATTTAGGGGTGAAAGAAAGTCGAATAAGATCATTCTCGGGCCCGAAGAAATCTCTTTGGGACTTTTGAGGAACTTAAGCCAGACCCGGATTTTTTAAACATGATTCGTCGGCCATGATTCGCCCTTCATTGTTCGCTCATGATTGGGCAATTGTGAAAGAAATTCGCACATGAAATGAGTTCAAAGGGTAAATAATGACTTCCTGAAATAGGCCTGAAATATGAAAAAAAAAAAAAGATCTCAGTGCAGTGTGCAGAAGCGCCTTTTCAAACATGATTCGCCCGCCATGATTCGCCGTCATGATTTGTCCTTTGTCAGAAAATAATGTAGGAAATTCACAGATCTTGTTCTTTGTGGATGTTTCTATTTCAGGAGGAAAATATTTACTCTTTGAGCTCATTTTATGGGCGAACGTCTTTCTTGGACGAATCATGACGGGCGAATCATAGCCGGAGAATCATGTTTAAAAAAAACCCCAGGGTCTTCACACTACAGTGAAATCGGCTGTAAACTGAGCTAATTTCTTCAACACTCTCAGAGGTCGCCTTTCCCTACCTTCAACTTTTTTTTTTTGCCATTCCAAGTCTAAATAATGGCATTTTTTTGGTTCGTACACAGATATTGACATCATTGTTGACACCATACGGCGATCCGACGCAGAACAGAGAGACGAACTAGCCGGGAAAAGTTCGAATCCTTTGAATCTCATATAGACAACACAGTCCAGGATAACATTAGAGCAATGGTGCATGCGATCATAGGCTATGAATTATTTCTTGGCTGTCACAGTCAGGTCATATCCTTAATAAATATTCTATTAATTAGCTAGGCGATTCTTGCCGTCACGGGCAGTTTTGACCAGTTTTTATTAGCACTAAATTATTGTATAATATTGTATTATGTCGTTTCGTATATTCGTCAATTTTAAAATATGCTACTCTTATTGATCCTCAAAATGCAGTAGCTTGTACACTTCACGACCAAAACCAAGTAACGCTATTTCTTGTCATGTTACGTACCTGTATTGGTGTTGTTCTGATGTTATTTAGTTTCCAAGACCTTTATCTTTTACCACCCTTATTATTAGAAAGAGGATTTTTTTAATGATTGCTTTGAGACGAATTATGATATGTCGGTCGCAGGCAGGGTGGATTCGGTGAAAACGGTTTGTTGATAGCCTAAGTAGGAAAGTTTGACCAAGATTTTAAGGAATTTTCCTTGGTCCAAAAAATAGTTTTTTAGTGAATAATTATAAATGTTATTGTCTTGATATACAATAATAGGATTGTCAAGATCTTTAAATTTACTCAGAATTATGTCATTGCTAGTTATGTGAAGCTAATTTTCTAACATTATAGTGATTAGTTGATGAGTTGATTAAGTAAACTGGCACCGTAAACAGATTGAAACTGAAGCTTTTGAATCTGATTACGGTGGCCAATTTGAAACGAAATTTTAGCTTAGGTAGATGCTGTCGAAAAGTGCAGTATTTGGGAGGGATCAAGTTTGAAACATCGTAGGGGAGTGTTCTGTAGTTTTATTTTTATCGACGAGTGAATTTTGTAGTACTCACGTATCACTTGCAGCAGACGACGTTTCAAGAAATTTTATAAGGGTTTTCGAGTAAATCAAAAATCATTTTTAGGGATTTTTAAGAAAGCATTTCTTCCCTGCGAAATTTTGATTTCAAAACATACACCCCACGGCAAAAAAAAAACCTGAGTCGAGCCTCCTTAAAAGCTCCCAGAAAAAAAAGAAAACGATTTCCTCTAAAAAACGTCAAAAGGAAAACGTTTTCTTTCGTTTTACTGCGTTTTTTTTAAGGAATGAGCCAGATGTAAAGTTGTTATATTTTTCATACTGCGTAGACAAAAGACTTATCTTTACTCTGATTACTTATAATTGTTTTAACAAGTATTTAGTATTTTTAGTATTTTATTTCTCCAAAGATTAACAAGATTACAAGAATGAATAATGAATAATTAAGAAATAAAGAGAAAGTGACTTTTCTCGTCTCCGTTCTCTATGGACAGTGATTGGCCAAAAAATAAACTAGTGTCCTAGTTAAGTAAGCACGATTCAGTATGCCATAGTCTTGCTAATAAATAGTTTTGCAAATAAATAAAATATTTTGCAAGATTTTCCTCGCGTATCTGTCTTCCCTGTTTTTTTTTTTTTTTAATTTTTAGAGTTGTAGGAACAAGAGATAACGCATCAAGTTATTTTCAACACCATAATTTATTTTAACTGGGCTTATCACAGTGTAATTCAGACGGAGCTTACTGGCGGCGTTCTGGTACTGGGGAAAAAACCCTATGGCAACCAAATTTACACAGGGTGATGTGCATATAAGTCGGCCTAATAACTACAGATGTATTGGTGTCAATATGATGTCATGTGACGTCATTGTGACGTGTTTATTTGATTTTATTGGCTAAAACCGTCTCGTCAATATTTCCATCAAGTTTGAATAGATAACCACAAAACTTTAAACAGCTTCTTGTTCGGTAAATTGTGATGTCCACTAACACCTCGCTTTTTCATTAGCAACAGTAATGACGTCATATGTATTGAACTCGCATTAATGCCTATCTTCAAAACAACGTTTTACAGATTGATACATGCGTAAAAAATAATTATTAGTTTCACACTACAAGCTTAGTGTGTCTTAAGGCTGGTTTTCACTAACGACGGAGTTGGAGTTGGAGTCGTAATCAGAAGCGCAGAGCGATACGATCTAGTGAAAATCAAACCGACGGAATCGGAAGAAGATTATGGAGTCATAGGCGGAATCGGAAGAAAATGGAACCGTTCTGATTATTCCGACTCCGATTCCGTCGAGCTTATGACTCCACTTACGACTCCGATTTTCGATTTTTACTAGGTCGGAAGCGCTCTTACGACTCCGACTACGACTCCGTCGCCAGTGAAAACCAGCCTTTAATCAAGAGATGGTCTCCAACGCACTTGAAATTCTCAAGTAGCACTTCAGAAAGTTGGGGGTTCATACCTGATGAGAAAGTGTGTTACTTGAAACATAAGCTACCAATTACTGTCAATGTTTTGCGCCACTGTACAATGTCTTTCATTTGACTTCTGTTTTCCCAATGGTCAAGTGCTTCTCAAGTGTGTTGTAAATCATACTTGGAGGCGTTCTTTGGCTCCTTTGAAATAGTCCGGTTTCCATGGTCACAACGAAGGGTTCGAGTATGTGCATTTTACCCATTCACATTCAAAGTTGATTTTAATTAAGTGCGCCTAGGATGTACTTACAAGCCCTCGTGTGAAGCCACCAAATGAGTCGAGACACGTTGTTGCCATGGCAATATAACATGCGACATCATATCTACGTCATTATTCTCCAGACCAATAAAATGTACTGAATACTGTAGACCTAATGGATTGTCTGCCTCAGGTAAAACTGGGACATGCAATTAAATTACTGTCGTATTTTCTTTTTATCTACTTCTACGGGCAAGACATTTTAAGAATTATATATATAGCTGAATTTTTGAAAACGTGATCAACGAAAATTTACGAAATTTTACTAAAACTAGCCCAAACAAGGGTTTTTATGACCCCGATCAGCCCGAAAATCTCGAGAAAAAAAGACTAGCAACAGTCTTTAGTTTTTATATTGTGGGGTTTAGAGATAGTTTTTGAACAAGGCCAAGCACACTCACAAACGCTTACTTAGGGCGATATCGTTTTAAAAAATCCAGGTAGATATATACCTGCAGCTTAAGTGAATTGTCTCGGTAAAGTCTGCATAATTGAAGAAACGTCGGGAAAAAACGGTCATAAACCACTAGTAAACGATACGACACAAAGGAATGCTGGGAATAAGGCAAATAATGCTTGTTAACATTCCATTTAGTGGTATTTAGATTCATTTCTTCCCATAAGATTTTCAGTAGATGATTTGGGATATTTAACTATTATATCGCGAAAGCGCGCGTGATATCGCCTAATTCTTAGCCGACGAGGCCGTAGGCCGAGTCGGCTAAGAATGCGTGATTTCGCCTAATAAATTAGGCGATATCACACGCGCTTTCGCGCTATAATAGTTTTATATTTTAATACGTTGATAACAAAGCACTGTTTGAAGAAAAAATATCGAGGCCGGTCCGTCATTTTTGCATTCTCTTGTTAAAATGCGAAATTTACCTCCATCGTTGGATATACGTCATGTAGACATAGCGTATATCGATAACTTTTTGACCATATTTGGGCAGTGTATCAATGTGTTGAATTATAAAATCAGTTATAGTAATATGCAATTTATTACAGAACACAAGATACTATTTCCGCTTCCCAGAAAAACATTCGGTGGTATTGTTAATTGCTAATACTTTTCACCCGACGTTTTTTCAATCAAGTGCATGATGTCTTCAGCAGTAAGAAGTAAATACTGTAAAAGAAGGTCTGACGTATTATCGATTAAACCAAAGCAAATGCCTATCTTGGAAGGAAACTCATTTGTAGAAACTTGAACTAAAACACTCTCAGAGGCTCAGACTGAACTTTGTTTTTTGTACATTAGAACGGTAAGTGGAATGAATTTTTCCAATTGACAGTAGAATTTTCAACTACGTTTTCTTTAGAGAGCCATTTTTCCTCGTTAGACGCTCTTTTTTGGATAAGATGTTTATAAAATTACTTACTGATCTTTGGATGAGTAAGGTGTTCTCAGTCAATCTACTGTTAAACATCAAACACATGGCAACACAATTGTTTCTCATCTCCATGCGATAGAGGGACATACCGAAAATCCCCCAAAATTTTTTACGTTTTTGCACTGGGATGGGTCTCATTCAGTTTGTCGCGAGTTTACTTTGATTTGCCGCAGTATATATTTTTGTCGTATGCTTTCTTTGTTTTGCCGTTGGTTTCTTGCAGTTTTGCCGTGAGTTTGTTTTGTTTCGTCGTGAGTATTGTTTTTGTCTTACGTATGGGCAACCGCATAAAATAGTTGCGTTCGACGAAGGAGCCGCATTCTCATTGCAACGCCTTCTTCTCTCCCGCCCCGAAGATTTTTCAGAGGCGAATGATATAATCCTTACGTCCCCACGTGCTCCTGTCGAACGCATTTTACTTATCTTTGAATACTGCTAGTATAGAGACCTATAGAGCAGACGCTGGGAGCACAGACAAGTCGTACTAGCAGTTTTGTTGAAATTAGAAAATTTAACACCAACTTGGCTATGTCATCCCCGCTTACTTGAACAATTTTCCGTTTCCCTTGAGAGTTCAAGATAGCGGAAGTCTACTGTAGATCCAAATTAAAAAAAAAATGTCATGTTTTATAAGGTCAAAAACTTGGTACCAAAAGGTTCGTTTTCCACTACAATCCAGACGATTGTCTGACTTCGATTTCACGCCATTCCATTGTTTTTAGCGAGTTCGACGAGTTCATGTGCGCTCGACCGCTCCCGGCCAGTGACGGTCTCCAAGACAGCCGGACTCATTTGGGGACCAAAGATAATTCCAACCTCGTCCCCAGGGTATTTTCCACTCTTAAAATGGCGGGGCGGACGCAGAAACCCCTGGACAAACCTGATAAAATATTCAAAGAGTCGTGGAGTATTTTATCACGTGACACAAGATGAAATGATGTTTTCGGAGGTTATTTTCAGTGATTGGTAGCCGTGTATTTTTCTTTTCTGGCAATCTGTAACCGCTGCTCAAACAAAACAAGATATTCCATCATGTTTTACGCGACAAACTACTTCAGGATTTTTTAAGGATTTTTCTACAATCACTGTCGGAATAAAAGAGAAATAAGACCTCCCCTCCCCTCGATCCCTGGATTCGGGCGAAATACGGCCGTCCCGCCATTTTGAAAGCGGAGAAGAACCTGGGGACCCTGGGTACAATAACTGCAGGGCTGATCTGACAACGCAAAAAAAGACTTTGCGCGACACCATCACTCATCACGACAGCATCACGACATGACAGAAACCGAAAGTCTCGATAAAGTAGGATCGCAACCGTGGACAGCCGTTTCGAAGAACCTGGGGACGAGTGATCAGGGATCATAATTATGCGGGCTCCTCGCGGTCCCCAAGGATTGAGCACACACTTCTCTTCCCCTCCTAGGGAGCCCTTGGGTTACCCGTACGATAGAAGTTTTTTGGTGCGTCGTCTGGTGCAACAATGGCGGCGTTTTACGGCTTCGGCACAGGGAGCAGAGGAGCCAAATTTGACCTTTACGCGTTCGATCTGTTGTTTACGAGTCTGTTTTTTTTCCGTTGCTTACGCTTTCCGGAAAGCGCCGATTACGCTTGGGGTCCCGCTGGGGGAAAAACTCGAAAACAACAGATCGAATAACGCAAGACACAGCGCGCGTATAAAGCTCAAAGATCGAACGCGTATTAGGTCAAATTTGGCTCCTCTGCTCCCTGTGGCTTCGGTTGATGTTCTGCAGTGTTTCTTGAGTTTTCGGACCTTTTGGTTGAGATCCAAATTTATGAACATGCTAATTTCTGTGTAATCAAAGAATCAAGTTGTCGACTGTGACGATTTTTCCCGAAAATATATGAGTAACTTCCTTGAAATGGCTATGGCGCAAGGAGAGGCAGGATAGACGTAAAGGTAAGCTTTATATAAAGCTTAAATCTGGTTTACTTTTCTCGTAGCAGTAATAAGCCCGGAAAGATTTCCGTACAACCCCATACCTTAGTTATGCATACTTTTCTTAAAACTAAAACAAAAGCCAAAACAATAAAACGCCTGAAGAAAAACAATAGCGCATACATGTAAAAACTTAATTAATGTATGGGGTTGTACGGAAATCTTACCACAAGCCCTCTTAGAAGGTAATTGTATCAAGTCCATAGTTTAAAAATTCCAGAAAGACATGCGTAATCAACTGTCTCGCTTTCACGTATTAAACGCACATAGGGGAACTGTCAGCTTTGATACTAAAACATACAGTCCCCAAGATATTTGATCAAACCAAAAATTGACCATGTGTATAACCCCGTACATTAGTTCTACATACCGTTCTTAAAACTGGAAATATAACTACTTACAAAGCCTTAATATTACTAAAAAATCCTAAAATACATATCTAGTACAAGTTCTTGTTAAAATTAACAACAATGATTATGATATACACTAATAAAATATAAGCTTATAAACGTGACAAGGCGGCCATGTTGGTGGTCAATACAATACAATTTTTGTCGCAGAATTTGCATGAAAATAGAGTTTAGTTCCCAGCGGAGAGAAACGCTTTTGTTCTTGACCACCAACATGGCTGCCATGACGTCACGTGCCAACCAGCAATAGAAAACATAATAAGCTAAGAAACCCTTCTGAAACAAATGTGTTTTAAGAGACTTTTTAAAACTATTTACAGAAGAGATATTTCTAATAAAAGAGGGAAGATTGTTCCATAATTTGGGGGCAGCCATATAAAAAGATCGGTCACCCAGCGTAGTAAAAGACTTGCATGTTGGAAAGTTCAGAAATATACCATTATTTGATTTTAAACTATATCTACCACTAGTGTCTTTAACAGATATAAGTTCGGAAATGTACGACGGAACAATTCTGTGGATAGCCTTAAACACTACCAATAAAACCTTAAAATCGATGCGATACTAACAGAATTTGCTTTCCTTGAATGCAAGACCAGCAGTTGAATTTCCGAACTCTCTGTAATTTCTGTAGCTGACATGCCGGTAACCAGTATAATTATATACATGCAAAAATTTCTGCATTCTGATTGGCTGAGAGAATGCCAATTAATCCCAAACTGTGCAGAAAGTTGAAATTGAGTGCAAAAAGTTGAAATTAAAATGATTGACAGTTAGGATAGCTGAACAGATTTTGAGCCATGCAGAAACAAAATGGCGGACACAAATTAAACAAGATTAAAACAGTATAACGGAATTTTAATAGAAAGTCTTGAAAGAAAACTGATTCAAAATACGAAAACAGACAAAAGTTCTAATTACTGAGAAATACTAGGAGATTTGAGAAAAAAGGACACGAGTACAAGTCAACAAAGAAAACGAGGCAGAGAATCAATGAGGCGCCTACGAAAACCCATGATGAATTTTACGCTGGAGTTAAAACAAATGCTAACCTAAGAATCCAATTAAACAATATAATTACAATAAACAATAACTGTTTACGTTTAAAAAAAACTTGAAATGTGATGCAGTTCTTGTAGAGAGTGCATGAATATTCACGCATGAATTCACCTGTCAAAATTTCGACCAATCTGAAGTGGAGTAATCAAAGCGTGGCAAAGTGAATTTTTGTAACGAAAACAATCGCAGGGTGAAAGATATTTTTGCATGTATATTATTAACAAGTAATCACATGATTATTCTCGTGCAATTTGGAATAAATGAGCACGAGTAAATTTTTCAGAGACCACAAATTGCACACGCCGAAGCAGCTCGTGCAATTTGTAGTCTTTGAAAAATTTACTCGTGCTCATTTATTCCAAATCGCACTCGAAATCATGTGAAAAACAAAAGAAAAACAATAGCGCATACATACATACATACATGTAATTAATAATTATATGGGGGTAATACAGAAATCTTTTCTATTAGCCAAAGGAACAACACGGTGAGATTTGACACAATGTTAAAATAAAGTGAGCTCCCCTCGTAGGAAATATTGGAAGGAATTCTTGGCTTTCATCAACAGAAAAAAATAAGAAAATTGTTGAACCTTAGCCGGGGTTGATCATAAAGAATAAATATAAAAATGTTCTCTGGCTAAAATGTTTTTAAAAACTGAGCTTTTGGCTGCCTGCACTGTAGTCTTTGAAGGGTGAAAGAGAAGGGTAAAAATTGCGCATGAATTAAAAAATGTAAGAAATAAAAATACATAAATTATAGAAACCAATTAAAGGTGTTTGTTCAAAAGAATACTGTATTGTTTTGATAATAGGCAAGAGTTATTTTCTGCCACATTAGTTGCCACTGTGTACCAATATTGCAAAGTTTTTTTCCACACGATAATTTCCTCTGTCAATGATAGAAGCAATTGGTCTTGAGACCACGCATGGTTCGCAATACTAGAGCCTTTGGCGCACGATTTTACATTTCAAATGTGTTTTTGTTTTCTAGTTACATAAGATCTGTCGGTTTCTCTTATGAAATTCTTAAACGCATTAACAACTCAAGTTTGAACAAAGAAAATCATAAGTGTGACGTTGGTTTGGAAACCCAATCTTAATTAGCATAGATTTTGGTGATTTCATTCCTTCGTTTTTTCTGTATTTTCAGTAATGATATGCAGTTTGAGAAGCTGTATCAAACACTCAAAAGGGTGTCCCATCAGGTATCCAAACACCTCGAAGTCGGTTAAAAAACTTGGTTGCGCCTTGTTTTTCCAACTCACTTATCAGTGTTTGGAAATCCCCAAGAAACACTCTTCCTTGTGTTTGATATATGACTTCTCCAGTTCATGGTGTACTGGACATTACTAGAAAACTTAAAAACTGTTGTTGAACATTTAGCACCCCATGTTTGACCAACATTTTTCGTTGGATGAATGTTTTGTTTTCGATCAAACATTTCGTTGGATGCAAGCTTTTCAATACAACAATGTTAGCAACAGCCTATCATGTTTCAGGCACGTGTCCAACAAACGTCGGACAACAGTGTTGGGACATTTAGCCGGGGTCCAACAATGCCATCCATCAAATGTTGGCCAACATGTTGGGGCATTAAGCCACACCTCCAACATTAATTTCCATCTATAACAAACGTCCAACAATGTTTATCTGTTGTGGTTCAAATTTTTTTTTGGTTTGAAAATTTTCAAACCAGTTTATTTTTTTTTAAACAGTTTAAAATTTTTGAACTGGTTTATAATTTTTAAACCAGTTTATTTTTTTCAAAACACACCACTATTTAGGGTTAAGCACTGATGTTATTGGTTAGCTTTTATATAAGGTAAGGGCCACTGCTCACCAGTGCTAAAAGTATACCATTTGGGTTTAACCCCATCCAGAGCCTCTCTTTAAAGGGTTATTTTGACAGGTTAGGTTTGTATAAATGTGTAATCACGATCACTATAATTGAGTCACTACTTTGGCATAGTCTTGCTCGCCAAGACTGACAATCTTCCCTAGCAACATTTTGGGATGAAGCGATGTTACTTTATCACACTTTTCTAGTTGAATGGTTACCATAATGCATGTCTCGAACTTTCAAGATTTTTTTTAGCCTGCTATGGCTCTGTGATATGTTATGTTCATGGTATACATGTGGCTTGCTTCTGTTGTGAATGGCACCACTTTGTAAGGTCTTTGTTTGCTTTGCCCATGATGATAGCTCTCATATCCTCTTTCCATGTTCTGTTGGAGCATTCAACAAGTCCTTGTGTGGTGGGTGTTCTTGGGCTTCCATGCTTTAATTCTAATTGTACAATGTATGTCATTCTCTTTGGCAAAGTTTTGAACCATTTCATTCTTAAATTCTCTTCTATTATCACAGATTATTTGTTTTGGGTACCCATATGTGTTGCAATACACCTTTAGGTAGTCAGGACTTCAGTTGCTTTCTTTCCATGCAGAGGATAAGCAGTGGCAAACTTTGTGCTGGTGATCGTTTCCAGACATCATGACCCCTGTGTGAGGATTTGAACATTTGCATGCACAGTTTCTGAAATCCATCAAGTCTATTTCAATGAGGCTTAGGAAACCTTCACTTTGTAGTGAGCTTTTAATAGGCTTAACTCTGTTTGTTATTAATTTCTGCTCTGAATGAAGCTTGCATAGGCCAACAAACATATTGATAACTCTCTGACCTATTTCAGAGTAATTTCTTTCAGTTAGCCATTTTTCTGTTTTTTTTTTTTGTCTTCCTCTGTGGGCAACTTGTTGATGAGCTTCAGTCAGAACATCAAATAGTTGCCATTTAGGAATACATGTAACTTGCTTTCTGTCCTTTGTAAGAATCATATGATGAGAGTAGATCAACTTCTTCCTAGAAAGTGTTCTGTTTCCATGTGGTAAGATTGTCTTGCTTGCTTCTAAGATGCTGAATTGTATTCTCATAAAATGAGTCCTCTAATAATATATTTGGTGGAGAAGTTGAGTTTGTTGTTGTTTAAGCTCAGTTATTTTTAGGTAAAACTGTTCTTTATCCACACAATAATCTTCATTTGTTGATGCCATTTTGCAAGAACCTAAAATGCTTTGCACATAAGACAAGCAGAAAGGACTTGGGATCTATGAATAAATTAAGCTTTTGACAGAGGGGGTCTGGGATGAATAAGTGGTCAAGTGGATATGGGGATGGACTCCAGAGCTGGAGGGTTATGGTTCAAGGGTTTGGCTCTTAAGAAGATTATGAAGGATGTACTATTTCAGGAGCAAGCTGAGGTTTTTAATAATGAAGATGCCACAAAGAGTGATATTATTGCAGCTGGAGAGAAGTCCCTTGTTTGTCTATACAACGGCCGGTCTGACGAAAGCCTGGATTTGTTACGATATTCGAGATTCTGCCAAAATATTACAACAGGGACTTCGTTTGTACAGCCCGAATGTCTCCCTCCTACTTCTGCAGCCGCTGTCTACCACAGCCTCAGGATTTACCACCAGGTACAGCAGTGGAGAGTTGCTGCGCTCCCGCCACTAGACTGGGGTTGGAAACTAGTAGATGGAAGACTCAGACCCGTAAGAACTGATCTACCAGCAGCTCACGCGTCTTTGTTAGAGATTGTTAGGTGCAATTGTAAATCTGACTGTGGCTCCTAGAGATGTTCATGCAGAAAACATGGACTGGATTGCTTTGCTGCATGTGGTACCTGTAGAGGACAGAGTTGCAGGAATTACGCCTCACCAGACCTCAGTGAAGACGATGAATAAACATCAATACCCCTCCTGAATATGCAACAAACGGGTAGGTTAGCCCCCCCCCCCCCAAATTCCCATCGGAATCCCCCCTTAGCATCCAGTTTGATCAGTTTAATTCGATCATTATGTAGACGTTACCAGACAAGCCAAGAAAATGATATGCATTATGGGATTGTATTTTTTATGACCTGTTGAATGGTGGACCAAACCCCTAGCCTGTTATGTCAAACATCACTAGATGATTGAAATGTTGCACAGTCTTTTTCACATCCACCAAACGTGTTATGTAAGTAATAGACAAAAATACATTTGTGTTAGCTAGTAACAATATTAGAGCCTTTCTTGCAATTAAAGTTAAATTTTAAATTAAAAAAAAACCATCTTTCTCGAAGTGGGTACCCTGTGGTACATGCTCGAAATATAATATTTTCATCTATTAATAACATTTTTGTTTATTATCTGTTAACATTTTTGTTCGTTATAAACATTTATTGTAGTTCAAGATGGTTTAGAACCGCTTAAAACAACTTTATTTTGTGTGGTTCGATTTATTACCTTTCTCGAAGTGGGGATCCTGTGGCACACGCTCGAAATATTAAAATGCTTAATCTAAATATGTTCCACCACACGAATTTTGGGGAACTTTTAGTATGTTAGTAAGTTGACCACTATCTATCATTTGGCAGTGACAGAAATTCTGTTGCAATTAGTTTGACTTCGACCAGAAAAATTTCATTAGATGACTGGACGTTACAGTAAAATGAGTGACTGAAGTGCGGTAGAGACCAACTTCAGTTGTCCGTCTTAGAGAGGTGTCCATCTTATAGAGAGTTCATGATCAGTTACAGTAAAATGAGTGACTGAAGTGCAGTAGAGACCAACTTTAGGTGTCCATCTTAGAGAGGTGTCCTTCTTATAGAGAGTTCAGTTACAGTAAAATGAGTGACTGAAGTGCAGTAGAGATCAACTTTAGGTGTCCATCTTAGAGAGGTGTCTGTCTTATTGAGAGTTCAGTTACAGTAAAATGAGTGACTGAAGTGTGGTAGAGACCAACTTCAGTTGTCCGTCTTAGAGAGGTGTCCATCTTATACAGTGTTAAGTTACAGAAAAATGAGTGACTGAAGTGCGGTAGAGACCAACTTCAGCTGTCCACCTTAGAGAGGTGTCCATCTTATAGAGAGTTCAGTTACAGTAAAATGAGCGACTGAAGTGCAGTAGAGACCAACTTTATTTGTCCATCTTAGAGAGGTGCCCATCTTATAGAGAGTTCAGTTACAGTAAAATGAGTGACTGAAGTGCAGTAGAGACCAACTTTAGGTGTCCATCTTAGAGAGGTGCCCATCTTATAGAGAGTTCAGTTACAGTAAAATGAGTGATTGAAGTGCATTAGAGACCAACTTTAGGTGTCCATCTTAGAGAGGTGCCCATCTTATAGAGAGTTCAGTTACAGTAAAATGAGTGACTGAAGTGCAGTAGAGACCAACTTTAGGTGTCCATCTTAGAGAGGTGCCCATCTTATAGAGAGTTCAGTTACAGTGAAATGAGTGATTGAAGTGCAGTAGAGACCAATTTAAGGTGTCCATCTTAGAGAGGTGCCCATCTTATAGAGAGTTCAGTTACAGTAAAATGAGTGATTGAAGTGCAGTAGAGACCAACTTTAGGTGTCCATCTTAGAGAGGTGCCCATCTTATAGAGAGTTCAGTGACAGTAAAATGAGTGACTGAAGTGCGGTAGAGACCAACTTCAGTTGTCCATCTTAGAGAGGTGTCCATCTTATAGAGAGTTCAGTTACAGAAAAATGAGTGACTGAAGTGCAGTAGAGACCAACTTTAGGTGTCTGTCGAAAAGTTGAGAATTGTCCATCTTATAGAGATTGATTGAAGTGTTGTAGGGACCAACTTTTATATAGGTGTATGTTTTAGAGAGGTGTCCATCTTATAGAGAAAGGTCATTACAGTGAAATGAGTGACTGAAGTGCAGTAGAGACCAACTTTAGGTGCCCATCTTAGAAATGTGTCTGTCTTATAGAGAGTTCAGTGACAGTAAAATGAGTGATTGACGTGCAGTAGAGACCAACTTCAGCTGTCCGTCTTAGAGACATGTCCATCTTACAGAGAGTTCAGTTACAGTAAAATGAGTGACTGAAGTGTGGTAGAGACCAACTTCAGTTGTCCGTCTTAGAAAGGTGTCCATCTTATAGAGAGTTCAGTGACAGTAAAATGAGTGACTGAAGTGTGGTAGAGACCAACTTCAGTTGTCCATCTTAGAGAGGTGTCCATTTTACAGAGAGTTTAGTGACAGTAAAATGAGTGACTGAAGTGCGGCGGAGACCAACTTCAGCTGTCCGTCTTAGAGAGGTGTCCATCTTATAGAGAGTTCAGTGACAGTAAAATGAGTGATTGAAGTGCCGTAGAGGTCAACTTTAGGTGTCCATCTTAGAGAGGTGTCCATCTTACAGAGAGTTTAGTGACAGTAAAATGAGTGACTGAAGTGCGGTAGAGACCAACTTCAGTTGTCCATCTTAGAGCGGTGATCATCTTATTGAGAATTCAGTGACAGTAAAATGAGTGACTGAAGTGCGGTAGAGACCAACTTCAGTTGTCCATCTTAGAGAGGTGTCCATCTTATTGAGAGTTCAGTTACAGTAAAATGAGTGACTGAAGTGTGATAGAGACCAACGTTAGGTGTCCATCTTAGAGGGGTGTCCATCTTATAGAGAGTTCAGTTACAGTAAAATGAGTGACTAAAGTGTGGTAAATACCAACTCTAGGTGTCCATCTTAGAGAGGTGTCTATCTTATAGAGAGTTCAGTTACAGTAAAATGAATGACTGAAGTGCAGCAGAGACCAACTTTAGGTGTCTGTTTTAGAGGGGTGTCCATCTTATAGAGAGAGGTCATTACAGTAAAATGAGCGACGACAGTAGAGACCAACTTTAGGTGCCCATCTTAGAAAGGTGTCTGTCTTGGAGGCTTGTCCGTCTAAAGAGAGTAAAGTGTATTTATAAAAGATTGGTAACTTAACGTTTGTACTTGTCACCCTTATCCTCTTTATATTACATTTTATTATTATTATATTTAAAATCACACAGCCTGAAGTGTGTGCAGGCTTTATAATCCGTTTAATTTGTTTTGATAAAGAGTCTATGAGACTATATTACTGTAAGAAAAGACTTACAATAACCGAGTTCTAGTTGCGATGTAAAAAAGCACGAGGTAGTGAAATCATATAAATAACTGCGCATGAGCAGGGTAAACAATAGAACATAAAAAGGGGGGGGGGGCATTGTGATGTAGCGTGTCCATTCCGCCCCCCTTGATAATATCAACTTAACTTGGACTGTTCTTAAATGTTCTTTAAGTCCTCAACTAAACTTAGATGCTAAAAAATGTTCCTATTATTTCGCTTGGTTTAAATGTTCTTAACGTTCCTCTGTAATCTGCTTGTTTAATTCTTGAAAATGTTCACAGCGTTCTATAAGTTCCTAAGCATCCTTTGCTGGAAGTAGCAGGCACAGCTTAACAATTGGCCGAGTGAATGTTCCAGTCTTGGTTTTGACAGTGACAACTCGAACCAGTTGGTCTGGCCCGGGATGAGTTCCTGTAATTAGACCAAGTGGCCATTGACATGGGGGAGTACGGTTATCCTTGATGAGAACTATATCACCAACACTGAGGTTTCTGCGGGGCAGCCTCCATTTGTTGAAGCGCTGAAGAGAATTAAGATACTCGGTTGACCAGCGTTTCCAAAAGTGTTGTGTCAATGCTTGGCAGAGTCGCCATCGCTTCAACAATGGTATGGGCGTGGGTGAGATGTAGTCAGGCAATGCTTCTAGTGGTCGACCAATCAGGAAGTGGCCAGGGGTGAGTGGAGCGAATCCATCATCATCATTTGCATCAAGTGCTGCAAACAATGGCCTCGAGTTGAGACAAGCTTCAATCTGGCACAGCACGGTCGTCATTTCTTCAAACGTTAGCTTGCTTTCCCCAACTATTCGTTTCAAATGGTGTTTACAGGCCTTAACTCCATTCTCCCAGACAGACCCATGGTGAGGACCTGTGGGTGGGCTGAATTTCCACTGGATACTTTGATTGGTGTAGAAATTCATGACAGATTCTTGGGTGGCTTGTTGCTCAAGAAGGCGTGACAGCTCCTTTAAATCCTTATTTGCGCGGTGAAAACAGGATGCGTTGTCGCTCCAAATCTGACTTGGCTTTCCTCTTCGAGAAACAAAACGACGAAGTGCAGCGAGGAAAGCTTCAGCGGTGAGGTCTGAGACTAGTTCAATGTGACAGGACTCCGTTGCTAGGCAGACGAAGATGGCTGCATAGGCCTTGCAGTATGTGGGTCTTCGTATAGCTCCAACTTTGAGAGTGAGGGGCCCTGCGTAGTCCACCGAAACGTTTTCATTGGCGAAGGTTGGAAGGACTCGTGCGGCTGGTACTTGTCCCATAAGTTGAGTTGTAATCTTTGGAGATGTACGTTGGCACGTGATACACTGACGTGTGCATTTGCGAACAGCTCTGCGTGCTCCGACAATATGGTAAAGCTCTTGAAGAGATCCAAGAGTGAGTTTGGGACCGGCATGGCACAAACGTTCGTGTTCATTCTGTATAATCAGTGATGCGAGATGGTGCTTTCCATGGAGAATGATTGGATTCCGAGATTGGTAGTCTTTCTGTGACTGAGAGAGACGTCCACCAACTCTTAATAGCCCATCTGCATCAAGAAATGGATTCAAAGGGCGTAAAGGATTGGACAAGGGTATTGGTTTCCCTTTCTTGAGTGTTGCCACAGTTTCTGGAAACATTTGGACTTGTGCTTGTTTGGACAACCAGGTCTTTGCTTTGGACAATTCACGCACTAAGAGTGGTGTGGAGCTGAATAGATGAGAACGGCTAACAACACGGAACACCCAGGCAGTGACTCTCACGAGATGCGTGTAGCTTGAGTATCTGTGAATGTCAATTGTAGGTTTGACTTCAGTAGTCGCTGCTTGAAGGGTGACTTCCTTTCTCTCCTTGAATTGCAAGGTTCTTTCCTCGAATCCTAAGGCATAGAGACTTTCCAGTGAGGGAAGGGATGTAAACTTGGATAGCCAGTTTGAAGGATCTTCCTTTATCCAGTCAGGGCCATTCCACCAAAGCTTGTGGTTGAGGATTTCTCCAGGTAGGATACCACGTGATCCAGCATCGGCCGGATTTTCTTCCCCATTAATGTGTTTCCATTTCTCAGGTGGGACGTGTTCTTGGATCTCTCCAATTCGGTTTGCTTCGAAGGTCTTGAAGCGCTGACTGCTTCCATGAATCCAGTAGAGAACAATGGTGCTATCTGTGAAAGCATAAATATTG
Organism: Cladopsammia gracilis; assembly: GCA_022457155.1. Classification (NCBI taxonomy): domain Eukaryota; kingdom Metazoa; phylum Cnidaria; class Anthozoa; order Scleractinia; family Dendrophylliidae; genus Cladopsammia; species Cladopsammia gracilis. The sequence goes on from JAJGOT010000191.1 coordinate 84,394, forward strand.
CATGATGGAATGGCAAGAATTTCTTGGAGATGTTTCATTAGTTGTGAGAGCAGATGAGCTCCACAAAGTTCAAGACGAGGCAAGGAAACCTTCTTGAGTGGGGCAACGCGTGTTTTTGTCATGATGAGTGATGTGTGGACCTCGCCGGCCGTGTCGAGACTTCTCAAATAGACAACACCACAGTAAGCCTTCTCGCTGGCATCAGAGAAGCCAATTAATTGGCGGTCAACAATCTTGCTGTCGACTGGGGAATAACAGCGTGGAATGCGGATGTTGGAGATTTCAGGGAGTTGCTTTCTCCAATGTAGCCACTCTTGCTGGATGTCCGGTGGGAGAGGTTCATCCCAGGAGGTGCCTTTCTCCCAGAGACGCTGGAAGATTATCTTGACAATGATAGTGACACATGCGATAAGACCAAGAGGATCAAAGATCTTTGCTGAATCTGACAATACAGTACGCTTGGTCAGCTGTGATTCTTAAACTGACAATTTGGTGCATGAGAACCGGAAGTGGTCAGAACTTGAGCTGTACTCCATTCCAAGAGTTTTAACAAAGTTGTCAGAGTTCCCGAGGCTACATGTGGCCTTTGTGCTTCGAATTTCTGGTGAGATTGAGTTCAAAACTTCTTGTGAGTTTGAGTCCCATTTATGAAGTTTGAATCCTCCTTTGTTAAAGAGGTTGTTTAGTTCGTGATGCAGTTCAATTGCTTCTTGCTTGGTTTCAACTGAAGGGAGACCATCATCGACATAGAACGATTCTTTCACCACTTTAGCAGCAAGCGGCAGTTCTGATTCATTTTCTTGTGCAACATGGCGCACTGAGTTAGTTGCTAGAAATGCAGCACTTGCGATTCCAAATGCGACTCTAGTCATTCTGTAGTCGGTGATTGTGTCAGTGAGTTTGTCTCGCCATAAGAAACGATGATAATCCCCGTCTTCCGGTGCCAAGCTAATAGCGCGGTACATCTTCGAGACGTCGGTTGTTAGCACATAAGGATGTCTTCGGAAGCGAATGAGGACGTCATTGAGTGGCGGGTGAACAGTTGGTCCAACAAGGAGTTGATCGTTAAGTGAGACACCTGATGAGGTTTTCATGGAGCCATCAAACACGACGCGCAGGGGCGTTGTAGCTGAATCTTTGTAGACAGCGTGATGAGCTAAGTAGAAGGAATTCGAAACTGGCTTGTTGAGGTCTTCATCTGGGACCTTTTCTGCGTGACCAGATGTAAAGTACTCAGTCATGACTTTAGCATAATCATCAAATTGATTGGTTCGTTGAAGACGCCGTTCGAGGGACAGGAAACGTCGCAAGGCTTGAGGTCGGGATTCTCCCAGTGAACAGCTTTGTGGCGTAAATGGGAGTCTGACTATGAATCGACCAGTTTCGTCACGCTTGTGGCGTTGGTCGAAGTCTTGTACAACTAGTTTGTCAAGTGGTACTAGAGGCAACCTGGCTTTGGGTGGTTCCTCTAAAGTCCAAAATTTCTGAAGGGTTTCTTCGCAGCTAGGAAGCGAAGCTGATGCATGTAAGGTTGTGACTTCATTAGGCGGGTGTTGACCACTAGTGCCTCCGAACAAAACCCAACCGAACATGGTTTCTTGAGCGGCTGGAGTTCCTTTAGGTCCAAGGATAAGGCCTGGTTTCAGGATGTCATGGTAAACGTCGACACCAAGGAGAACATCAATAGGTTTTGACACATTGAATTCGGGATCTGCTAATTTAAGTGAGGATAGGTGTGGCCAGTAACCTGTTGGAAGAGACTTGAGGGGTAGATGCTTTGTTAATGAAGACAAGACTATAGCTTGTACATTGTTCAGACATGAGGTGCCCTGAGTTGATGTCAAGCTTATGTTAACAACAGTGCTGCTTTGAGTGGGACACTGGGTTCCTCCAAATCCATTAATGCTGATTTGTTGTTTCCGTCCACGTAGCATGAGGTGTTGTGCTGCTCTTTCTGTTACAAACGAGGCTGTGGATGCTGGATCCAGAAGAGCTCGTGCAATCATTTGTTGACCATTTTGTCCTCTTAGGAGGACCTCGGCTGTCATCATGAGAACGGAACTTGAAGTGGGGGCTTCGGGCATTGTTACATAAGTCGCAGAGGTGATTTCGCCAACAGCAGTAGCGTTAGTTTCTGGAGTGTTGGTACCTACATTAAGGGGTGGCACCATGGGAACATCTTGTCTTGTTTCTTCAGGGGTGTGTGCAACGTAATTGCTTAGATGTAGAAGAGTGTGATGCCGTTTTCCGCATTTAAGGCAACAGTTGGGTGAAGGGCATTGTTTTCCCACATGTTTTCCTTTCAAGCAGTTGAAGCAAAGACCTTGTTCCACGATTAAGTTAAATTTGTCGTCAACTGACTTCTCTTTGAAGCTTGGACAGTATGCTATGTTATGTTTCGGACCAAGGCAAGCAGGGCAATTCAACTGTGCGTTTGTAAAATATGCTCCAACTAACCTTGGCGGTTTCTTGGTGGGGCCTTGAACACCTTTATGGTTAGCATCATAGGATGTTAATTCGGTTGCAGTTGCTCTCAAATCGAGGAACTCCAGAAACTTATGATAGTCGGGAACGTCCTTGTCTAGTTGCGTGAATTTTTGCCACTCCACCATGCTAAGAGGGTCAAGTTTTGATTCACCCAGAGCAGTGATGAAACGTTCCAAGTCAAGCTTATCCAATGCCTTAAGGGACCGAAGGTGATGCTGAAGCGTATCATGCAGTTGTCTCAGTTCGGTGCTTGAGCCATTCTTAACTGAGTTGACGTTCAACAGTGCTCTGACATGAGCTCGATGGATGACCTGAGGCCTGTCAAAACGAGCCTTTAGGGCTGCAATGGCCTCTGGGTAGGCCTCTGCTACTGCATCAATACCTTCAATGGCATCCTTGGCTTTCTGTGTTGTGAGCGATTTCAGTAAATATTGCATCCGCAATTGATCGTCCAGCTTTTTTGATTTGTGGATGGTTGCTTCAAACTGCTGCCAGTACGATTTCCATTTCGTTGGCTCTCCATCAAAGGTGGGAATATCGAGTGAAGGTAGCTTCACTGTCTTTGCTTCATTTTGATACGAAGTGGTTTTGAATTCTTGTAACAATTTGCTTAATTATTCGCGATGCTGGTTATTTTGCCGCTCTAGCTCTTTACAACGATTTTGTTCTCGTTCAATTTCTCGTTCTTTATTCTTACGCGTTTCGTCACGGCGGCGTTGCGTGATCAATTGTGTTACTTGGTCTTGCGTTGCTTTGATTTTGTCAAAGTAATCTGATATCTTCCATTCATTGCCATCTGTATCTTCCAAATCCGTGGAAAATGATTCAACTTCAGAGACGAAACGGTCGAGAGCTTTCTCAAGGTCGGAGAGCTGGCTTCTTATATCCATTAAATCGTCAATTTCTCTTTCAGCGAGGTCATTTTGAGCTTCTATGGTTTTCGCGGCCAAGCTTTTATCCCTTTTGCAATGCGATTCCATTTGGATTCGAGTGATCGCTTGCCTTTACTGTCGGTTGATTCAGCATCTTGTGACTTAGAAGAAGCGAGATTGAGAATGTACAACAGCTTACTGATATTTTCTCGCACCCGATCATCGTGGTTTTCGAGCTCTTCGAAGTCTTTTTCGACGACTTCTTCGTTGGCTGGGTCGAGTGACGCGCTCGCATCGATGTGTTGACTTTGGAAAGTGTTGTTTAACTCACGGATTTCTTCCAAGTATTGTCCAGCGCAAACTATGTCGAATTGTGTTCTTTCCTGTTTTTCATAGAGTGGGTCGATTTTCTTCTTTATAAGATTTGTTATTCGACGCTTGGTATTTGCTCGCTTCTGTACTAGTGATTCCCTTGATTCAGCCATTACGCGAAGCAGTTCATGATCGATCGAGGACTGTATGTTTTCTTGACACTTTCTTGAGTAGTAATCCGGCTCGAAGGACCAGAATAAATGTGCAGGCTTTATAATCCGTTTAATTTGTTTTGATAAAGAGTCTATGAGACTATATCACTGTAAGAAAAGACTTACAATAACCGAGTTCTAGTTGCGATGTAAAAAAGCACGAGGTAGTGAAATCATATAAATAACTGCGCATGAGCAGGGTAAACAATAGAACATAAAAAGGGGGGGGGGGGGGCATTGTGATGTAGCGTGTCCAAAGTGGACTAACAGTGTTTTGAGTGCTTGAAATTAGTAATTAAGAATGGGAACATTTAATGATGAGTGGTAGAAAAATGTCTTATTTCTTCACTTTTTTTGACTTTGTATAAAGCCTGGGTCACTTGTGTTGATGAAAGATGTCAAAAAAGAGTGAAAGACCATTTGGGGATGATTTTAAAGACAGTGCTGGGAAGCCATTTGAAACATGGAAGAAGCTGGAAAGAAAGACATCCGGTAAGAATGATATACATCATTCTGTACCCCTTGTATATGCACACATAGCCAGATAGCCAGTCAGATACCGAGATGATTTAGGGAGAGACAAATTGCATAGAGTTGTCCTTCGTGCAAATGGCCTATTGTATTAACGGTGATCAGTGATTCCCAAGTGTCAATAATCCCAGAATGCGGCAACTTTGAATAATTTACGAAACACGAAGAGGGGTTTTCAAAGCATTTAGACCATGGAAGACGCGATGTAGCAAACTTGACGACCCAAATTCGCCAAGTTTCGTCGAGACTATACACATGAAACTAGGTAAGGCCGTTTGTACATATATGTATTGTTATTATTATTATTATTATTATTATTATTATTAGTATTATTATTATTATACTGAATGTTATCCTACTTAAAAATACCAGAAAACAAATTAGTAGTTAGTAGTTTTTTCACTAGTCGAACAAACTTGAATTTCTTGAAATTCATAAATTACGCACTATAAACATCTTGTTCTTTCTTTGCTTATAGTTTTTGCTGGGAGCTTCCGATCTTTTCCGGTTATTCAGGTTGTATCAAGCTTTCAAGTAATACGGTGCGATTGTAGCCTTATTTTAACGTTCTTGAGGCAAATGCTCGAGTATAACATTTGGAAGCTTAAATTCAGCATTCGACTGTGCAGTAATTTCTGTCCAGCCGCTTTTTGTGGAAAATTGCTCACAGTAAAGCTTGAAGTCTTGGAACGTATTGAGCTTAATTAGAAAAAAAAATTGTCGCCGTTTTATGAAAATATTAGCGTTTTCTTAAAAAACCGGGGTTTTCTAAAAACGCTTGTAACTTTTAATCGCTTATGTTATATGCACTAAAATTTAAAGTCCTGTATAATTTGAAGACTGCTTTATCGCCCTACCAAAACTTTCAAAAATCGGTTAACGCTTTCATGCCGGAAATTCGATTTATAAAATTAAAGGGGCCTCCGCGCCATTAAATAGTCGCGGGCCACCTTAAGATAATAATGTCTTAATCTTTCTCCTAAAATTGACCTTCTAACTTCTTAAAACTTGACAGGGGGGCTAAATTCGATTGTTGACGAGGTTTACATCGATTTTCAGCGTGATTATTGTGTATCACAATAGTTAGCGATTAGAAAAACATTTTAAAGCATCATATTGCTTTCCTAAGAAAAATTTAATATTTTCGAGTAATGCCAAACAACACGCGTCGATTAGTTACATATAGGCCTTCGTGTCATTAATGGGTTCCACATTTCTTTCTCATTGCAGAGTTACATTTCCGTTTTTCGTGAAAAAAAAACCCTTGTACAAGAAATATCGAAGTAGACCCTATTAAAATGATGATGGATTTGTTTGTTGCTTTCATTACAGACCATGAACGAAAATATTATCAGTTTGCTATCTTAAATTCGAGATGAAATAAAGGTTACTGCATTGTCATTGTATATACAACAATTTACACAATACAAAATATTCATTCATGTAATTTTCATAACTTATTATTCATAAGAGCACGCCATATAAACTATCTCTGATTGGTTTACTTTTACTTATCGATAACTGCCCGCGACCATTAAACTTAGGAGACTGCTAAGTTACGCTTACCTTAGGATGGTCATAAGATATCGTTCGTGAATAGCACTTAGGACATATCTTAGGAAGCTCCTAAATTTTCTCTTAATGTCATTGTTCCTATGTTGCTATTTGGACTTATTTAGAGGTAACCGAACCCAAAAAAACATGTTGAGACGCAATAAAACAACAACAATGTGGCGTAATATGGGGGACATAGCCCTGTACTGGCAGGTAATTCGCGACTTCGGGTTATGCGCACAACGTAATCCTCACTTACCTCCCCGCAACTTGGGGATAGGACAAGAGTATTGGCAGAGCCTTCCTTATCTCCCCAGCACCGCCCGGGCTGGATCACGAACAAGATGAAGGCAAAGGTAAAACCATGGCAACACACAAGGAATGCCAAGAGCTCGGGGGTAGTAGCTACGCAGACTTAGCCAAACCACAAGGAGTGACCCCTAGTTTAATAAAGTAAACAAAACAACCCATCTCCAAAGGGAGGGAGGGTGGGAAACAATTGATAAGCTGTTACTACTTCGTGCAATGCTGCCAGGATAATGTGAATGACCTGAGATTGTGTACTACTGCTTTTATATCGAGACAGTGTCTTTGAGTACGACCAATGACTACATTTGTACTATACAGTAAAAATACACAACATGGCTAACTACGAGCCACTCATTGGAACGGAGGAACCCGAAGTAGGCCAACTTGCAAGCTGCCCAGAACATACAGTGGTCTGGGATGCTCACGTCCAGTGATTTGAAGATTCTCAGCATAATACCGTCCGTTATCGGTAGCCGTGTCACTGAAGGGTCACCTTGAGATCGTTTGATACTCTGCAAAACCCTCTGCAGTCGTAGGCAGTTAAGTAACGGGTCCACAATGCCTTGTTCGATGTGCAAAGACCGCATGGCTGACAAGTACACCTTAATGGTGTTGTGCTGCACTGCCCTTGCCAGAAAAGGTCCATTCCTCTGCCTGGCACGGGGAGCCAGATGGATGAATGGTTCCCAATATTATTGGTTGCAAAAGTCATAAAACCTTTTCTGACCTGAGGCGTAGGAGGAACGAGTGGACGACGCCAGGCCATGGACAAGGAGTTCCCGGCACTGCTCTTCTAAGTTGGCTTTGTCAATTTGTTGAGGAGACCTTGGGGAATCGGAACTGGATGTAGCAGGGCCTGCGGAGCCAACCGTCTGAACTCCTGCCAACGAAAGCGAGAAAGGGCGTTAGCAATGTTGTTATGGATGCCTGGGATATGTTGCGCAGTAAAAGTGAAATTGAAATGAGCAGCTAAGGACAGCAGCTTGCGCAGAAGCTGCGTCAAGGATGGGATCTTCGAAGTCCTGGAAGTCAGAATAAATACCGCGGCTTTCCTAAACCATTGTGCGCCCCACACGCAGGAGGCAACCACTACTGGGAAACAGCTCGTTGTAAGCGATTGATTGAGCAACCTGAGATGGGTCCCAAGCTCCACTGAACCACTCATTCCAAAAGTAAGCCCCAAAACCGAGAGATCTGGCTGCGTCCAATGTGACTTCCACGTCAGTTGCCGCTGAAAGCCCTGGAAGAAGCCAAAAGCTGACCTCATGCCAAGAGGACAGGAACCGTCGTTCACACTACTACTGGGTGATGACAAATCCACAAGTAAACACCATTTCCCCGGTTGACCCTTCTTGGGGATAACCGAAAGCTTCTTACATGCAAGTTGGGAAGGGGAGGATATGCGAAGGGGCCAGCTACCCTGTTTAAAGTGACCTCGTTGGCCAGATAATCGTCTATGACTCTGGGGTGCTGCCTGGAATGCCGAGAGTTTGTTCTTTTTGGCGGACGAGATTCTCCGTGAGGGCTGGAAACCGAGTCTAAAGCCATACCGAAGGCCATTGGTGACATACGAGACTAGTTGTTGATGGGGGTGCTCTGCCAACTCCCGAGCAAACTCTGCAATGTTCAAGGGACTAATACCCGAGATAGGTGGGAAGGATGAAGGCACTAGGAGGGACAATTCACAGGCTTAGAGATACACAGAAAACACTTTTATTGATAATTACACAATGCAATAATCAAAGAATGCACGTAGCATGCCCTTAGACCTGAAAACGCACAAGTCCCGTAGTGGACACGCTCAAGGTAAAGTTCAAACAACCCCTGGCTTAACAAACAACTGTAAACATCAGACATTGAGAAAATAGAAAACAAAGAACAAAAACAAAGGCAAAAAACTGATATATAAACCCTAATAGCTGATTTCTGCACGTGAACAGATGTCCCTGGTGATCAGAATAAACAAGAACAATGAAAATAAAATAATACAATGTCAATTGACCAGAAAAACACTATCTAAGCCATTAGCCGTCTACATTATGTCCAACGATAGATTAGGTGCGACAGGCCTTGCTCGATGCATGACTAGAAGCCGGCGAGCTGCCGCAATGCTTAGAGTCCTCCCAATAAGCTTTCTATATGCTAGTCGCATTAGGGCACGCGTCAGCCCAATGTGAGCCAGAGCACATGTTGCATCGATGTGCGTAGCGGCAGGGATTTACCGGGGCCATACACCGTCCCCTGTTCCACGATTTGCAAATAGTGTTCGTGAGCAAAGAGCCTGTTGACTCGATGAGCTCCGCCGGTTGGGCATGCGACGAGCCAGCTGCATGGAAGTTAAATAATTGCACGTTCATACACGACCAATCGGTCAACTTCGTAGCAGCCGCGTGTTCTCGGAACGCCTGGTCGTAAGTTAGCCAAACGTTGCCGCTGAAATGGCGATGCGTACGAAGGATTAATAGTTTGTACTGGGTCAAATCTTTTCAGCGGTTGGGAAAGTGAGAGGTTAGCACGGGCGAGAAGATGGAAAATGCTTCCATCCAACTCGCAAAGAAATATATGTTATTTACCGGCCGGGAGGTCCGTATAGGAAAAAACTGTGCCAGAGGTCTCGAGTACGGCCCGAGGCCGCAGGCCGAGGGCCGTACTCGAGACCGAGGGCACAGTTTTTTCCTATACGGACCGACCAAGGCCGGTAAATAACTTATTTATTTTTTTCCTACTTCAATTCTGCGATTTGCTGAGAAAATCTTGATAGTTGTACAGCTTTTCAAGAAATGTCTTTACGCGCCGCGTAAAGCAAAACTGACACAACGCGTGCAAAAAGTAACTCGGTAATCTTCACAACTTTTTCATTCAGAAACAAAAAAACTTACTTTGCAAAGTGAACTAATTTCTATCAGTTTATTTCTCTCGGTAGAATAAACGGCTGTGTTTGCCTGCGGTGAGGATAGAGAAATTTTCTAGCCTACAGCGAAGCCGTGGAAAGCTGAAGATTAACTTTAACAACTTTTCAAATTTTTCTACAAATGGAAAGTCGAGCGTAATTCATTCATAGCAGTGCGAAAGCTTAAACTGAGCTATTCTTATTTAAAAATCATATCTCCTTGAATGAAAACTTACAGAATTTAGATTAATGAAGGCAAAAACGGTGGAATATAAGCATACGAACCGAGCAATGTAGTTAAAGTACGAATTATCTCGTAAAATCCGATCGCGAAAATGCGTATAAATTAACTGAAAACAACCCGTACAAAACTAGAATGACAAATTTAAGCAACACTTTTTAATGAAATTTCACAGAATCTCGATTAGAATAAAAAGGAAAATGGAAAAATAAGAACACTTAAATCAAATGCAGTCAAAACCTTTGTAAACAAGCGCTAGATTATTACAGTAATTTTTTAAGCCACAAATGTCGCTTTGCAAAAAAAAAAAAAACAAACTCCGAACAAACTATAAAATCAACAAATCATAAAATCCGTACTCGCCTTTTTGAGGAATAACATTAGCCTTTAATTTTACGGCTGATTTCTCTATCCACTTAGTTTAGTCTCTCTTTCTTCATTGAGTCTTCTTGAATACCTCGTTGAAGCGTTAAGATCTTTAGCGTGTTTTCGGATCTTTGTCAGCCGATGTCAGCCATGCATGGTGAAACTTTGCTGGTTTTCGTCATTGTTTTCTTCATTTATGTCGCTAAATATTTTATCTAGCTAAAAAAATTCGCTTTCGCTTTGGTAGCTTTCGTCTGGGTCCATATTTGACGTGAAAATTCAATAATACCAGGGCTCACAAGCTTAAAACAACGGAGTCACAAATTATTGTGATTATGCAACTACGCAACCCGGGCGGAATCGTTGAGTGAGCGGGCAAGATCGTAAATTTCTGCCCGCTCCCGGAACCAATCATATTGCAGGATTCGCAGAATTCCGCCCGCTCGCGCTCTGAGAAAAAGATAATATCCAATATCACATCCAATATCCTTGATGCGCTGGCGTTGCCTTTTTGGTTGAGATTGTCAGGACAAGTCGGCCATCAAATAACAGCTGCGGTTCGGGTTCTTTATGCTGTAAGAACTTGCCACCCACGATTTGGGTTACTAGCTTCGAAGGAACAGGGAAAAACTTGGCCTGACCATGAACAGCTGATCGATGAGCGACGAGGGTGAAGTGGGCAGTGCCAGGACCTGATGGGTCATACTACTCGATAGTGTAAACACCGAGGGAAGAGACATCACCGGTGTGGCAAACGTTTGCAAAAACGACGGTACAACAACAGAAGAAGAGGGCCTACCTAGTGGTGATTGTGCAAGATGGCCTGAGCTACCCGAAGCCAAAAAACTTGCCGCCGATGCATCCAACAGGCTGGAAGTGGGAACGCCCCCAACGCTCGAAGCCGTAACAATGTTGCTTGCTGATGCTGACTCGGCTGCTTGAGATTTTTCAGCCACCACGGCCACCCTGACCATTTGGGTGATTAAAGCTATCATCTCCGGCGACAAAGCCGTGGCCGTTGGTGCTGATGACGTTACAATCGGGGCCGTTGGAAGCGAGGGCACAGTGGGCTGGACAGAGGTCACGCTTTTGGTCGAACCCGTCTGCGAAATATTCGATGAACTGTTTGCTAACGGTGAGCCATCTGTAAAAAGCCCGGTCTGCATGCTGTTCTGAGTACTTATAGGCATAGCGGAGGGCAATCATGGGTAAAATGAGCGGAGTGTCAAAGCAAAGAACTTAGCATAAACATTTGCGCTGTAAGAAATCAGGGGCCCCTGCAAAACCAACAAGACGGCCCGCTTGCCTGGGCCATGCGTGGCACCGCTGCCCAGCAAATGTCTTGATTTTAAAGTGCCACTACGACGAACATTTTTGTATTTCTTTTCCGCTTTTTTCAACGCATATGTATCTAATAGGTTTAGACAAATGCGAACTGCTATAAATTAGATTGATATATTCTTACACAGCCGAGAAATAGCTGGCCGAAAACCCACGAAAATCACGTAAAATCCGTCTGCAATTACTCCGTTCATAAATCCGAGCCCACGTTCTACTGGTTTGCGATCTGGTACACGTGACTTGATTTGTGACGTCAATGACTCAACGCGGTTCCCTCCGGATCACAGACAACAAAGCCAAAAGGCACGTGTTGAGTCATTGACGTCACAAAATCTTTAGACCAACTCGATCCAACTCTCAGGGTTCGGTCCCGGTCATTTTTGAATTGAGTAATGGCGGCAAGCCGAATTCGAAATGTAAAGTTAAAATAATGGCACTTCCCGTACGAGTTTTGACTTGAAACTTCGCAAGGTAAGTAACAAGTACTTATATTTTCAAAATATGAAGAGAACAGAAAATGTATATTTTTGATCATATCATTGGCACTTTAACTTTGCCTAAATTACATTTAGCCACATATAAAAACGGACTTTGAGAAAGTCTACAAACAGTAGTACTACAGGTGACAGTACACATTTGGCTCCCCCATACACCAGCCATGTGCGATGCTGATGGTGCATTGTTCCTCGTAATAACCCAATCGGGTGAATCAGCCTTGAAGTCCCTTCAAAGACTTCTTTGAATTTCATTGTGATACACCTATAGGCTTTTTTGTGTTGATTGGATGGCGTCCTTTAACAAAGCCTGTCTGATCACAATTAATAAGTAACGGAAGTATCTTTTCAATTCTCGTTGCAATGGCCTTAGAGGCGATTTGTAATCGACATTAAGGAGTGCAATGGGTCTCCAGTTTGATAAGTCTTTTAGATTTGCAACTTCCTTAGGAATAAGTGTTATAACTCCTCTACGCTGCTAAATACTTAATTCGTTATCATCATATGCAGCATTGACACTGTCAAGAAAATCTTGGCCAAACAGATCGACGAAGTGTTTGTAGAATTCTACAGTGACGCCGTCTTCACCAGGAGATTTTCCGTTTCCGAGACACATTAAAGCTTTTCTGCATTCTTCTAATGCTAGTTTTCCTTCGAGTTCTATTTTTTTGCTTTCGGACAGTTTGGGTAAATTAGTACTTAGATTCTCAGTAAAAACTTGAAAGGACTCTTTTGGAACCAATACTCAAGTCTGTAGTATAGAGATTTTCGTAGAATTTTCGTATTTCTGCAAGAATATCGTCGTCGTCTTTTGATATTATTTCTCCTGCATTTGAAAGTTCGCTTATTGTTTTATTATTATAATTTCTTCGCTCCATATAATATTTTGTGGATTTTTCGCCTTTTTCAATCCATCTTATCTTTGAACGAAGGAACATGCAAATTTCATTCAAAAACGTTTTACCTTTCAGGAATAAAACATGATTTTCGGCTACCCTGTTGAGTGAACAAACCAAATTCAAGTCCATTGAGCTGAAGATTTACTGAAAACTCCCGCAACATCTGTGTTATTGAAGAAGCCATTCGCGTTCGATTCCGCCATTTTGGATTAGTTTGCACTGTTTAAAAGGCTTGCAGACCCATAAAAAACACGAGGCTTTGTTTTGTTTACGCGTTGCTATGTGAGAACTCGTCCCAGACTTCCGGTTACTCAAGAATTGATGCTAGAAGACTAGGAACAAGATTTTAGATCCAATATGGCATCCAAAAAGACAAGATACACTCTATAGGTCAAAACAACATCACAAATAGCTACCATTTCATTTCATTTTCATTTTTCATTTTTATTTTATTTATTTTGCCATTAACCACATTAAAAAAATATATATGTATATATAATAATAATAATAATAATAATAATAATAATAATAATAATAATAATACAATACACTAGAAATTCATAATAACTTAAAAGACGATAGACTACAAAATGTTTAATGTGGTAGTGACAAGGAAGCCTATATAGAAGCCGGGGGCTTATGAACTATAGGCTTCCTGACAATATAGAATACATCATACGAATTATGAGGACAGCATGAAATATAAAATGTATTATTTTAAAAAGAAAAAAAAAAGAAAAGAAAAGCAAAGAAGAAGTATGTAGCTCAACAAAGAGTATTTTTGACTAAGAACTAAGAAAGAAGGAATTTTTTAAGTCTTTTGCCAAACAAATGGATGCTTTCACTGTTTTCAATTTCATGACTTAACGAGTTGAAAAACTTAGGTCCTTGAAACCGAATTGAGAAGTTTCGAATATTAGTTCTACAGGGAGGTATGTAAAAAAGGTTGCAATTTCTATTATAATGAGAATGTAACTGGCTTGCAAGAGTAAACCTCTTTTAAATAGATACATAAATTTACCTATCTGATATAAATAAATGTCAGAAAATTTCAAAATTTCCGATTCTTTGAAAAGAACATCAGTGTGAGAATCGAAAGAAACTTTAGAAATTATTCTTATTATCTTCTTTTGCAGAATAATAACGCGATTTAAGTTACTCTGATATGTCGATCCCCACACTGAAACACAATATATTGAGTAAGGGTAAATTAGACTATAGTACAAACAGTGTAAGGAATTTTTGGGAAGGCAAAAACTTGACTTAAAAATAATGCCTATAGATTTTGATATTTTTCTAGAGACGCTAAGAATGTGCGGCTTCCATGACAAATGCTCATCAAGGATAACGCCTAAAATTACTGTTTCTTTCACACATTCAATCTTATTGTTGTCAATTTGAATAGATAGATCAAGTGTTTGCCTCCTTTGGCGTGGTCTAAAAACCATAAAATTCGATTTTTTAAAGTTAATTGACAGCTTATTAGCTCGACACCACTGTGTTAATTTACATAATTCAGAATTTAGGGTTTCGGAAAGTAAATTATAATCTTTGTGAGAAACAAAATATGTTTGTGTCATCAGCAAAAAGAACAAAGTCCACCACCTTTGACATATTGCACAGATCATTTATATAGAGCAGAAATAGGAGGGGGCCTAGTTTAGAGCCCTGAGGCACCCCACACTTTATTTGGCAAGACTCCGAACAGATACCATTAAATTCCACATATTGTTGTCTATCGCTTAGATAGCTTTCAAACCGTCTAAGTGCAGTGCCTCGAACACCATAATGCTCTAGTTTTGAAATTAGAATATGATGATCAACGGTGTCAAAGGCTTTAGACAAGTCTATAAAAATACCAACTGTATATTCCTTATTTTCAATAGCGGAAGAGATTTTGTCATACAAACAAGCTAGAGCATAAGCAGTGGAGTGATGTTTACGAAAACCATACTGATTATCAGAAAGGATCTTAAAATCATTGAGAAACCTTAGGAGACGATTGTACATTACTCTCTCTAGAATTTTAGAGAATGCAGGTAAAACAGACACAGGTCTGTAATTTGTAAATATATCCTGTTCACCAGATTTAAATAAAGGAATAACTCGAGCAATTTTTAATTGATTTGGTACAATACCAGAGGTGATGGATAAGTTAATTATGCTAGTAATAGGGAAAATTATTTTATCAATAGAATCTTTAATTAAGTTCATAGAAATGTTGTCATCACCTACAGCAGTACCTGAACGACAAGTACCACATATTTCAATAATTTCTTCCTCATTTGCTTCTTCTAGAAATATTGAATTGACTAGTGTTGGGGGTAAAAAAGAACTATGCGACTTTTCTGATGCAGGAATTTTGCTAGCTAAATTAGGGCCAATGTTAGTAAAATATTTACAACAAGAGGCTACTGTTGTAGCCTACACTCATGCGCTTGCGTATTAAAGAAAGTTTTACCCTTTACCATATTTTAAATGGGTCACGCACCCCTCCCCCCCCCCTCAACGAATTTTGCGTCACACATTGCACCATCGCTCAAGACATGTTGATTGAAGCTACAAATTTTTCTGTACATGAACTCGCTATGCATATTTAATTTATTGATTCCTGATCAAACGCACATGGCCACACTTGTCTAATACTTCCCAAATCGTGAATTATTTGTATTACATTGGGTTATTCCAGAAAGAATCCACCCCCCCCCCCCCACCGACGGATGGCAAGATTTTTTTACTACACCCCCCCCCCCCATCCATCCGGATTTCCCAGCCCAGAGACCCCTCCTACTGACCGGATTTCCAATTAATTTTTGGAAGCCCAAAATATACAGGTAATGAAAAAAAATACATGTAATCGCATTCAGAAGCTTCTGCTTTTATAATGTCAAATAAATAAATTGGTGAAACATTTTATAAATAAATATTGCGTGACGCATCATGGAAAAAAACCCCTGTGATTTAAAGACCAAATCGAAATGAAATTTTTCTATAAAGCTAGTTCCTTAAATAACTGCTTTGATTTTGCCATTAGTGTTTTCCAGGCTTCGTTTCATGCAAATTTTGTGTGCCTGTGAAATGTAATTCGATCGCGTGTGAAATGTAATTCGATCGCGCGGTGTTTCTTCATGACCATGAATCGAAAATATTTTTTTCTAAAGGTCAAAACGTTTTAATGCAACTCATATTTCCTTGAATGAAAATGTCTTTCCCTTGAATAAAAGAGTTAAACGCTTATCAGAATTCCGTGATTTTCTGCTTCCGGAAGGCTTGGCGATTTTTTTATCCTAATTGCAGCGCGGAGCGCTTGTAGCGTCTGCAAATTATATTTATTTATAAACATCACAAAATAAGAAGCGATTTTAGAATGCCCAGCAGCCACTTATTTACATATCCCTAAACGTTTGGTAGAACGAGGTATTTGAAGACAAAAGAAACCATTTATATTCAATGACATGCAAATAAGGCCCGGTTCAAACGTCGAACTTTACATGTGCCGAACCTAATAATTAGGTTCGGCACATGTAAAGTTCGACGTATGAATCAATTAGGAACAGCACTTTTGTATTTGGGTCGACTCTGCCGTTCTATTCGACTGAGCTTGTCGAATAGAACGGCAAAAGATCGACTTCGATTCATACGTCGAACTTCACATGTGCCGAACCTAATGCATAAATTATGTTAACGTATTTTTCAATATAACCGCGCTTCTGATTGGCTATTTAGTGGGTTTTCGCGCCTTTGCAGACAGAACTCACAGAAGCGTGACGACGGTTACCAGCATTCACGTTGTAGGTTTTTAGACTGAAACTGGACAGCTTAAATCGGTCTTCTTAATAGTTGCTTTTCTTTATATCCATAAAGAAATCGTAACGTATTTTTAAATTTATGGTGTTACTTTATTTTGTCCAAATATCACGATCACGATCTCCTCAGCTGTCTCCTTGCCATAACAGAACACAAAGCACACTAAAATCAAAACAAGAATTTCCAGGCTTGGTGAAGTTTACTTTTTTCGGTTTATTTCCCTATTTAAGCAGTAAGGATGATATTTCTTTTCGCCACGAATTAGGTTCGGCACATGTAAAGTTCGACCGTCTGAATCAACAGTCGAACTTAATAGTTTGGGTCGACCTAAATAGGTATTAGGTTCGGCACATGTAAAGTTCGACGTTTGAACCGGGCCTAAGTGACCGGGTATTCTACATTTTAGCCCAATTGTAGAAATAGAATTTAATGCGTATTTGCAAAACGGTGCATCTAATTTTTTTGTCTATAACTGGTACGACCACTCCGAATAAAATAGTATTGAAAATTGCCGAGAAACTGATTTGGAAATCAAAATTACAAAAAAATACACAGACATCTTTGCGTAAGGCGACGTGTGTGAAGTTAAATAGAACTTTAAAATTCAAGTCTTGTTTTGTTTACATAATATCATGGAAAATTTCTCCAAAACTATTAAACGAGAACACAAACTAAGAAAACGTCAACCACAAATTAATATCAACATAAATTCTCACCGAAAAATGTAATTTCTTTTATGGTATAAAGTCCCTCGGCTGCTTGAAAATTCCAAAACTCCGCTTCTTCGAAAGAAACATCACCCCGCGCATTGAGAAAAACGTATGGAGTTCCTCGAAGCAAGATTTCGTATGCCAAGCCGAATGTAGCAATATTTAATATTGTTATATTCATTTAATTTAATCCTTATATTTCTCCTTCATTTAAATTCATTCAATTTAATCCTTATTTATTTATTCAATATTTTTATATTCATTCAATTTAATCCTTATTTATTCATTCAATATTTTTATATTCATTCAATTTAATCCCTTAACATTCTTTCAATTCGATTATTCATATTTATTCAATTTAATCCTTCCATGTGTTCAATCCTACTTTAATTTTATTTAATTCAATCCGTCCATATTGATTCATTCCTTATGTAATTTCATTCAGTTCAATCCGTCATATTTATTCAATCCTGCCTTGGAAATTCATTCAATATTGGCGCTCATTCATTCAATCTCAGGGACTGGGTCGAGAGATAAAATGCGCGGGGTACTGGTACATAATAATAATACTTTCCCGCGTTTTGGAAGCCGCCATCTTGGTTCTCGGTCCGAAAGGCTCCAAAGTTATGGATGAAGATAAGTTAAAACAGGCCGCTGGTCTTCTTAAGGAGGCTTCTGATATGTTGTTCAGTGTTCAAAGTAGTTCGACTAGCAGTACAAGTGCTTCAAATAGAAGCACAAATGCAGGTTCGATCGCTGAGACCCTCGTGCGTGCGAGGTCAATGATGCAAACAAGCGCCAACACGGGACTTTACAGAAGTCTGAACAGAAACGAACGTTTGAGAGCGGCAACCTCGACCACGAAGAACAAAAAAGAAAAGAAATCCAAATCTTTGGAGAAAAAGCCATTTGAATTTGCTCTGCTCAGGTCAACAAATTCCGAAGAGAGTGATGACGAAGATGAAGTAGAAACTTTAAAGAAGGAAATCATCATCGAAAGAGGTATGGTCGTGTTAAATGAAGACGATGACGAGTCGAGTGTCCGTCAAAAGATCGTGTCATCTCTTAAAGCTCAATATAATCTGCTTGGGCCAAATGACTTTGAGTTTGTTAAAGTAACACAGAAGAGAATTTCAGTTCTTAGAGTAGGAGAAAACACAGAGTACAATTATAGTGTGGTTAAAAAACTGGCCGGACAAGGGCTTCTTTACTTACGTATGAAAGAAGCTTTCAGTTTTGTCTTAAAAGAAGGAGAGGAAAGTTATTCAGATTGCGGTCTAGACCAGTCCTGTTTTCATCAGACAGATCAGGGGTCAACAAATGGATCCACCAGTACCATCACACATCAAACAGGTGAATCCACCAGTACCATCACACATCAAACAGGTCAATCCACCAGTACCATAACACATCAAACAGGTGAATCCAGCAGTACCATCACACTTCAAAGAGATGGATCCCCCCCCCATGGCCCAATACCGTGCCACATCAAAGAGATGGATCCCCCAGTACCATCACACGTGAAAGAGATGAATCCACACACCGAAACGAGGATAGAGGAAATGAGTTCTATGACAAAATTATACAAGAATTTCCATCCAGCATAGTAGAGCCATCTGAAATGCTGAGGTATTTGCAGAGCAAAATCTTAAGGGGTCGGCCCTTGGATGTTACAAATGATGCATCAATACTTATAGGAGACACTAATTTCATTACTGTTGACCGTGACAATATCTTGGAAACAACGTTTGAAGAACTAAGATCAGTGGAGGATCCCAGAATTACTTTCCAAGTGGAGTTTTATGGTGAACAGGCACAAGACAGTGGAGGCCCAAGAAAAGAATGGATCAGACTATGTAACCAGCGGATCAAGATTAAGTATTTTGACCATGGACTTAAGGAACACTTAGCAGACGACTATTTTTTTGTGGGAAAAATTGCAGCAATTGCACTTCTTCAAAATGGGCAGTCTCCAAAGTACTTCCCAGAGGATGTGCTAGATCTGATTTTTGTAAGTGAAGATTGTCACATCTCACCATGTATCTTAAAACTTCGTCAGGGACTAGACAGTCTGGGAATGCACATGTTCGGAAGAATTTATCCACTGTTTCTTTACTTGCTGAGACCATCTCAAAACAATGCAAGACTGACAGTAAAGGTGCTTCTTCACCTTCTGACCCCCCAATTTTCAGAAGAGGGCTCCAACAATCGAACTCATGAAAAAGCAGTTTACGGGAAGTTTGTAAAATATTCCAGAGAAGTGGCAAGTGGCCGACGAGTCACCACTCTAGAGAACATATTGGAATTTGTAACAGGAACAAGTGAAGAGCCGATGTTAGGATTTTCACAGAAACCTTGCATCCATTTCTTGTTAGCTGAAGTGAGCGAACCAAGGCAGGATGACACCGATGGACAGGTAAGTGAAAGCTTTCTGTTGTTGACTTACTGTATGTTGTTACTGTATGTTGTGGTTCAAATTTTTCGTTGGTTTTGGTTTGAAGAAATTTTAAACTAGTTTAATTTTCATTTCCTTTCTCGCAGATTCATTATCAAGACAAACGAAAACAAAAATCAAACTGTTTTGAAAATTTTCTAATAAAAGAAAAAATTAAACCACAACATATACATTTACATTTAACTGATAGCTCAAGAACAACCGAAATTAAGAAATCTGAAAGTTTGAATAACAGATACCTGTTATTATGAAGTTTTGACTGAATGTGAATTGAGAATTACCATCAATTTAGACAGGGTCTCATTTACTCTTCTTTAGTAAAAGTACAATGTACTGCCTGAAGGTCAACTACACTTTCTAAACAATCTGGCTCACACAAACTAAAGGTTTGTAAGAAGTTAAAAACTCCACAGAAATGGTGTGGAAAGCTCAGGGTCGAGACTGTAGTTCTTTTACTTTTTCAAAACATTATCACTATCAGCAGACATGAAGTCCCTGTTGCAACTCTTTGCAGGACCATGTTATGCACCTACTATAATAGCCCCATAGTGTAATAGTTAGTTGGGGCATAAAAAGTAGGGGATAAATTTCTTGCTCCAAAAAGGGGCGGGGCTTATTTGATAGGGGGGCTTAATAGAGAATTTGAGAAAGTAAGTGCTTAGAAAATGACAGGGTTCTCCACACAGTGATTTTGGTCTTGGTCACATTGAGTTACAATTAATGGATCCCTGAAATAAACAGTGCGATGAAAGAAAGAAATTTAGAAATGCAATGCAATGAAATGTCTAAATATAGGTAATCAATTTCTTGCCATTTATGTTGTATTACTTGGACCTGGAAGATTTAACTTTTGTGAAGGATTGCTTTTCATAATCCTCATCCTGGGGCCAAAGATTTAGGTCATGCTTGAACTGTCATTTCTGTAGTTTTGCCTATTGCTTCATGCAATGTTTCCTACCACATGTACTTGTCAAGCAACACTATTGCTGGACAAACATAAGAGGATTATTTATCCGTGTTATGTGATAGACAAATGCCTTTCCTCCTTACCTTTTTGAATGGGCTAACGGCCAGATAACAGAATGGAATGACCAGATGATCCTTTTCATTTAAATAATTTTAAAAGTAGTTACTGGTAAGTTATCTAAACCATACTTTCCAATGTAACTTCATGTATTTTCTTTTCAACAAAGGAACCACAAGAGAAGAAAAAGGCAGTTCCAGACTTCCTTCCAAAGTCCCACACTTGTTCAAACACCCTGCACCTACCCAGAGGCTCTTTTGCTTTACCATTGCCATCTGATGAGCAGTTATTCACTATGTACGACTATGCTTTCAAAAATTCGTATTTTGGTGTAAATGTAATCCAGAACATTAAAGATGAATTACAGTCCGTACTGCGCAATCTCAGCTCGGCAATGTTTGTGAGACTCACAAACAAGGAACGTTTACTAGCGAAAATGAAAATTACGGAACAAACTTACCTTTTCCTTCATTATTAACGTCAGATATCCTTGTCAAACAATAATAACAAATAAAAGAACCCTAAAGTTTTCCCAAACCGACGTTTCAGCTCATCGAGCATTCGTAAACACAGCAGTCGTAATGGTGGACAAACGGTTTACTCCCATTTACTCCATGTATGCTATTACCGAAGTGTAACATATCAACAAATTCAAAACAAAAAATGAAAACAAACCCTGAGATTGCGCAGTACGGACTGTAATTCAGCTTTAAAATGTATACACTGTAATATGACTCAGCATGTTATGTGGACTGTGTAGTCTCTGACTTCAACACCTTAAATGTTTCTTGTTGTGTTATACCATTTTGCTTTAACATTTTTCAGTAACAGAGCATGTTCAATGAAACTTTTAGTTAAAGAAAGCAAAGTTCAGTTTGATAAAATACTGAATTGGTATTATGATTATAACACAAGATTTTTCAAAATAATACTGTAAAACTGTAGCTGTACCTTGCAGCAGCTTGAGTTTAATGTTTATTGCCTACTTGTTTGCAGTTTCATTTCATTTGAAGTGTAAACTAAGATTTGACAACAGTATTTAGGTTTTAAAGGAGTTGATGTTATAACTATTGTCATGTTATGTTATGTTTGCAAATTAGTAAAATAATATACATTGTTAACATTGTCCTTACCTATATTTCTCATGAAAATTTATAACAGTTGAAAAAAAAAAACGTTTTGGTTTGAATCGTTCATTTGAAATTGCTATTATTGTTCTGATGAATGCTAATAATCAAGAAGTACAAAGGTGACATGCCACCCTTTGAAAATGTGTATACAGCCAGGAATGTTGCTGTGTGCAGTTTAGTTGCTAATTAGTTCTCACTATACCCCATTGTTGGCAAGTGGACACGACACTTACTACTGATCCTGATACACTGCCAAACCATTTAGAAAGGACTGGACATGCAAGACATTTCATACACATGCTAAGGATTAACAGCTTGCAAAGCAGGCATATTTTGTGGGTGAACAAGGCGTGTGCTGAGTTAAACCAGGGCTTTGAATGAGTCAAAAAACGTGTGGGAATCAGGCCCAAAGGTGAAAGAGGGCGAGAGGAAGGAATCCTCTTTCCCTCCTCCCAGCCCCCAACGTTAATATTGCAAAACTGAAATGGCAGCTAAACAATAAGAAAATTTAAGATTCAGCACTTGGCCACCAAAAAATGCCAGCACTGCAAGCTAATGGATTTACTGCTTCGAGTTTTGTTACTCTAATCTTTGCACTACAATTCTAGAGCTCTCGCAAAAATGTCTACACCAAAACTAGCAGATTCTTGTAATGGATCAACAGCATTTGACAAATAGGTTGTCAGGTCATCAGTGTTGATATTTGATACCTGAGCAGGAAACACTTCAACATTGTTGTCTGATCCATCAAAAGGTGCCTGCCCTTGAGGATCTTCACCATAAAACATTATGTCTTCAGGATCATCATCAATGTCACCATTAGCAAGTGGATTACATGGATTCATCATCCCATTCAACCACATCTGATTTGGGGACCAATTATGTTCAGTTTGAACTGGGTGATCATTGAAACAGATCATCCATTCAGATAAGGCGCTGTTTATCCTTTCTAAATAGACGTGCTGTAAGGTAAACATATGGATGGGGTTTTCAACATCTAACAGCCCAGTTTGTTCCATTGCATAGAATGTGTAGTAAAAAACATGGCAGATACATCTGAAAACATCTCTCCAAAGTCTCTCAATTCTCTGGTTTCTTGTTGATGAACCAGCAATAAAACTGCCCCGCCCCTCCCCACGAACTGCAACCATTGCATCACACACTGCAGTATTCTCTACACCATAGTCTACCCTAATTCGTGAAGGCCACAGTCCACCATCTCGTTCTATAGCACTTTCAAAGAGATGAAGAACTGTTGAGACAAGATTATTTGTACTACAATGTAAGAAAATGATTCTCCTTGAATACCCATCGATGCATCCGTGGATAACAAATCCCCAGCGAATCAACGAGTGGTGGCCATCCAAATGCCACAACGAGTTCGGCCATGGGACAAAGTACACTCTGCGCGAAACTAAAGCACCCCACCTCAAAGCTGTGTTCCTTGGATCTACCCTGTTTAGGCTTTCTCTTATCCGCCTTCTTTGTACAGTGTACCCCAGTGTTCTGAAGTATCCCCGTAGATAAGGTTCGCCCGTGGTTGACCCATGGCGAGAAATGAAGTCAAGAATAATATTATCTACTTGTTCATCCGTGATACTACTGAAGCGAGATAAATGTTCCAGTCCATATAAACGAACTCGGCGCATAACTGTCCAGCGAGACACTCTGAACATACTAGCAATCTTTCCCCAGGTGAAACTTAACCCTCTTAAATCCTCAAGTACTTCAGCCGGAATGTGTACCGCCGTCTGCCTGGGCCTCCACTGATAATCGTTGAACAAGGGACAGACGTAACTTGAGATGTTCTTGATGTAAAATTTCCAAAGTGCTGAAGAAATTTTTCAAGTAATTCGGAAAACACCAGTTTAAGATCGTCCAACAGTTTCAAATCAGTTTCGTCGGTAACTACCGTCGCCAACTGCCCTGGCAATCTTACCGTTCTTTCCAAGAGATCTTCATGGGTTAAAACCTCGGATGTATATCGTTCGCTGCTAACAGTTGAGTTTTGGCTGATCATTTCCTCGGTCCTATTTATTACATGCTCAAAGAAGCTCTTAATCTCGGAATCTTCGTCCACTTCAAAACAGCCTTCCGAATCCGCCATCTTTACATGGAGTACCAGTACCCCGCGACCCCGCGCATCTTCGACCCAGTCCCTAAGATTGAATGAATGAGCGCCAATATTGAATGAATTTCCAAGGCAGGATTGAATAAATATGACGGATTGAACTGAATGAAATTACATAAGGAATGAATCAATATGGACGGATTGAATTAAATAAAATTAAAGTAGGATTGAACACATAGAAGGATTAAATTGAATAAATATGAATAATCGAATTGAAAGAATGTTAAGGGATTAAATTGAATGAATATAAAAATATTGAATGAATAAATAAGGATTAAATTGAATGAATATAAAAATATTGAATAAATAAATAAATAAGGATTAAATTGAATGAATTTAAATGAAGGAGAAATATAAGGATTAAATTAAATGAATATAACAATATTAAATATTGCTACATTTGGCTTGGCATAATTTCGTCGATTAAAGAAAGCTCTCCTGTTTCTCCACTACAGCGGCTTCTGAGTATTCTTTAAAGCTTTCTCTTTCCATTTTGAATATTTTAAATGTGTGTTATTACTCCGACAAGACAAAACTATGGTTTTGAAAACAAAGCACATGCCGAGCGCGGCAGCCATTTTTGTGGAATGTTTATGTGAACTGACGACCCGGTCAGCAATAATGTATGCGTGCATAAATTTGCATGCACAAATGTGACACCAAAAAAAAAAATGACGAAGAAAAACAAAGCCGGAAACATACCTCATGCGCGCTACGCGCATGAGTAAAAAAGATTAGCTATTTCCTTTGGTTCGGAAATTTCATGAGAATCTGCCCTAAATACGGATGGTAAACCACGCATAAAAAAGGTAAACCACGGTAAACCACGCATGAAAAAAGATCAGGAAAAAGCACAGAAATGTATTTAGGACCTAGCAACTGACCCAGTTCCTTACTCGGAAATACTGTTCACAAACTTTGGCTTTACCGTTCTCATCACTGCGAAGGTCTTTTGTCCCAAATCAAATATTTTTGCGAAATAGGGGTGCTAAGGGACAAGATGGCAAAAAATGGGGGGAAATAAAAGTCATAAATTTTGCCAGTGCAAATCATTTTTAGTGCGCTAGATTCGAATTCATAAGTGAAACATTTTTTGCTGGGGTTCTTTACTCTTAGGATATCTACGAGTTTTAATTCGTTCATCAGCTCAATAATTAGATCTCTGTATGCAGTTGGTTTCCATTTAACGCCGTCTTTCTTGTCGATGGGCTCATGGGTAGCATTCCAGTCACCTCCCACAATTAGATCACTAATGTTGTTTGGCGCGTAACTATTGCATAATGTGAATTTGAATTCCTTAAGAGAAGCGTTAATTAACACAATCCTACGTCTTCATCCCCCCAGGAATTTTCAATTTGGGTACCGAAGAATGGATTTAATAAAATGCATACACCTTTTTGATCATTGGAACCGTGTGAAAAGAAAATTTAGCCTCGCCGTTCGGTTTTCCAAATTAATTCGTCTTGCGGCCGAGAGTACGTTTCTTGAAGTAAATAAACAGCGCAATTTTGATCTTTCAAATATGTGAAGATACTTCGTCTCTTACGCAGATTTCTTAGGCCTCTAACATTTAAATAACTCTGACTAACTCCTAGGCAATAAAGAGATCGAGCTTTTCATTCAAATGTAGTTTAAAAAGAGTGAAAACGTCAAGCAAAACTGCATTTGAATGAAAAGCCCGATCTCTTTATTGCCGAGGAGTTAGTCAGAGCTATTTGCAGGGAGTAATAATTTAAGTCTGAAGAAACTTTCTGTGGTAATTTAGTGATAATTTGTGAGAGTTATGGAATGTTTTGACTGCTTATATTTCAAACATGAAAAAACACATGTTAAAAATGTTCTAGCGATTCAAAATCGAACAGTTTAATTTGTTTGAAATTTTCCCATTTAGTGTGCCACACTGTGTAGATTATAGCGCATTTATTCGCTTGTCGCGGGTAGCCCCAAAATCGAAAGATATTTGTAACAAACTTTTTTTTTGCCATATTTGTTTACCGTTGCTATGGAAACGCTGATTAGCATTAAAAGAGCATCGGCCAAAACGTTCATCCAAGCCTAACATCTGGTATCAAATTCAGATTCATTGAGCTTAGGTAAGATTATGTATAAGCGCATTCAAAAAGGGGAAGTGTGACCCCAAAAAACTAAGCGCGCCCGTGACCCTAAGCGCGTCCCATTGCTTTTGTGCATGTAAAGGCGAAGGTCAGCATTTTGTTTACACATTGAAGCTAAATTATCTCTGAAAAATGCGCAGTTACCCCCAATTTTTCTTTGGATTCTAATAGCCCCAGCTAAGATCTACTTTCCCGCATAGTCAAAAACCGGGCAAAATACCTTGGTAATATATATAGATAGGCAGAGCCTAACAGCGTAGCACTATGAACAAGCTTAACTAAGGTGAAACTTAACTAAGGTGAAAGGTTGGAAGCACAAGAATTAAGATTGAGGACCGGGCTACTTTTCAATTTTAGCAATTCTCAAAAAACAGTATTACCCGACCGTCTGCACAGTACATTTAGACCGTAGAAAAGTTCACAAAAACAACTTTTCTCCGTCTAGAATTACAGGTACGACTACTTTCCGAATAAAATACAGGTTTTGTTTGTCAAAAATTGCCCGAGAAACTGATTTGGAAATCAAAATTGCAAAAATACGCAAACATATTTGCATATTAAAGGCGACGCGAGTGAAGACAGAAAATCTAAGTCTTGTTTTGTTTACATAAAATCGCTTTTCAATCTATGTAATGAATGAACACCACATAAAAATGGACAACACAATCTTCTTTCGAAAAATTTCATTCAAATCTTCATTAGTTTATGTTTAAAAGTAAAACATGTACGATTTACAGCGCATGAAGGCAGAGCTGTCCTCGATGAAATTCAAGATAACAACACGACTTAATTTGAGCACGTTTCATAAACATGTCTCCAAAACACAAAGGAAAAGTCAATCAAAAATTGATATCAACATAAATTCCCATCGAAAAATGTGATTTATTTTACCTTTAAGTCACTGGACTGCTTGGAAGTTCATTAAAACTCCGCTTCTTCGGTTCTGAAATCCGTAATAAAAACAAGGCATCTCCTCGCATTGCTCCTGCATTGATAAAAACGTATGAGGGTTCCTCGAAGCAAGATTTTATCCCCGAAAGCTCTTCTTTTTCCACTAAAGCGGCTTCTGAGTATCCCTTAATTAGTATCCCTGTCTTGAGTAGCAAACCGCGAAAAAATGCAGGGAAACAACGACTTTACTGCTCCGCTAAACACTGAAACACTCCATGAAACATTGCAATGTACGCTCGTTGATGCCAATTTTTTTGCATCTGTTTTCTTTTGCGTTCAAAACGCCTACTGTAAAAACGCTTACAAAACGCAAAAGGGCATTTATTGCTCAAAATAATCCTAAAAAGGGACTTAAGGGAATCTGTAAAGTAGCAAGGAGAGTAATAAGGTACAATCGTGCTCGCATACATTTAATAATAGATGCACAGCAGATCACAACGAAAGTATAAATCACGGAGGAATGCAGTGCGCATTGATTTTAAATCATTATCAAGCATAACTTAAAAAAGTAAATTTGTAACGCCATTTTTTCGGCCGGTTCGTACGTCGTCTTCATCTTTAAATTTAAAGGCGTTCCAGTGAATCAATGGCAATGAAACTTTCAGATAATATTTTGCACATCGGTAAGCATGCATAGTGAATGTTTTAAAAAAATCCATCGAGCCGTTTCTCAGATTATATTTTTGCAAAAGCCACTAAAATCGAAAATTACCCAAAAATTGCACATGATGCGATGTTAGGAAAAAAGGTAGTTCTCAAGATCGCAAAAGAGAAAGTAAACAAAACTTTCAAAGTTTACAAACATAACATCAAGCTACTTTTTGACATTATCATTAAGTAATTTCACAAAACCAGTGTTAATATCTCGATCAATTTAATACCAGTACACAAATAGTAAGGTTTGAAATGTTATTGCGATTTATTTTAATTCAAACATACAGAATTTTTTTATTCTTGCAAAGTATACATGCCATATACCATATTTTAAAATGCCTATGTGGGATTTTCAATGCGAAATCTTAAACGCGCTAAATTTCACTTTTACTGATTTCTAAGTTTCTTGTTTATCGTCGTCATGGTAATATCGATTTTACCAGAAAATATATCTTGCCAAACTTCAATTCAAAACCAGTTAGTGGTGAAAATTTCACGTTGATCTGACTTGGAGAAGGCCGCTTAAAAGCCGATTGAAAAATGTTGATATGGTCTCCAGAAAACTGTATCGAACCACCTTAAGCGGTCACCTCTATTGAGCGGTCGCGGTCACCGTTTAGATTTCCCAATTGGAAAAACGGTCAGCTAGTTTAATGGTCAGGAAGAACTCTCATTGTCACTGAACAAAGTTAATGACTTGCTTCACGAAATTAAGGTGACGTAACAGGGAACGATTCGCAACGACGATTTTTAGCGCAACAATGTTGTGCTAAAAGTTGCGCTAAAAATCGTCGTTGCGAATTGTTCCGTGTAACATCACCTTAAGGCTGCGGTCACGCACACTTGTCGCGTTTAAATGTGGGTTTGTGTTGAAGACATGGCAAACTTGTTGATTCAAAAGGTTTTTTATCTGTACACACTTTCGCGTGTTAGGATGTGCAATGTTGTTCTTCCTTATCTAGGTGATGAATCTGTTAAAAAGGTGAGAAGAACAAGTTTAGTTGACCCAACTGATTATGATGTTATCATGGCTGCTGGAGAAAGCAGCAAGACTGATCTCTCAGCGTTTATAGAACAACAGCGAAAAATGCTCCATGAGTTCAAGAGGTCAAAAGAGGAAGACAGTGCTAGCAATTTGAACTTTCGAGATGATCATTTCGGGATGATCAATTTGAACTTTCGAGATGATCATTTCAAATACACACCTCCAGACATTGTTCGTAAAAAAAACTCATCAAACACAAGGCAGCGTAGTTTATCTGATGTTGGCACAGGAACGTGGTATTCCGATTATGACCACATCGAGAAAGAGGAACACGAAAGATTGGTGCAGCAGCGTGAAAACAATACACGTGGTAAGTCATCCCCACCTTGAAGTGCCTTCCAGCTAGTTGAATAAGTTGAAGAATACTGTAAGTCGAACCCTGTTTGGACACCGATCGCGAAAGGACCACAGAAATGGTCTGTATTAACAGGGTGTCCGTATTGAACACGAAGTTCCGGTATAAAAGGAGCCTGGCCTGGCCATTCTCACCTCTAGTCATCAATCAACCACTGAAGCATAAACAACTGACAACAAACATGCGTCATTACTAAGACCATTGCTAACACAATTCGGAAAAACTTTATGAAAGTTATATCAGAAATCTTTATGAACTTCTATTTCTTTTCTTGCTGAGGTAAAATCTTGGTTTAATTCGATTTTTTGAAGCAAATTATATTTAAAGAACGCGCAAGTTAACCACGTTTTGTGACTGAAAGACGCCTTAATTTGCATTTCACACCCAAAAAGTGTAAAATGGGGAAGGAGCTAAGCCTTTCATACCGGAACTTCGTGTTTAAGCGGGTTCACATTGATTTGGTTTTAATAAAAAATACTTTTTAACAATAAATTACCTTTAACGATAAATATGTAACTGGAAAAGGATGAAATTCATTGAACAGGTCACTGGCACCTGAAAATTACTTTTGATTTACTTGAAAACCGTCTTATAATTTTTCTTCGAACTTCGTTTGCAAATTCATTGAACAGGTCAATGGAACCTGAAAATTACTTTTGATTTACTTGAAAACCGTCTTATAATTTTTCTTCGAACTTCGTTTGCAAATTCATTGAACAGGTCAATGGCACCTGAAAATTACTTTTGATTTTCTTGAAAACCGTCTTATAATTTTTCTTCGAACTTCGTTTGCAGCAAGTGATATGTGTCTCACTAGACAACATTGTTTAGAACAAATTGTTTAGAACAAAGGGTCAGTAATGCGCTGGTGTTGCTAAGGTAACCGCCGTCGCTTGGAAACCAGTCAAGCATGAAAGCTTAATCACCTTCATAAACTTGGTGAAGTATGAAAGCAATCGAAGCTTTCTTTTTTCATTACGTAATGAACCAAGACAAAATTAGAAGGGTTTGTTTGGAGTCATTGGAGCATTAAGGTGCCAATATCTTACCCCCAAATTTCACTAGGATGCTGATTTTTGGCAAGCGGTCGTTTTTCGTCACGCCCTTTCCGAAAATCTAATCGAATCGCATAATTTCCCAAATTTACGTTTTTGTGAACTCACACTCTGAAACACCATCAAGTTGTTTGACCGTTAAGTTCATGTACAGTTGATGCGACAAATGCCCCATGAATAAATGTAACCTAGAATAAAGGTTTTACATCTGGTGAAAGTCTTGATTCGTCGAGTTTTAATGGACTTGAGAAACGATGTCTTCCATTTTACACTTCTTACAGCATTTTCTGAGTTCAAAATTAGGTTCAGTGGCATCAACAACATCTGGTGTTACCATGGCAACAAAGAAGAAATGACCTTAACAAAGGTCATTTTTGAACAGCCCCCCTGAAGCCCTATCAGCATGCAAAAATGAAAGGGGTGGGGGTGTCAAAATCGTTCATTTCCCACTTTTCTCGATTCTTACAGAGAACTTTTAAATAGGAAAACGAAAACACTTGTTGGCTGTAAAAACTAGAGCATGCATAATTAAGCTGTTATCATGCTCTTAGTCTAAGAGTTCATCGTTAAAATCGGTCAAGCTAAAAGAAATAGTTTAAAATACATGTTCTACATCCAGCAAACAAATCACAACTTTACTGAAATAAAAGTTTCTTGCAGTTAAATAATATTTTTGTATGTTTTAGCTTGGCCAAACTAACACATGTGAATCAATTGATTAAAAGAAAACACATAAAAGATAGAATTTCAACAAAATTATTACTTTCAGATCACCTGGCTTTAGCTTCAAATTAGAATCTGCATTCCCCAGCACATCTTCGGCACCACCTGAAAGGGAAAGGGAGTACCCTCTATTAAGCGGTCAACCTCAGGGAATAGCCAACTGACCGCTTATTAGGAAGAGTTCTGAGAAATTCCATGCGCCGAGGCTAGGAACGTGTTAGAATAACGAGAAGAACAAGACGTCACGTCTTTTATACACATTCAACGCACTTAAAATAACGTTAAAACAATCTAAACTCTGTTAAAACGCGGTAGTTATATATATATATTTCGCTCTTCGAGCCTCTTCAGTCGTCTGCTTATTAGTTGGTTTCTAGGGGTATTTGGGATAAATACCTCGAGTAATATTTCAAAATTGTCCCAAAATATCACGAGCCGCTCCGGCGAGTTATATTTGGGACAATTTTGAAATATTACAAGAGGCATTTATCCCAAATTTCCCGTGGAAACCATTGTATTATTTGTTTATACTTCAAGGCTGAGAAATTTAGCTTTTTCTAACGCTTAAACGCGTGATCATCGATGCAGGACCAAAGATTACTTCAAAATAGTTTTCTTAAACACAGCGACAAAAAACTCACTATCTCTGCTGCTTCTTTTCATTTTAATAGTTATTAGAAACTTGGTGACTAATTTCCAAGCCACCAAAGTGCCTTTATAGACGGGAAACATTGGTGTGAGGCCATTTTGCCGTACTTGCTCACGGAGGAAGCGAGCTTTCGATGAAACTTTGAAAATTTTTCCACTTCATGGTTTTATCTGTCCTCAAAACTAGAAACACTACTGTCCACTTCTTCTAGATGGCGGACAAGTACGATAGTTACTACAAGCAAAGTGTCTGAGTCCAAGTCGGAGCAATTCTCGACTTTCTCTTACGACTCCGGGGATTTTTTGCTCTGAAAGCGGCCGACAGCCTATGTGGGGGCGTGATAGGAGGTATGAATTCTCGAGAAGTGGCCATGGTTACTGGTCACGTGACTACGCACAGACCAAAATTAATTTTGAAAACTCTCAGGGCTGGTTATTTAAACCAAGTCTAACTTAGACCGCGGTTTAAGACAATAAATGGACCTCACATCTGTTTATGAATTGCTGATTTTAAGTATAGGCACTCAGTGCCTTCGTGGGTCTTGGGAGGGATGGCAAGTATTCTAGGAAGGCTTCGTTGGGGCGCACGAATGCTTATTTGGGGTGCGGCAGGATGCACCCACTCCCTATACTACACACTATAAGGCGAGGCAGGACCACCAACCACGCTGATAGTGGAATTTTTTAAGTTAACTTTAAAAATACCTATTATATAGGGTGCGGTAGAATCCCCCCCCCCCCCCCCCCATACTTGGCGTGGTTATTACCAATTGAATACTTTAAATACCTGGTATATATCTACCATGGATGCTGCACTACGCTTTCACCTGAGAAATCAGGCTTTTCAAGGCTGGCTTCACAGCTACAAGATGATCGTTCCTGGAGATCATAATAATAATAAATAATAATTAAAATAATGTATTATAATTATAATAAGAACCTTCCCAGCACCCTTTGCTCCAGAAAAATTTTCGATGCCAAATAACTCTGTCAATTTTGAGTGTATGAGGATACTACACCACATGCTATTTACACGTACCATAACATACCTATTTTAATAGACTATTTGGCTAATGTTGTGTTCCCAGTGCATCTTGGGTAGTTCCAGTCCTTTGTGGGGGCAAACGACCAGTTTGGCAGGTAATTTGAAATTTTAATTTTGGCCGTTTGCCCCCACAAAAGACTAGAACTACCCAAGAAGCACTGGGAACACAACATTAGCAAAATAGTCTATAGAGTGTTTTCACTGACGTCATATCAAAATTCAGAAGCAGTTTTCGATTCTAAAACGTTTATGGAATTGTAGAGAGTTTAAAACTACACATCTGGGCCAAAGTTTGAGGCGCAAGAGCATTTCATTCAAGAGTTATAGGCGAATGAGTATAGACATTTTTAGTAAGAATGTATGGAGCGGCCATGTTGGTGTCCCACTTAGGGACACCAACATGGCGGCCAAAAATTTAAAGACTTTAAAGTCTTAATAACACCAGCAAATCTCATCACAAAATATTGTATTCACTATAAGAGGCATGAAATCGGCTTATAAGCATCTATAATTCATTAATAACTTTCAACTAGTTCAATTTTGTTTATTTTCACGGCTTATCTCAAATAGCGTGACGAATTGCGTGACACATTTACAACCTTTATAAATCGAAAACGAAACATCGTTAAAACCTGAAACTTTTTTGTGAAAGATTATAACACTGGTATCCACATACCACGTTAGAAACAGCTTTGTAGGATGTATACTTTAGATTTTTTAATTTTTATGACGTCATGTGAAAACACCATTGACTAAGTGCGATGACGTCATCAGTCACGTGACTATTCCCCCAATTTTTAGGAACAAGCTTTGACGAATGCAATTACAGTCAACGTGGCAAGGAAGGCATTCGCTTGCAACATTTCCACATGCCCAGCACATGCCCATTATTACTCTGGATTTTATGATCGACTTTTATGCCGACGTATCAAAATACGGCATAAGTCTTTGAACGGCTCAAGTTAAAATTAACAAGACGCTGTGGGAGCGTATACTTGGGCGTCGTTGTATTAGGCGTATTGGAATGAAAATATCTTGGAAAATCTTCATGCACGTCAGTTTAGGGTTTGATGATAGGGAGTGCACTGAGTATTGGGATAGTCTTGTATGTCGTTTACTGTTGGTGCACATTTGTAAAGTGGAACACGTGAAGACTTACGTGAAGTGCGGGTGCAGGATTATATTTAACGCTTGTAGAATTTGGAAAAGCTTAATTGTGGCCAGCGAAACTGCAAGGAAAACAGAGAATTCATGGCAGCGTACATTCTGTATTCAGGTTTCAAATTATCCTTTTGACATATGCAAATTCGGTGCACTTTTTCCTGACAACTACAACAAACTTAAAAGGGCTAAATTTGTTTTCTGTCTTTTCTGCTACGTACCTTTCCCCGCTGTATGACATCGATTATTATATTTAGTTTCATTCAAGATTTATCTTCACAATTGGTAAACATGAAGTTCAGAAAGAATTTTAAGGAGGCTCGTACCCATTTCTCAAGTCCACACCCTTTCAATTTTAATGGACCATATCTTTTGTTGTAGTGCATAAAAAGACAAGCCACTTTGCATGCAAACACACAATACATTGAACTTTATGGGAGTATAGGATTTGTTTACATCGGCGCTTCCATGGCAACGGAATGGTGATCCTCTGAAATTCACAAGTTGCGGAGTTTCTCTAGATCAAGAGAAATTTTTGTAAAACCCGCTAGTGGACTAATTGATTAGACCGTGGGCTTCAACTGGACAAAGTTTGAAAGAAATGTATGAGAGCGTTTTCGAAATTTTTAGGGATGAAATTTTGGGGATTATAAATACAGTGAAAAGCATACTATCGACATAATTGGCTAATATCTAAAGAAAATGGTGCGCGATGGGGATGCAGTTTCATCTCATAGTAGTTTGATTCCATTTGAAATGGTGTGTGAAAAAGTGAGGGGGTTGCTTTGGCCGATTGCAAGAAAGAAGGATTTGATTAGCGTGCGTTCAGCTGCTCTTGTTGCCATTTTTGTATGTAATTTGGTCTACGCCTACAAATGTGATGATAATTTGGAAACCGCGAGATAAATTTTTTTAAAAATTTGACAATCTCGAGATTGGTCATCAATTTATATGGCCTGCAAGTTTCAAGGACATTGAAGACATGCAAGGCAATAAAATAGGGCCTCCAATGTACCAATTTTTTCCCGCAGATTTTGTGTTTACAAGTGAGCGTCCTCATTATTCACGGGTATTGTTTTCAAGTTTCATATGCACGTGCAAAACTTTACAAAAAAATTTATTTGTATCGAACAGAACGCTCGATTGCTTTCCGAAGAATTTTCCGAAACATGCTAATAACTGGCTTGAGTTACGAATAGCAATGACAACCGTACTGATCAAGACAACGTCGGAAACGTCACGTTTCATCAAGTGCCGGATGCAGAAATAACACATTTATGATTGTCTCACTCTGGTTATTTGTTGCAATCGGCGTAGCATCTGTTCCTTATTTAGATATAAAATGGCGCAAAGCAGAATTCTCAGCTAAAATATAAAGTTGTCACGCTGTTCTTGCGTGTGACATATTAAAGAAGCACTGTTGCTGCATTACGTTTATAAATATGTTCTTCTTGTCCTGAAATTTTAAAGAGACCCTCGGTATGGCTGCATTACAGCGTAATAGCGCAACATCGAGTGCGTAATGTTATTACAATTCTCAAGCCAGCTATTAGCATATTTCGGAAAATTCTTCGGAAAGCAATCGAGCGTTCTGTTCCGATACAAATAAATTTTTTGCTAAAGTTTTGCACGTGCATATGAAACTCGAAAACAATACCCGTGAATAATGAGGACGCTCACTTGTAAACACAAAATCTGCGGGAAAAAATTGGTTCATTGGAGGCCCTATTTTATTGCCTTGCAGGTCTTCAATGTCCTTGAAACTTGCAGGCCATATAAATTGATGACCAATCTCGAGATTGCCAAATTTTTAAAAAAATTTATCTCGCGGTTTCCAAATTATCATCACATTTGTAGGCGTGGACCAAATTACATACAAAAATGGCAACAAGAGCAGCTAAACGCACGCTAATCAAATCCTTCTTTCTCGCAATCGGCCAAAGCAACCCCCTCACTTTTTCACACACCATTTCAAATGGAATCAAACTACTATGAGATGAAACTGCATCCCCATCGCGCACCATTTTCTTTAGATATTAGCCAATTATGTCG
Source organism: Cladopsammia gracilis (assembly GCA_022457155.1). Taxonomy (NCBI): domain Eukaryota; kingdom Metazoa; phylum Cnidaria; class Anthozoa; order Scleractinia; family Dendrophylliidae; genus Cladopsammia; species Cladopsammia gracilis. Next base: position 119,962 of record JAJGOT010000191.1, read on the forward strand.
ATAGTATGTTTTTCACTGTATTTATAACCCCTAAAACTTCATCCCTAAAACTTCATCCCTAAAAATTTCAAAAACGCTCTCATACATTTCTTTCAAACTTTGTCCAGTTGAAGCCCACGGTCTAATCAATTAGTCCACTAGCGGGTTTTACAAAAATTTCTCTTGATCTAGAGAAACTCCGCAACTTGTGAATTTCAGAGGATCACCATTCCGTTGCCATGGAAGCGCCGATGTAAACAAATCCTATACTCCCATAAAGTTCAATGTATTGTGTGTTTGCATGCAAAGTGGCTTGTCTTTTTATGCACTACAACAAAAGATATGGCCCATTAAAATTGAAAGGGTGTGGACTTGAGAAATGGGTACGAGCCTCCTTAAACATGAATTTTGCGTGACACTGGCACTTGGGGCCCTTGTTTACATAAAGTGACCTATTTTGGTTTCGTTCGCTTTCTGACTGAAAACTCACTCCACTCGAAATTTTTCCATAGCCGTTCACAGCCAGCCGTTCGAAATTTTTGTTCTGTTTCGGCCGTTCACTGCAAGCCGTTCAAAATAATTGTTCAGGCGTTCAAATGAAATTCGTTCTGTTGGCAGATCTCGTTGCCTAGCACGTGATCAAAATCTGCCGTGAAGAAATTGTTCTTTTTTGTTGCACCTTTCTCGATGTAGTGCGAAAGTTATTTTATTGTTATATCTAGAAGAACTAGTCGTTTGAAACTTTTTTTTTGTACTGGACGATTTTATATAAGTGACGATTTGTCCGACCGTTTTAGCGCACGGATGGGAAATTGTCATAAATCGGACCGTTCCATTCTAAAGAGTCTAAAGCTAAGATGTACATGTACCTTTGAGAATTCATAACTCGAATAACATTCCATCGATTCAATTGAATTAAAGACTGAATAACGGCTAAAGAGTAAGCGATCAAGATATCAGAATTTATCTGCCACAAGAATTTAATTTTCGCCGGCGAGCATATCAAGAAAGCGTTGAAGCTAGCCGAGACGCTTGACTGAGTTTGACGCACGCGCATTAGAGCCCAATTGCAAATTCGTGCACTACCAAACTGCATTTTATAACTTGGGCTCTCCGCCCAAGTAATAATGTTTATGTTAGCTTTTCTCGCCTTTTCCTTGTTGTAAGCAGCAAAAATACAAAAAGTCTTACAGAGCTATCTAACAAAAACCATGGCTTGCTTGACATTAAAGCATTTGATATTCGCAAAATGTTGTTACAGTTTCATTATTTTAATACACACTGTATACTCACATTGTGAAAATATCCGTTGACTTCCAAATGTCGCAGACATAAATGTACGAGAAAACATTAAGGACAGAAAAATATCCTCACATTTAGCGACTCAACATATAGAAATCCCTTCACTTCCCAAGGAACCATCACTCGTAAATAATAAGAGGTCAGTGAAAGGTCATAAAAGATTTGGTTGCGTGACCTAGTCACGTTCACATGCACTCCCAGTGGACCGGGAAGAGATTATTTATTAAACGAAAAAGCTAATGATGCGGGCCGCAGGAAGGCTTTATTGCATTTGACTCCCTCAACCCCAGAATCGAACGAAAATAAAGGCCGAAACTGAAAGAACTGATTCAGTACTACAAACCACTTGTCATTTTCCCGTAAGTACCCCTGTCCGTCGCTACCATTGCCATGCTAGATCCGTACTTTCTTACAGCATACCGTAAAATACAGGTTATACCAAAGGGGTTTTCAGTTATCTTTCAAGGGGGGAGGGGGTCTTATATCTGGGGGGCTCATAAGCGGCATAAAAAACCGTTTCAGAATGAGATAATAAGAAATCAACTGAGACTAACACACAACATTATCAAACTTATCAAAATATGTTTCTCACTTCATTTCAATATTGCTCTGCACTATACATACCTTACACGTTCCTAACTTTTTATTTGAAATGGTACAGTGTTCTGTTAAAATGTTTATATCAAGGAAATAAAGAAAAGAAGGGGAGGGCTAATATCCAGATATCCAGGGGGGGGGGGGGGGGGGGCTTAAAAACGAAATATCATTTTTGTTCGCAGGTTGGACCTACAAGTGGTGGTGGTGAGGGGTTGGGGGGGGGGGGGGGTGGTGTATAACCGGCATTTCACGGTATTCAAGGAAGACAGTGTAAGGCTTGTCGGGGTGGATTTTTTTTTTGAGATTGAAAGGGCGAAAGAATCGAAAAGAGGGCACATTCAAAAACAAGCGAAGAGTTGCCTTTAAATAATAATTTAAATCCCAGCCGGAAATCATCGTGCAACCACAAATAAGTGTGGAACCGGAAATAAGTGTGCAACCGACCCACTCAGAAAGCTACTGATCAAACCTTTCATGATTCTTCTGACAGTGAAGGTATAAATTCCAGCCAATCAGGAATTCAACCAGTTGGAGTACTGTGGCCTGAATGAAATTATAATAAAATCAGTCAGGGTAAGCGATTCCTGAATCAGTGAAAGGACACGACAACGGTATCTTCAGAAAATGTCTGAAATTGCGACGTTAGTGTCATAAGGAAGTTTTACCAGAAATATTTCCCTGATTTGTGGAAGGCGCTGGATTCATCAAATACTGTGAGCTGGATCCCCGACGTCGTTAGCCAAACTATCAGCCAGGGCAAGGAAAAGGCCTTAATTTGGCAGTAACAGTTCCAGCATTGAGGAGGAAAGCGCCTTACACTGCCTTTCGCCCTTTCAATCTCAAAAAAAATCCACCCCGACAAGCCTTACAACATTCTCGTCCCCAGAGCCGCTTGACCCTCTTAACCGCCGGAGCGGTCAACCTCGTACTCAGGCTCCGGCGGTTAAGAGGGTCAAGCGGCTCTGGGGACGAGAATGGCCTTACAATGCCTTACTTGAATACCGTGAAATGCCGGTTATACCCCCCCCCCCACCCCCCACCCCCCCACCGCCCACCCGTTTACAAGCCCAAGCCCCCCCCCCCCCCTCCCCCTCGCTGGATATCTGGATATTAGCCCTCCCCTTCTTTTCTTTATTTCCTTCATATGAACATTTTAACAGAACACTATACCATTTCAAATAAAAAGTTAGGAACGTGTAAGGTATGTATAGTGCAGAGCAATATTGAAATGAAGTGAGAAACATATTTTGATAAGTTTGATAATGTTGTGTGTTAGTCTCAGTTGATTTCTGGGAGTGCATGTGAACGTGACTAGGTCACGCAACCAAATCTTTTATGACCTTTCACTGACCTCTTATTATTTACGAGTGATGGTTCCTTGGAAAGTGAAGGGACTTCTATGTGTTGAGTCGCTAAATGTGAGGATATTTTTCTGTCCTTAATGGTTTCTCGTACATTTATGTCCGCGACATTTGGAAGTCAACGGATATTTTCACAATGTGAGTATACAGTGTGTAAATAATGAAACTTTAACAACATTTTGCGAATATCAAATGCTATAATGTCAAGCAAGCCATGGTTTTTGTTAGATAGCTCTGTAAGACTTTTCGTATTTTTGCTGCTTACAACAAGGAAAAGGCGAGAAAAGCTAACATAAACATTATTTTAACTTGAGCCGTTCAAAGACTTATGCCGTATTTTGATACGTCGGCATAAAAGTCGATCAATGATACATATGATTATAGCTTGTATTTTAACTGAATGCGTCCTGGATAAAAACAAAATCATATGAATATTATAGCCTAAAACATGTAAATGTTGTTTTCATAATTTTAAAGACCTTCTTAAGGGCCAATTTCGCAGTTCTTTGAGTTATTTTCGTTCTTAAGGTCGCCGTCATTGAAATACCTCCAGCACAGGAAACCCAAGCGTAATGTTTGCATGTTAATGTTATTTGAAAATATAAGACATTGTATGGAATTTCGAATTCAACGTTTTAAGCAATATATGAAATCAAAATTGCTGAATAAAATCGTTGAAACATTTACTGGTGTTGTATTCTATCTTTATACAGTGTTTCTACGCTATTTGAACGATTTTTAGTCCATTTATCTTACCTTGTATAATATAATGGAAAGGAAGGAGAGTTCGGTCGCTTCCGGCATTCGACACGTGTCCACAAATGGCTCATTTTTCGCACAAAAATAGGTGCTGCTCCCATTCTGACTGGTCGTCCTCACAGTAGAATAACGTTAAATTGCATTTTTTCGAACAACTTGAACATCCCTTGTTGATTATGACGAACAAGCCGCTCCACAAAATCACATAGCACTGCAGAATAGGCGCCGGAGAGCTTGAAGAACGGAAGAGACCACGGTGCGCGGTCAACACTGGGTACCAGAGTAAAATCAAACCCCACAGGGAAGGGAACGTTCAATTTTGTCAACCTGTCATTTTTGTTGCGCCTACCACCCCGTGAGGACCAAGTTGTCACTCTGCTTATCATGCTTTCGACATTAAAACGGCCTCTTGAAGAGGAGGAGACAAGGAAGAAAAGATGGAAAAAGTAAAAACGGTAAAATGTCAATTGACATTTTACTGTTTTTACTTTTTTTGTGAAAACGTAAACCGTGCAACTAAATTGTGCTTTGTCGCTGTTGTGAAACACGCCATACGCTATTCGAGGTAAAAGCGTGCTTTTTCTTTACAAAAATTAATGGTATTTTATATCGCTAATTAAAATGCCATATCAGTAAAACAAAAAATCATTTGCACGTGGGTGCCTGAATTAATTTGGCAGATTATATTTGCGTGTTATGACATAAAAACAAACACATTCTACAAAAAGCGTGTCCCACCGGAACGGTTTCTTTGCACAGGCTAGCTAATTTTTGTTTTTGACTGTAGTGCGACCAGGCCCTTATTACATAAAGAATAAATTTAATGTCTTGCAAAAGCGTAAGAGCTGAACCGAGCTCAATGTAAATGTAAATGTTGGTAAATGTTTTACTTAACAATTTTTAATGCACCTTTTCTTGTTTTGAATAGGTTCTTATTTTCAATAACCATGATTCTTCTCATTGTTTTAGAACCGAGCAGGTCATTATTGTGGTCAGTGATGTGGAACAGGAGGTCGTTATTGAAAATAATGACCTGATCGCAATAATGACCTGCTCGGTTCTACTTAGTTGACCACAATAATTTTTAGGACAACCAAAATTGAAGAGCCTTTATTATTTCTGTCACTTAGTTTACTAAAGTTGTCGCATTTGTCCTGAATTATAACTTAGCAATTACAAACTTTTTCTAGCTATTGTTAATGGTAATATTACAATTTCCACCTGAAATATTCAAAGTAATTGACCCCAAAGCATTTGGAATCTGCGTAGCAGCAACATTTTCTTTGCGGGTTGTGGTTTCACTGGACTGGCCGTGCACTATTTTTGAAACTTTAACTAGTTGTTCATTTGTTTCCCGTTTGTAACTTTGAAGAGCTTCCGATCGATGCCCAGTAACACCAATTTGTCGTTTACACCTTCTTGAGACAACCTCGAGACCGCTGTTGCTCGCAAAGAGTGATTAGTGAAATATCCCTTAATTCCAGCTTCAGCCATCATCATTTTAATCATGGAATTGAGTTTATTATGACCCAAAGGGACAATAGAAAACCAAGCATTGTTACTTTCGTACTTTCGCAATGGCTTCAAGTAAAAAGCTTTATCTAGAGATCCTTCAGGACATCGCTCAATATAAGTCTTGACAATTCTTACAACACATCTCTCATGACATTCAACGTTAGCATACCCTTTACAAGTTCTCGGGCAACCTCAAACATGTCGGTAATATCGATAGCGTCGTCTTCACAACTCTTCTGCTCAAACATATCAAGACTCTGGGAAAGACTTTCATCAAGTCCATCGTCTAAAACTACCTCTTCTTTTTCGCATTCATCCACCGCCTGCGACAACAAATCATCTAAACCATCGCTCATCATCTCGAATGAACGTTTTTCCAAATAACTCAGTGGACATATTGGTAGTAAAAGCAATATCGACTAAAGCGTTATGGAACTCAGCTGCTGAACTGAAAGAAAAGCCTACAAACACTAAACCCCTTGAGAAAAGGCAGATATTCAAATTGTGATACATGAGGGCTGCAAATCCTTACGGGATTTCATACAGTGTTTCTCGACTCTTTAATTAGCAAACCATTCAAGTTATTCTTGGCTTCCCTTGTTCTAAAACAATGGAAAGGTGCATTAAATTGCATAATGCCCTCGCTCCTCGGCCTTCTTAAAAATAATGACCTCGCGCTACGCGCTCGGTCATTATTTTTAAGAAGGCCTCGGAGCTCAGGCATTATCCTATATCTAATAGACGTAAAGAAGGAAACAGATACACGGTCCGTTTTCCGTCGCTTCTTCCTTGTCTCCTCCTCTTCAAGAGGCCGTTTTCAGTGGCGTAGCCAGCCTATAGGCCCGTAGGCCCGGGCCTACACATTTTTCAGCCCACTCGTGTTACATTTTTAAGAATTGGAAATGAAAAATTCAAATCCATTCTCTTTTATTAAATATTATGATTTCGGTGTTGTCAAGATACACATAAAATCACCAGACAGTGAAGGGTAAAGGCATTTTCAAGGGCCGCTAGAAGCGACCTCGGATGGCCAGGCCTACAACTCTTCTAAAAGCTGGCTACGCCCCTGGTTTTAATGTCGAAAGCATGATAAGCAGAGTGACAACTTGGTCCTCACGGGGTGGTAGGCGCAACAAAAATGACAGATTGACAAAATTCAGTGAACGTTCTCTTCCCTGTGGGGTTTGAGCTAAGTTACTCTGGTAAGTTACTCAAGCCAAGTTACTCGAGCCAAGTTACTCTGGTACCCAGTGTTGCGCACCGTGGTCTCTTCCGTTCTTCAAGCTCTCCGGCGCCTATTTTGCAGTGCTATGTGATTTTGTGGAGCGGCTTGTTTGTCATAATCAACAAGGGATGTTCAAGTTGTTCGAAGAAATGCAATTTAACGTTATTCTACTGTGAGGACGACCAGTCAGAATGGGAGCAGCACCTATTTTTGTGCGAAAAATGAGCCAGTTGTGGACACGTGTCGAACGCCGAAAGCGACCGAACTCTCCTTCCTTTCCATTATATTATACAAGGTAAGATAAATGGACTAAACATCGTTCAAATAGCGTAGAAATACTGTATAAAGATAGAATACAACACCAGTAAATGTTTCAACGATTTTATTCAGCAATTTTGATTTCATATATTGCTTAAAACGTTGAATTCGAAATTCCATACAATGTCTTATATTTTCAATAACATTAATATGCAAACATTACGCTTGGGTTTCCTGTGCTTCCAGCGCAATATAAGGGACCGTTCATAATTTATGGGTTGGGGGGGCTATGGGGATTTGGAGGGGGGGGCCATTAATTTTCATCCAAAACATTAAGGGGGGCCATCAAAATTCAATTGGTACTCTGTATGGGGGGGGGGGGGCACTTAATACTTACTTTAATATTCGGTCCGGTTTAGAGAAGTATTTTAATGAATAAACTTTAGGTCCACTTAAAGAAGATATCGATAAATTCCAAGTGAAATCCGAGCGCTTTTCAACATTTAACAGAATAAAATTACGAGACTGAAATAGGAGATCGATGTTTATTATAAAAACTTCAATGAAATATCAGGTGATCTCCCGCGCGAAAAAGTGATATCTTCACATGTGAAAATACCATGTTACAATGGATACCCATGCAAAGGCGTGCCGTGTTTGGTCCGAATTTGTTTTTTTATTAATATAGAATTTTATTTGTTACATAACATCACAAAGTCTGGCAAATAGATTTACGTTAATACATGAAAACACCTTCTATTCAACCCGGAAGACTCTGACACCTGTGGTCATAGGAGAAGACTCGTGGCTCTTCGACTACTTCTAGTATTTGTTGTAACGAGTGGCCAATTGTACCCACTGCCATCAGATTCCGAGTCAGATTCAGAACCTGTTGAGTCGGAATCACTCAATGGTTCTTGGTATATTTCTTTTTCACTTTCATCGAACTCTTCTGACTCAAGAGATTCGTCTGCTTGACGTAGAAGTTCGTTCCCTGTAACTAGTACATCACAAAGGGCATCTCCTTTAATTTCCCTTACATGGGTCGTGATCGTGGCAATTTTCTCTGACTTCAACTTCTTTTTCCATGGATGGTTATATTTTTGTAGTTATTTGTCAAGTTTGAAGACATATAATGTATTCAAACCACCTATCAGAACAAGCTGCGCCCAGTTGTAGTCCTCAAACGTTTTGGCCGTCCTGCGTTTGCATTCGCTCTTAAAATTGGTCGATTTGCTTCTCAATTGTTTTGTGAATTGTAAGTGTTTCAGATGCTCAATGTATTTTGTTACCAGTTCCACTGAAACAATGTACTTTTTTTGAGAAATCCGACATTTGATCCTCGTTTTGTAGTTTTCCTTCACTGAATTGTTTTTTATCTGTGCTCTGGGAACCATTTCTCGAAAGTCCCGATAACTTTTCGGGCCCAGAACTATATTTTAAAATCAGAATCTATAAAATGGTGATGTATTTTTTAGCTCTCAAACCAGCCCGACTTATTTCGTCAACTTTGACTTTTATTGCTCAGCTTTTAAAACCAACACAATTTAAATCTTTAGTGCGCATAAGATCATAGCTTTCTGGACCTGAAAAGTTATCGGGTCTTTCGAAAAACGGGCCCCTGGGCATAAAGTCATCAACAGGTCTTTATACACCATTGATTAATGGAGGCGACTCAAAGACTGGCTAGTATTTAAATGTTGACTTAAATGTTATTTGTATCAGCATTTAAAGGTATTTTAAAGCAAACTTGGTAGATTGTTGGTGATAGTGGTGGTTGTAGAGAGGATTTGGGGGGGGGGTCATGGTATTTTACCTTTGTCCGCAACCTCTCATGAGGGGGGGGGGGGGGGTGCAGAAAAAAAATATCTTACATCTTCAGTGGGGGCTAGAAAAAATTTTTAAGGAAAAAAATTAAGATCCCCATAGCCCCCCCAACCCATAAATTATGAACGGTCCCTAATGCGAAGTTGGTATCAAGCCAAAAATAGCCTTCACTGATAAATCTCTCAGTAGCGCTGTATTTGCGGGCCACCAAAAATAATTTCAGAATAAATAAAAGACAGACTCAGCGATAATGTAGTGTTGTTTTTTTTCCCTAAAAATCAAATACCAGACTGCATTTTACCAATTCGAAGTTTGCTTAAATTTGCCTTCTTGTTTACATGGCGAAGATAGGTGTTTTGTGTAAGACCAAAATGATTTTTTAACTGAACATTTCCGACAAAATTTTATTGCAAAAGAAAGTTAAAAAGATGTTTAATTCACTGTGTAAAAGGCATGGTAGGACGCCGAATGTTACGATAACAGGAGCGTGTTTAAAATGGTCCAAAACGGCCAAAATTCAATGGTCCATGAAAGCACCCGCGGACTCAAACGGCTAATTTTCGACTTATCGAAATTTTGAAAAAAAGTAAAATGAAATCGAACCTATTAAACCCATTTTCGAAAATAGGTCACTAAATAGGTTCTTTTGGTAAAATAAAAAGAAATTCGAAATTTGGCCTCTGTCCTCGGATTCTCGATATTTACAGACATCCGCTTAATCAATTAAGTGTATACGATACAACGATCTTTTCTATCGAAAGTTAATGATAAGATGGGTTTTAAATCTGTTTTTGTTTGTTTGAACGGTTTGTTTACATCGAGCTGTGCTATACGCGCGCTAATCACGCCATCATAATTTGAAAAAAACTTTTGGGCTAAACCCTTGGCAAGTTTGCGTTATTTACTCATTTTTTCGACTTTTGTAACTTTGAAAAACTTTAAAAAGATCTTCTATCGAATTTGTTTTGTTTCAAAGGGAAATTTATGGCGTGAAAAGTCGGCGTTTTCGAAACAGATAATAATAGATGCACATCAGATTACAACGAAATCAGCGAAATGAATTAATCACGGAGGAATGTAGTACTGATTGTTGCACAGCGGGCTCGCTTAAACGCAGCAGTTACGTGGATGAGTGCATGCGCGAGAGGCTAAACAAGTTTGCAAACTTGTTTTACCGGTTCATAGTTAATTTATTCGTCCATGGCGCTGGACGGCGGCTCGATCAAAGGAACTAACTTTCAGTGGTTTCTTTCTCGTCCGGCATAGAGAGGCACAGCGTATTAGGAACAGGCACACCGTAATAGGAACAGGCACACCGTAAAAGGAACAGGCACACCGTATTAGGAACAGGCACGCCGTATTAGGAACAGGCGCACGGTATTAGGAACAGGCACACCGTATTAGTAACAGGCACACCGTAATAGGAACAGGCAAAGCGTATTAGGAACAGGCACAGCGTAGTAGGAACAGGCGCAACCGTAATAGGAACAGGCACACCGTAACAGGAACAGGCACACCGTAACAGGAACAGGCACACCGTAATAGGAACAGGCACACCGTATTAGGAACAGGCACAGCGTAATAGGAATACACAGTCCGGATTATCCCAATCTTTTAGGACAGTCGTGACGTCACGATTCCATTGTTCTGAAGGAAAATGGCGGCCGGTTTTCAAAAAGCCCGGGCAATGTTAAAATTCATTGTCTGTAGCTACGTATGAGCGGTCAACTGGAACTTCTTGTTACGAAATATTGCGAGGAGTATTCAGCGGCCATTTTGGATGCGACCAGAGAAGATTTGAAGGAGGTTTTAAGTCAATTTTCGTTGAAGAGACGCAGCGATGTAGGGCCCGTTTGTGTCGTGGTTTCAAGGTTGGTTAACAACTTTCGTTTTTTTCTTGTATTCACGTATTTTTCGTGAAGCTCGCAGTATTTTTTACCGGTTCTTATGTTGATAAACCTTCGTTATGTCAAGTGCCAACATGGTAGACAAGCTAGATTTCTGGGAGACTTTTTTTGAAGTCAAGGCAGTGAAATTGTATCCAAACCGCTGTTTCATTGGGCCATTCCATTTAATGTCCGCACCCCCCCTATTGAAGGGTAGGGAAATCCTAGGGGGAGGGGAGGGGGTTCAAGAGTCTTTTCTGAAGGGGTAACTTTGTCGGAACCTTTGATCAATCAACAACATCCTCCTTTTTCTGAAGGGGGAAATGTGTCGGCGCTTTGATCTTTTTTTTCCTAAGGGGTAAAATTCATAATTACCCCTCAATAGGGGGGGTGCGGATATTAAATGGAATGGCCCATTACACTCGAGAGTATTAAACAAGATAGACTTGCGTGATTTTGACCTGTTTTCACTTTTTCGCCGAGAAGAATAGGCTGTAATTTGTTGTTTTCTTTACAGAGGGTTGTTTGTATCTTGGCAAGGAAGTTCACCTCGAAAAACGTGAGGCTCTTTGCAGGATTTGTGAACAAAAACAGTTTGTCTATGGATTGTTTAAGTGAATGCATTGAAAGGATACCAAGTTACCAACTCAAGACCAGCATGCCATATTGGTGGAACTGTGCTCGTTCCTTCCTGGAAAACAATTGGTTGACCTGCTAAACCACATTGAGGGTCTTTATACTGATCAGAGAAGCTGATTTTACTGACTCTCTTTGTGAAATGCCAGAAGATGTACATGCATAAATTTGTAACAAAACAGATCTGCTTTATTTATGAACCAATTAAGCTTAATTAAATTACAATCTTTCCACCTCCTGATAAGAATTGACTGCACCAGAAAGTAATATTTATGCAAACAGAGACACAAGTTGATTGTCAAAACTCTAAGCATGCATAATTATTAAGGTAACACAGACCTCTCAACCCCAAAATACCAAAAACATGGAGTTCAAGGGGGAAAAACCTGGATATTTATCGACGGTATAAAAAAAAAACTAAAACCAGGTGTTCATCAAAATATAGTTTTTGTTTTTGTTTATCAATGACGTAAAATATTATGTCACCCTAGCAATAGAGAAATTAATGTTATTTTGAAATCTTCAATACACTCACGGTTTAGGGTCAGCGCTCATTATTATGCCTTAGAACTGCGCATTTTGACAGAATTGGCACCAGAAAATGAATAAAAGGCAAAAATGAAAATATTCAAGGAAAGTGTATTCCATCAGCTTGTGAATCTGCTTACCATGAGATTTCTGTGCCTCATCATGAGACCATGAGACTGCCCTCAAAATTGTGAGTCTCACGGCAAAACCGTGAGACTTGAGAGGTCTGGTAATAGAAAATGCGACCAACTGCATTGTTGAGTTTTAAGCAGACGGGAATTTTAAAAACATGAGACAAGTAGTTGGAGACCCCTGTCTTGAGTGTTTTTCAAACTGCCAAGATGCTTAATATATAACTTGGTGATGCACGAGGGTGCGCAATATAAATACCTAAATTATTATTAAAATAAATTTGATCTGACCAATCACAATGCGCACATTTCTTTCAAGAACATTTTTGATGTAGTATATAGGATTTGGTTTATTATCAAATCGTTACTTAACAATTACACTGTAAATTCAAAAGTTCTGTTTGAGCCCCAAGGTGCTGAATCAGCTCTGAGTCCTTAAAGCTAATTCAGCCCTTCATGGGGCCCATTTTGGACATTGGTGGGCCTGTTTAAGAATGGGGTTCTTTAACATCTCTGCAGGGGGTCCTTTAAGGATAAAAAATCCAAGCCTTAAGTCAGTTGAGTTTATAAAAGTCTTCACGAGCCTAGTGGCCCACAACTGCCCAAGCTTAACCCGGTTTCTCAGTGTACCCCTGTATCGGGTGCTAGTCCATTGCAGGTTACCCTCCCAGAATTTAGTTACTGGTACTATTAATACTCCAGGGTGGAGAGAGGCACTGTGAAAGTAAAAATATCTTGCCCAACAACACAACACAGTCATCCCAGCCAGGGCTCAAATCCGGACCGCTCAGACCAGAGTCCAGCATGCAGCTTGATCAGGCCACCACATCTCCCACAATTGACATTATTTTGTTAACAATGCAATAAACCTAAAAGAAGTTGTAGTCAACACTAATTAAAACTGTTGTTTGTTTCGGGTCATGCATGTCCAGCCAAGGGGCAATGAAAATAATAAATAAAGTTATTTTGATTAGGCCACCACATCTCCCACAATTGACGTTATTTTGTTAACAAAGCAATAAACCTAAAAAAGAAGTTGTAGTCAACACTAATTAACTGTTGTTTGTTTTGGGTCATGCATATCCAGCCAAGGGGCAATGAAAATAATAAATAAAGTTGATTTTCAATTCAAGAGTTCATTTGTATTGCATACTGTAGTTAAATTTAAAACAAAACCTTGAGGCTTGTGGCCATTTTAGGCTTTCTACCCACTTCTCAACCCTGACCAAGAATTTAATTTAGAAATTTTGAGCAAATCCTTACTTGCCTTTACTGAGAGGTGATGTTTTAGCTCTGATTTGCATTGAAATTATTAATCACAATTTCACATATTTGACAAAAGCTCTAAACCTCTTGGTTTGGTACATTTTTGTAAATTTAAGACAAATTACTCATTCCAGAGTTTATTGAATTCGGTGCTAAAAATTATACTATTAAAGAAACTATTCTACATGCCCACCAAAAGATCTGTCAATAAGCTTATCAAGCTTTAAAATACAAGGCTTTCTGTATATAGTATATCAAATCTCCATAAATTCTTGGACAAGAAAGAGTGTAATTTTCTTGAAGTAAACTTAAAAATTATTAAAAATGACTAGAGGAACTGCAAATGGACAAATCCACAAATTAGCCCACAAATCGCTCGACAGAAGAAATTTTATTTCAACTTCTAAATCCATTCAGTGCTTAAGAAAATAAACAATCCAATAGAGAATTGTGACAATACAGAGAAGAGATGCTTACCAATTCTATGGTCTGTTTCCATAGAAAGACCTAGATCGATTAACTACATTGCCGACCTGTGCAGTTCGATCATTGTCCACAGTTCCAAAGCCGATTTTCCACTTTCTTTTGTCCGAGGACAATCGTTATCCAAGGAGTTTTGTCTGTAATATTGAATGCGAAAACGGTGTCCTTTCTGTTCATAACTTTAATTCAATTCGAGCACTCTCGTGATTTATATACCTCCCGAAAAAAGATTAGAAAGCTCTCATGACCCTTTCTCTCTCTTCGAGTCTTCGTCCGCCATCTTGAAATTTTTGCTTTGTTTACATGGATAGCAGCATAGATTCTGATTGGTTGAAACGAGAGTCACGGCTGTCCTAAAAGATTGGGATAATCCGGACTGTACATGGATAGCAGCATAGATTCTGATTGGTTGAAACGAGAGTCACGGCTGTCCTAAAAGATTGGGATAATCCGGACTGATACACACACCATATTACATGTAAGAGCTGCTGTCTGTAAATATCGAGAACTCGCTGTCAAAACTGAATTTTCGGATTTATTCATATTTGGTCAGGAGAAACCCTTTGGTGACCTATTTACGAAAATTACAATCAAACTTTCCAAAAATTTTCGTTTTCGAGAAATCCGAAATGATTTTTTGCAGTAGAGTAATCCTTTGAGAGTATAGTAAAGTAAAAATATTTGGAAGAAGATACATTTTTACATGTCATTTTGAAAGCCCGAACATTCCTACTTTCAGCACTTTGGTAAACACTTGAAAATGAGGAAACTTCTCTCTGGCATAAATCTTGTCCTGGTTGTATATTGTTTATTGTAGCAGAAAGCTATGTTACCGTCGCTTCCAACTACCTGTCCACACGCGTGACAAAAACATGTTCTGCTGGCCAATCAAAATTCAAAGTTTTGACAATCAAACTTCAAAGTTTACCCGCCGGCTTGGGGACGTTTTGGCGCCACTTAAGCAAACACTTGAAGGGAAGCAAAGTCAGTCTCTTCTATTATCCAACTTGTACGGGAATTTTGTCTTTTGTAGCTTTGAAAATTACAATCAACGACAGGAAATCAAAAGAGGAATTTCTGTCGGATATCGACTGTGATCTTTTACAATATGCAGGGGAGTTAAGGAGGAAAGGGTTCACCTCAACATTGTCTGCGCGGTATCTGACAGAAGAAGATCTACATTTTCTCCCTGAAGGCCACAAAAGACTAGTCATGAACATGATTGCTCGGCTAAGAACGCCTGAGAGAGTAAAAAGCGGCTTGAAGCGTCATACAACGTCAACACAGCAGTTGCAAAGCCCTGAATCCAATTTGAAATTTCCTGCACGGAAAAAAGTCTCTACCTTGGGCCCAAACCATGATGCGGACGAGTATCGAGTGCCGAAAACGAGCGACGTTTCTATTTCGAAAAGCAGGCGTCAGTTACTTAGCCCATCTGAAAGGTTCATCGAGGAAAAGAGGCAAGAGTTAGAATTTAAACGTGAGGAAGCAAGCGCTAAAAGAAAAGAACTTGAAGAAACCTGTGCCAAAATAAGAGACGCAGCTTCTGCGCTCGGAAATACCGGGCAACGCTGTAGTAATTGTCATGAAAGAAATCACACAGTTCGCACCTGCCGAATGGCAAAATGTGAATCAGTGTTTTTCTGTGGAGAGTTGAGTAGGCATCCAGATGAAAAACAGGAGTTTCAGGACAAAAAAAAGGGAAATAGCAGCATTAGAAACGGCCGCCGCGAAAATAGAACTGGATTTGAAAGGACGCGAAGCGGCGTTCTCTCGAGTAAATAGTTCTTTGAGTATAAACACGTTGAGGAAACTTTGCTTGAAGAGTTCACCCATGAATACGTTCAAAACAATTCTAAAAACTGTTTAAAGCTTCAGCAAGATATAGCTTATGTGAAGAAATCGTTAAAGAGCGTTGGTCCGCCCAGACGCGAAGTTGTGAAATCTATAATTAGTCAACGAAAACATCTTGAAGATGAACAGCGCCTTGGCGTCTCCATTCCATCACATGTGAGCTCAGAAAACCCGCGCAAGCAGCCTGCAAAGCATAACGCATAACTTTTCCATAACGCATAACTTTTCCATAACGCATAACTTTTCCTGACCGAGCAGGACGATCGAACAGAGCGGAAAGGAGTTTGGGCTTTGACAACCTGCTTCCAACATCTAGAGAAGAAGAGGACGAGCAGATCTCAATGGCAACTAGATTGTCACTGACTGATGACCCGCCATTAGCTCCAAATCCAATGCATGCTACTGAAAGATGTGGGGAGGCGAAAGAGGCAGCAGATATTCTTCTCTCTATTCAAGATAGATGCTCAAAGTAATATATAATGGAAGATGTGAAGTCAATCTTGTGAACACTTGACTCTGTTAAGTAGTTTTGTTCCGATCACTTTTTTTAAGCAGCAAGCCATGCTTCACGGCTTTTTGCGTTCTGTCCACGTTGTTGTTGCACATTGATTGTTGGATTAAGTTAGAACATTGCGGAAACTTTATAAGTTTACATCTTACTTGCTAGAAGTTCACTGTTAGTATGTTCGACGTGCTGTTAAAAAGGTTCGAGAGAATTTTAGTTTGCCTGCCTGCATGGCAAGCGGTTCCGTATTTTTGGTTTTGTTTGTTTGTTTGTTTGTTTGTGTTTTTGAAGCAAAGAACAACGCCGAGGTTTCCTTCTTCATGTTTCCCTAGTTTCGTTCAAGTTTCATGGAAACACTTGCTACGAAAACAACCGTAAAGATTGCCGGAGTTTCACTAGAGTTATTCAGAGAACTCTGTTTTCTTCCGCGTACGATGTTTGTGTGATTTTTTCTTCAGGGGCAATGATAAAATAAAATAAATTAAAAAAAACATGAAGTCCATAACCACAAAAAGTGTTGGCTGTAGATTTCAAATTTGCTAAAAATGCGACCTTCGAAGTATTCAAACGTCGAGTCTAAAAGGGTTTTTAAGGTTCGAAGTTTGCTTGAATTCGTTATTTCCGTATTAGACTTTGATATGCAAGACAAAATCTGAAGCCACAGGTACCGCATTAGCCAAGATTTTTTTAACAGAACTTATTTTTTATTTTATTTTTTACAGAACTGTGTAGTTTTTCCTTTCAACTTTTTTTTTTATCTTGAAGAATACAAGCATGTCAACATAACTACGCATTCATCTTTGCACCATAAACATCCTCACATGCACTTTCAGTTTTCACACTTTTACCTTTCGCATGTTCAAGTTCAAGTGTCCTCACTGATACCGTCCCTTTTGTATAATGTCCTCTTCAAAAACATGTTTTTGCATTTAAATTTTGCCGATCTATAAAGCTCAACATGCTTAATGACAATGGTTTAACAAAATGTTAAAACTTGCGACAACCAGGAACTAAACCATGTACTAAAAAAGCCATTCAAACTTCACGTAAATAGGCTTTTCCAATGTTTGCCGGGGTTTATGCCACTTATCATAAGAAAAAGATTTCAACACAACAGAAACCACTACGGGTGGAAGTGGACGGAGATGATTAACAACGGTGTCTGTTTTCAGTTTCAAGCTTGTTCTGATCTTTGGAAATATCCGGCAAGAACCCAAAACTCAGAAAGCACTAAAATGGTTAATGGCTGAGCTTTCATCCAGTGCCCGAACAAAAAGCGCGAAAGTTTTTTCAGAGCCAGCTTGAAATAGATGAAACCATGACTTCAGATCAGATATCCTGCATGCCTGTAGTATCCATACAGGTCGGCTGCTGTTATATCCCCAACCGCTCGTAACACTGCATATTCTAAATTGTCAAACACAGAGTCTTGGTACCTGTACTTTAACAAATATTTCAACTTTGAAAAACTTCTTCCACTGGGTTAAGGTCTGGTGAATAGACTGGGAGAAACAAGAGTTCAATTCCTATGTCATTAAAAAAATCCCTCAGTAATCGTTCAGCTTCACCGTGATGTGCAGCTAAGTTATCGACAACAATTATTTCATCAACTTCCAACACAGGACGTTGTGTAATAAAATCTTCTGCTTGTGAAGCTTCATCGAAAAATCTAAGAAATTCATAAGAATTGGAAGCTCCCTCTAACATGTTTGCATACTTAACACCATCTAAACCAACCAGAAAGTTTAGTTTTTTGTTTTAGAGGCAGTCCTGGTGTGGTTCAAAGGTTTTGGAGCTGTACTCCCGGACTCTCGGAATTGTTCGACAACTTTAGATACTGTCTTCGCATCTACGCGCAGCCTTCTTCCAACTTCCCTATATGAATGAAGTTGTGCGAGTTCTATCACTTGGTTTCGTAAATCACTTGACAGTGGAACACCTTGCTTGAAATTCCTGCCAAACTTATTTATTGTAAACGCCATGTCTTCAGTTGCCAAACGGTGGATAAATCAGCTACGATCATTTGCGTAAGTGGCGCCAAAACGTGCCCAAGTGGGCGGGTAAACTTTGAAGTTTGATTGTCAAAACTTTGAATTTTGATTGGCCAGCAGAACATGTTTTTGTCACGCGTGTGGACAGGTAGTTGCAAGCGACGGTACCGTGTACTGCAACACTATCGAAAAACCAGCTGAGAAAAGTAAACGTGCAGGCAATTATCATGAATTTTCTTCAAAAGTTGAGACAGTGAGGCCCTCTTTACATGGAAAGAGGATGATCCTAGTGCTAGGATGATCCTAGAAGGTTTATTTGGTTTACATGCAAAAATGCGGTACTAGGATGATCCTAGCGCTAGCATCATCCTACCTCTCAGATAGAATGATCCTAGCGCTAGGATCATCCTATTCGCGTGTAAACTGAAAGCAGAAAACATGTCGCGCTCGGATGATCCTAGTGCTAGGATGATCCTAGCACTAGGATCATCCTCTTTCCATGTAAATGGGGCCTGAGTCACGCAAGCACAAGTGAACACATTTCAAATAAATTTAGCTTATTGCGTATACCCTTTTCTTGCTGTGGCAGACAAAATTCCTTGTTTGGAAACAAAATCTAGTGTTCTAATGAGCTTTTATCGTTCTATATCCTGATAAAGTCAATACTGGAGTAGGTGATCACTGAGAGCAAATGAAAAGGTCAAGTGTCGTGTTGACCTTTTTCTCTTTGCGCCGATGTCAACAACGTGAAAGATTGAAACTATCTCAAGCGAAGTACATCTTAAACATGTTAGTTTCCTTCTTACAGGCGGTAATTTCATAGATTCAAAAATCACTTTTGGTAAGTGAAGTTGTAAAGAGCAACCAAGTGTCAACAACATGTTGGCTGTTTCTGAGTTACAACAGTAACTATCCGCGGCGCTGATCGGAAATCGAATTTCAGTTCGGCAAAAATTCGAGCAGAAGTATTCCGCTGCACTAAATATTACCCGATAAAATTGAAACTATGTGATTTGAGATTCAACGAGAGAAATTTCCTTTTAGATTCAATCAATGAATGCAATGTTTTTTTAATGTCAAAGGAACAGGCACAGAGTTTTCAAACCGAAGACCAACTGAAATATGTGCATCTCTAGTTAAACAGCGAGTTAAAACTACTGCAGTACTACATGTTTTACAAACAAAACCCCACTCTTAGCTAAGCTACATGTACTTGCCATGAAAGGTCTACCACAACAAAGTCACCAAAGGGTTTCTATATGGTGTGTGTGTTCCTATTACGCTGTGCCTGTTCCTATTACGTTGTGCCTGTTCCTATTTCGCTGTGCCTGTTCCTATTACGCTGTGCCTGTTCTTAATACGCTGTGCCTGTTCCTCATACGGTGTGCCTGTTCCTCATACGGTGTGCCTGTTCCTCATACGGTGTGCCTGTTCCTATTACGGTGTGCCTGTTCCTAATACGCTGTGCCTGTTCTTATTACGGTGTGCCTGTTCCTATTATGCTGTGCCTGTTCCTATTACGCTGTGCCTGTTCCTATTACGGTGTGTCTGTTCCTAATACGGTGTGCCTGTTCCTATTACGCTGTGCCTGTTCCTATTACGCTGTGCCTGTTCCTCATACGGTGTGCCTGTTCCTATTACGATGTGCCTGTTCCTATTACGCTGTGCCTGTTCCTATTACGATGTGCCTGTTCCTATTACGGTGTGCCTGTTCCTATTACGGTGTGCCTGTTCCTAATACGGTGTGCCTGTTCCTATTACGGTGTGCCTGTTCCTATTACGCTGTGCCTGTTCCTAATACGCTGTGCCTGTTCTTATTACGGTGTGCCTGTTCCTATTATGCTGTGCCTGTTCCTATTACGCTGTGCCTGTTCCTATTACGGTGTGTCTGTTCCTAATACGGTGTGCCGGTTCCTATTACGGTGTGCCTGTTCCTATTACGCTGTGCCTGTTCCTAATACGCTGTGCCTGTTCTTATTACGGTGTGCCTGTTCCTATTATGCTGTGCCTGTTCCTATTACGCTGTGCCTGTTCCTATTACGGTGTGTCTGTTCCTAATACGGTGTGCCGGTTCCTATTACGCTGTGCCTGTTCCTATTACGCTGTGCCTGTTCCTATTACGCTATGCCTGTTCCTAATACGGTGTGCCTGTTCCTATTACGCTGTGCCTGTTCCTCATACGGTGTGCCTGTTCCTATTACGCTGTGCCCGTTCCTAATACGCTATGCCTGTTCCTATTACGGTGTGCCTGTTCCTATTACGCTGTGCCTGTTCCTAATACGGTGTGCCTGTTCCTATTACGGTGTGCCTGTTCCTATTACGCTATGTCTGTTCCTATTACGATGTGCCTGTTCCTATTACGGTGTGCCTGTTCCTATTACGCTATGTCTGTTCCTATTACGGTGTGCCTGTTCCTAATACGGTGTGCCTGTTCCTATTACGCCGTGCCTGTTCCTATTACGCTGTCTGTTGCTATTACGGTGTGCCTGTTCCTATTACGGTGTGCCTGTTCCTATTACGGTGTGCCTGTTCCTATTACGGTGTGCCTGTTCCTATTACGCTATGTCTGTTCCTATTACGGTGTGCCTGTTCCTTTTACGGTGTGTCTGTTCCTATTACGGTGTACCTGTTCCTAATACGCTGTGCCTGTTCCTAATACGCTGTGCCTGTTCCTAATACGGTGTGCCTGTTCCTATTACGCTGTGCTTGTTCCTATTACGCTGTCTGGCTTTTTGTTGTGCCTGTTCCTATTGAAAAGTGAATTTTGACCCTAATCCCGCTTTATAGTAACGAGACTGTTGCTTGATAATGAACAAGTCCCACAAATACCTCGCTGCAACAAATCACTTTCACACTAATATATATAGATAGGCTGGGCCTAACAGCGTAGCTCTTTGAACAGAAAGCCATGATAAGCTTAACTAAGGTGAAAGGTCGGAAACACAAGAATTAAGATTGACGATCGGGCTTTTTTTTTTCAATTTTAGCAATTCTCAAAAACAGAATTACGCGACCGTCTGCACAGTGATTTAGACCGTACAAAAGTTCACAAAAACAACTTGTTCTGGGCCTAGAATAACTAGTATGACTAGTTTCCGAATAAAATACACCTGTTACGAAAATTGCCCGACAAACTGATTTGGAAATCAAAATTGCAAAAAATGCTGACAAACAGATTTGCATAAGGCGATGCGAGTGAAGTTAGAACAGTTTACTATGAAATCCAAGTCTTGTTTTGTTTACATAATGTAATGAATGAACAAACACATAAAATTGCACAATACAATCTTCTTTCGAAAAATTTTATTCAAATCTCAATAAGTTTATGTATAAAAGCAAAACGCGTACCAATTAAGTTCTTATAGCGCTGTCTTCGATGAAATTCAAGAAAACAATATTACAACTGAATTTAAGCACGTTTTATAAACAATATTTCTCCGAACTAACGAGAGCACAAAGAAAAAGTCAATCAGAGATTGATATCAACATAAATTCCCATCGAAAAATGTAATTTTTTACCTTGGAAATCCTTGAAAATTCTTCAAATCTTCGCTAATCCGTAAAACAAACATCTCCCCTGCATTAATAAAACGTATGAAGTTTCTCGAAGCATGATTTTATCCCTGAAAGCTCTTCTTTTTCCACTAAAGCGGCTTCTGAGTATCCCTTAATTAGTATCCCTGTCTTGAGTAACAAACCGCGAAAGACTGCAGGGAAATAACGACTTTAATTCTCCGCTAAACACAACAATCCAACTAAAGTGCTCACGGCTGTGTGGCCGCGCGAAAAACAAAGCCTCGGTACTCCTCGGTTTGCTTTCAAAATTGCTAAGATCCCGGATGTTGTCCCAACACGGGCGGGCACACACGCACCCGCGAAACATTTCGCTAGCCATGACCATGAAAAATGACGGGCATAGGTTCTATGAGTATGAGGCTCAAACTGTACGAAAACCCAATCTAAGAAACATAATACAGTCGTTATCTCACTTTTGCGAAGCACGTTGAATATAATCCTTGCACCCGCATTTCACGTGTTCCACTTTACAAATGTGTACCAAAAGTAAACGACATCCAAGGTAATCCCAATACTCAGTACTCCCTATCATCAAACCGTGAACTAACGTGCATGCAGATTCCCAAGACATATACATTCCAATACGCCTAATACAACGACGCCCAAGTATACGCTCCCACAGCGTCTTGTACGGTATTCATTGCGATTTCGTTGTCTAATTGTTTTAGTCCCAACTGAGATTCTTGCCAGAGGTCCCTTGGCTTTGGAAGCTTATAACGAAGCTCTAGCAGAAGGAAGCACTCGTGTCATGCGGGTGCCCATCATGGTGATTGGTCAATATCGTTCTGGCAAGACAAGCCTAGTAAAGTCCTTGAAGGGAGAGAAGTTCAACCCGTCAGAAGTTAGTACTGATGGAATAGAAAAAGATCCTTCCCTTTTCAGGTTAAGGAAAGAGACCTGGAGCATAGGAGAGACGCCAGAATCGGATTCTTCTTTTTGTTATGAGGATCGTGTTGCAAGAGAAGTTGCCTTCCGTCTAAAGGAGACGGAAAATAAGGAATCAAGTCAAATCAGTCCTCTATCCAGGGATCCAGAATCCAGTGTTCAATCGAGAGATCCCGAATCCAGTGTTCAATCGATAGATCCCGAATCCAATGTTCAATCGAGAGATCCAGAATCCAGTGTTCAATCGAGAGATCCAGAATCCAGTGTTCAAACGAGAGATCCAGAATCCAGTGTTCAATCCAGAGATCCAGAATCCAGTGTTCAATCGAGAGATCCAGAATCCAGTGTTCAATCGAAAGATCTAGAACCCAGTCGTCGTCCTAAAGTACCAGACGACGACACTGATTTTGAACAACTAATTCAAGAGCAGCTTCCAACATCTGGGGAGAAGAAAGATCAGGAGAACTTTGTTGAGCAAAGAGTACCAAAAGAAATAGAAGCGAGCATTCAAAAGCATCTTGAAAATCCTGAAGGCAAAGATGGTGAAAAAATCTACTCAGTTGTTTGGGACTTTGCCGGACAGTTAGTTTTCTATGCTACTCACACAATTTTCCTCACTCCACAAGCAATTTACCTCCTTGTTTATAACCTTCACTGGCATCCAAATGATATAGCCAGTCCTGTCGTACACCAACGACTTTACAATCGAAAGGAAGATAAAGATTGCGTCAAAACCAATGCAGATTATCTTGATGTTTGGATGTCCTCAGTTTCATGTTTGGCTGGAGGTTTGACCGCTAATAAGCAACCCGCTAATAAGCAACCTGAGGAGACATTACCCGACGAATTTGAGGGGAAGTTGCCTGAGAAGTTGCCCCCAGTCTTCTTAGTTTGTACAAATGCTGATCGACCCTATGATCGCAGTGCTGTTCCCTCAGATCTAGCGCGTGAAAGATATGGTTCTCTAAAGGATAAATCATATGGTAACCATTTGTTTGAAGAGTTCTTTACTGTAGACAATTCGAAGTCAGGTAGTGGAGAGGAATGTCCAGAGGTAGAGCACCTTAGAAAAGCAATACTTACCGTTGCTCAGCAGCTCCCACATGTAAAACAGGACATTCCATTCAAGTGGTTAGCATTCGAGAAAGCACTTCAATCCAGAAAAGAAAAAGGTCAGCGCTGCATTTCTCTTCATGAAGCAAAGCAGATTGCACGTGAGTGCAAAATTGGTGATGACAAACACAACCATGCACTGAACTTTTTCCATGACCAGAGAACTGTGATTCATTTTGATGACTCTGAGGAGTTGAAGAATCTGGTGATTCTAGACGTCGACTGGTTGATTAATGTGTTCAAGAAGGTGATAACTGTGAAACCCTATGAGTCCAAATCAAAAAATCAGGAAACGCTGTGGAAGAAACTTCAGGAGAAAGGGATCCTAGCAGATGAACTTTTGCGTATCGTTTGGAAAGACTTGCGAGAAGGTGAATCCTCAGAAAGCCTCATCGCAATAATGGTGAAATTTGGCTTACTATTTCCTTGGCCTACATCTGAATCTAGCAAGGAATATCTTGTACCTTCCATGTTAATGTCACATCCAGAAAAAAAGGCTTCCGACCTTCTTAAAACCGCTCACATTCCTTCTCTTTTTCTTCGATTCAAACAAATCTCTGTTGATGATTCATCCGGTGAAGTATATGTTCCAGTTCCGCTGGGCTTCTTTTCTCGACTCATATTGAAGTTCCTCCAGTGGTGTACTGAGAAGCAATCCAAGCCATTGTACCCAAAGTTGTTTAAAGACTTTGCCAACTTTTTGGTTTACCCTGATGAAGGTTACTCTGTTATTCTTCTGCAGCGTTCCTTCGTCATCGAGGTAGTTGTTCTAAAGGAAAAGCAAACTCCACGCGAAAGATCACAGATTAGGTTCACTCCCTCTGATCTGGATGTTTGCGATTCTGTGCATAGTAAAGTGGAAGACATGCTTGCCAGTATGCAAAAAGATTTCTGTTGGATGAAGAATGTGGAATGTGAGCTGGCTATCCTTTGTCCTGTCTGCTGTGGAGGAGGCTTTTTTGAAGACTGTGATGACCATCCTAAATGGAACGAAGAGCAGTGTCTGCACTTCTTGTCAGAGATGGAGTTTTGTGAGTGTGACCAGCCCATCTGCGAGAAGAACCCTTTTGCTGCAAGTAAAAGTGTTCCCGTGGAGAGTTTCAAACCTTGGTTTGGAGTCTCAGATAAGCAGGTAAGGCCTTGCAGTAACTACATAACTTTGATCATATTTTTTTCTTATCTAGACTTACTGCGCCTTTCAATAACATGCGGAATTTGAAATTCAAATTTCCACCAACGCTTTGGTTTTACACTGCCGTCAATCATCTTAGCTTACCTCTCAGGAAACAGAGAGGTAATAATGAGTGCATTATGATTGGTAGATTTTGATCCATTTTGTTTGTTTCTTTTTTACATGGTCCGTTGGCTTTCGTATTAATTATGATTGACGGCAGGGAATAACGCAACCGTTGGTGGAGATTTGAATTTCAAATTCCGCATGTTATTGAAAGACGCAGTAAGCCTGGTTCCCATATAGTTGTAAGTGCTGTAATTTCAGTCGGCAATTATGTCTTACAACAATTACGACTGAATGAAGACGCGAGCTGTATTTGTTGAAATTCAGTCGGCGACGATCGGCGACTGTTGGAAAAAAGTTAAACCAGTTCAACTTCTATAACAATTACAACAATCTCCCTTGTCTCAACATTTAATGGAAACATTCGTCGCCGACAGGAACGTGCAATGTGCAAAATAACCAATCAGCGTTAAGAGTTGCGTTCCCTTGTTCCCAGGTCTTGTTTACTTCACGTGTTCGCAAGTCAATAGGAAGGCTCGAGCTCGCATTACTGTTACTGTAAAGGATACTATTTTAACTGTGCCATCAAACGTTTAACGTTTTCACGACAGAGTGCTCGATCAGAGAAGAACAGAACATGAATTAATTACGTGTACTTTACCAAACCGCCCGCATGCGCAGTTTCAACATAAATCGTCGATTGCTAAACCGAGAAGTCCTGAGTGCTAGGGGGAAATCGGCGTCTGAATTACAACTATTACAACTGTATGGGAACCAGGCTTTACTGGTGAGTTATATACACTATGTGGCAACTATGTTTTGTTTTTTCATTTTTGAGAAAACGTTTATAGCTTTGGCTCAAGAACTGAAAATTGGTCTACATAATAACAACTTGATACAGTCAAACGTTTATTTAGCGGACGCCATATTAAGCGGACAGTATCCAAAGACCCGAAAAACACACCTATAAACTAGAAGGAAATAACTTCCTCCAAACAAAATTTAAAATCGGTGGTACCCGCTCCTCCAGTTGCTTGTATAGTAAAGTGAAATGCTAAACACGATTTTCTCTCTTCGATTCTTCTTAACAGGAGCAGGGTGTTGGTGAATCTGTGCTTTCCTTTAAAGGTGACTTTTTTACTTGTTGATTTTAGAGATAAAAATTTACCTATTTTTACCTATTTTACCTATTGAGTTGATAAGATATATTGAATACCGTAAAGAGGTTCAAAAAAAGCTGATGTTTCGAGCGCTAGCCCTTTGTCTGAGCGAACCCTAGCAAGGGCATGATTTTGAATCTCCTTACGGTGGCCTATTTACCTTATCATCATTTCGGATGATAAAACCAGATTTTCGTGTTTCACACCCTCGCCGACGCAGCACCCCATATACACTTTTTTTTACAATCCCTTTATTGTTTTAAAACATAGTTTAACATATCAGAGGTATTACATGTAAGTTCCTTAAATAAATCAAAGTGCACCTGGACATTTTCTTGTGAAATGTGTTCTATACTTCAGTCTGTGTTCCAGCCTGCCCAATGTCGGAAGATTATAATGCGTTCTATGCCTAAAACCATACCACTAATTTTTCACATAGATTCCTTGTTAGCAGACATTGTAAGAAATGTCCATGTTATGGATGAGCTTGCACGTCGACTGGATCAACCACTCTGCCATGGTGGGCGACAGGTACCTATTATCCAGTATTGGTTGCATCTCGCCGAGTATGAGGAATTCAAAGTGTCTGAAGACGTTAGGATAAAGTGCCAACACAATATCGAGAGCAGTCCCACCAAATGCATGTTCGAATTCCAAGCAGCTCGTGACCCTAACTTCTCAGTCAGTGCCCTCAAAGATGGACTGAGGGGCATCTCAAGGATGGATCTTGTGAAGAGGCTAGAACATTGTAATCTTCCTGGTGAGTTCCATTTCCGTGAACTGTAAATTCAAGATAAATTCTGCCAGAACTGGAGGTAATTAAGCCATCCAAAATAGAATATTTGCAATCAAGTGGTAGCAAAGTAAGTAAAGTGTATTCAACATGTCATGGGTCATAGAAACATACAGCAGTCAAATTCACGACTTTCTTTAAACCGATCGGATGCTCAAACCAAATGTACTCAAGAAGAGACTGGTGGCAAGCTCGTTCATTTGTTATATTCATACATGGAATGTGCCTTGCATGCTGCTAGGATCAGTAACAAATTTTTTATGAACGAGCTTCACATAAACCATCATTCTCATCATCATGCACTAGCACTTTTATAAAATGACAATGTTGAAATGACAATGTTGGGAAACAAAGCAGTAAAACGCTTCGAAGCATTTGACATTGTTGGGAAATATATTTGCGATTCAAGATGTGCCTTATCTAGTTGCCCCATCGTTGCTTCGAATTCTTTTGGTTACTCAATATTGTGGAAATAATCATTGACTGAGCCTGTGCTAGGAAATGGTAATTTTTATTTCAGATTCGGAACCATGAATTTGTGGTCTGTTGTGTTCTTTTTTGACCCATGATTTCTAATTGTAAACTGATTTAAAAAAGATACTTATTAAAAACAATTTCGAGTGACGCTTCCACAATAAATTTGTCACTCGTAAGTACTTGATCATTTAGGTTATACACTAGAGTTTGTCTCTGTGCTTGATTTCAACTATTCTATCCCTAAATTTGCAAGTTTAACTCACGATCAAGTTTAAAACGAGATTTTTAAAATAATATTAGCAATTCCAGACTTCTGTCCAAACAATGCCAAAAGTAAGTGTTCAACTTAAGTACTGAACCTCGTTCCCAGGGTCTCTCTTCTTCCCGCCCCCTGGAGGCGGGAGGAAGAGAGACCCTGGGAACGAGGTTGCTTAAGTACTGTCGTGAATACTTTCTTTTTAGACGCTGCAACATTACGAGATCTACGTCGAGAACATCATGAGACTTTTGAGAGCATCTGTCTACAGTTGGACCACTACAAGAATTGGAGAACTCTGGGGCTTATCTTCAGCATTACAGAGGAAACGTTGCAGCAAATCGGTACGTCTTCCAGCTGTGCAGAAACAGTCCTGGAGTACATCGAAAAGATAAAACCTAACCTGACGGTAAAGGAGATGCGAGATGTCTTGTCGGCGGAAATGCTAAGGAAAGATGTGTGCGAAGTACTGGATAGATATCCCGAGGTCAAAGGTATCATTTACATTCTATTTTTAGAGAAAACAAATACTTCTAGAAACTGGCGGCGTGATAGACTGCCAGCACTCTCCAATCCCTTCTCGTTTTTACTGTTAATGTGCATAATTACAAATGAGCTGGCGCGTTCTCGGATCTGAGGAGAAAACAGCAATTCTCAGCGAGTCTTCAGTAAAAACGTATCTTTTGTCAAGGTAGCTAATTAAACTCGCCCATTGATTGATTAAATAATATCATAAATAAATGGTACTGAAGAGGAAGCCTAAAGTTCATAAGTTTTGTAGTTTCTTTTAGGCTTCCTCGCCACTTTGAATTATTTACAAAATACTTTCTATTGCTCTCCTTTATTTTCCTGTATAAATTTGTATTTGTGTGGCAAATAAACGATAAATAAAAAATAAATAAATAAATTGATTGGCTGAGCCTGTTCTGGAGACTTTCGAGAAAGGAGCGAGAGGAGATTCGAAACCTACGATAAGGCTCTCAGTCGATGATACCGAAATAGAAACTAACCTAGTTACGGACGATTTTAGGCTTTTCAGCTACTTTGGGTATTTTTTTTTTTCGTCTTTAAAAGTTGAGAGTGAGTCAGTAGTATGACTTCACATAACGAAAACTAAATAATTAACTTTGATGCTAATTTGAACGAGAATATGCAAATTGCCGATATTTACATATACAATCGTGGACTTTATCCTCAAACCAACCAACATGAAATTTCGTTGTTTTTGTGCCTAAAAATGCGCCTTTCACGGTACGTTTTCTATGTGACACAAAGTTAAGGCTGATATCACAGATTCACAAGATGTTGACGTGTTACAAATTCTCGAACTGAAGAAAGAGTTTTAGAAGTTTGCTCTTAACTCTCCTTGTCCATGCCGGGTACAAAGCCATACTGTTTTAAAGGAATGGCGCTGCAGTAGTGTCCTTCTCCATACAATATTATATTTTGTCACTTGTTGGGAAGAGAAATTCACAACACGGTGAACAAATAAATAAATTAATAAACAATGGCAATCGACATTTGAACGGCGTATTTGACAGTTGGATCATTATCATAGTTTTTATTCATTAGAATAAAATTTTACGTTATGTGAAATCATACTACTATCTTATCTCTATATCAGGTTACTTCAAAGTAAATACTCGTGGAGTTTAGTAGAACTTTCATTACCCAAAATTAACTCAATACCTAACATTAACAGTGGCTGAACTAGGGGAGGAGCCCTGTGGGGGGAGGGGGGGGAGGAGGAGGTGAGAGGCCCCTATTTATTTTGCAAATACAATAAGGGTTGAAAGATTTCGTCATTCTGGACAATCTTCACACCGTGACCTCACGTTACAAACGAATCTGAATCCGCCATGGAACCTATACATGAAAACACTTGTAACCTTTCACATCATTTCTGAGGGTGGTGTAAGGGACGTGTAAGGGCTGTTTCTTTTCCTCGTGAAACATGATCTAGAACACCTCACCCCTCCGCGATCCTTTATCCCTTAACCTTACTCAGAAAAAAGTGTCCAGATGTCCGCATTAAATTGGGTAATTTTTGAGAAATGCATTGCCTTCAATCCCGTCTGGGCCGAAAAAATTGTCTGTAATAATGGGATCTCCGTATTAAGCGTGAGTCCGGGTTATACTGTCAGTTGTTTATTCACGTGATGTTATATATTTATTAAGTAATGCTCCACATACGAACTACTGCAAACTTCATTGTTCTGCGGCATTGGCTCTTCCCCACATACAATATCGTTGGTTTCAAGAATAGAGGAGGAGCTGATGGTTCATAATTATATGTCATTATAAAAATAAAGAAAATCCATTTGCGTCAAATAAATTGTAGGAAATGTTCGTGCTTAACCAATCAGAATAGCAGAAGACAATAGCTAATAATTTTGCTTCTTTGATGAAGTTCCCTAAATACAATATCTTTTAAAGCTTGCATGTTGTGAGATTGGGTCTCAGATTACTTGAAACCTTAAAAAAATTAGACAAAATGCACCTTGAACCCTAACCTTTTAGCAGTTTTTGAGTCTAGGCCAATGAGATCACTAGTTGTAACAATGAAAAAAGTTGACATTCCATCGTGCATGGCCGTTGGCGCTTTCCTTCTTATGCGGATCATTACTTAATCTCAAAGCAAAAGCCCGATGTACGATAGTTGCACATGAAAATAATTGTGAAGATAGTATTTTCCATGCTCCACATTTAAGAGCATTAAAAATACGTTATAAAATGTTCAAACATCGAATAGAGTACATTAACGAATCCTCCGTTTAGCTTA
Source organism: Cladopsammia gracilis (assembly GCA_022457155.1). Lineage (NCBI taxonomy): Eukaryota > Metazoa > Cnidaria > Anthozoa > Scleractinia > Dendrophylliidae > Cladopsammia > Cladopsammia gracilis. Next base: position 150,344 of record JAJGOT010000191.1, read on the forward strand.
TTTTTAAGATTGCCTTAGTTGTTTTTTCTCTTCTCGTAGATGAAAATAGCACAATCGCAACTCTTCGTGGCAACCTAGTCTGTTTGGAAGAGGTGGCAACCTTGTTAGATAAAGAAAGACCAGGAATGAAAAACTGGCTGTATTTGGCGTGGAAGTTTGGTATCTCCAGAAATGTGCTTGACAATTTGAAGCCTCGAGGAAACCCAAGTCCAACCAAAGCGTTGTTAGAACACATCGCTCAAAAAGATCCAGACCTGACAGTGATGACCTTTATCCAAACGCTGATAAAGATGAAACGCCTGGATGTTGTGAAAGCCTTGAAGGAATTTTTTTGTGGTAATATATCTTTCAATAACTGAGCCTTCTGTTATTTCTTTCTTCTGTTATTTCTCGCCGGGTCTACTAACGCGTTACGTTGTTTCCTTCATCCTCACCTTGTACTACTGATTCAGTTAGTAACACATTGAATTCTAGATTTTTAGCCAAAAACTGCAGTGTAAAGCTAGTTATGCATTTTTATGACTACATTTACAACCAAACTGTCCAAAACTGTCCAGGGGCGAGTCATTCTCGTCCCCAGAGCCCTCGTTTCGTTGGGTCAACGGCTGACACGTGACGCAATTAATTAAATGTAGAGCTCTGGGGACGAAAATTGGGTAGAGTATTAAGATTTTTCATGTCGGGCATGCACACAAAGCAAAGTTTTGTCAAGGCTAAACCAACTTGACTTTTTCCCCTTATTTCTCCGCGTTGTGTTTTTTTTCGTCGTTGTTGGCCTTTCACCAGACCGTTTTTATAGGAAAAGGTTCCACACGAACCCTAAACAAGGTAAAACATTTTTTTGTAATTGGTAGAGGACCGTATTTTCCTTCGATTTTGTCAGTCAAATTTACTGGGTTTCAGATTCTATCTCAGACCCAATTCATGAGATCCGGCGCTCTCTATTGTGCACGCCTTGGACGATTTCTTCCTTCTGCATGATTTGGACTTTCAACCTGAAGGTCGGTGGTTCGAAGCCTGGTCTCTGCCGTCGTGTTGTTTCCTTAGACAAGAAACTTTACTCCACACTGTCTCTCTCCACCCAGGTGTATAAATGGGTACCGGCGATAAAACGCTGGGGGTAACCCTGCGATGGACTAGCATCCCATCCAGGGGGGAGTAGCAATATTCCTAGTTGCTTCATGCTAGCAGAAACCGGGTTAAGCGCCGGCCGTGTGGGCCATCGTGGCTCGAGTGCGACTTTACCTTACTTTACCATGATTTGGTTATCAAATACATCTTTTGTCGTAAAGGTGATGACGTTACAAATGGTAGAAGGACCGTGCCCCCTCATGGGCGGTTTTGGGCAGTATAGGAGTCAATGGGTTGATCAACAAGTGTATATTTAGCCGCTTTTGTCGCTATGGTATACCAATTCAATTTGCCTACTGTATCCCGCTGTCTAAGTAACACAAATTCGTCACAAGACAGTCGTACTTTCCTCTCAGCTACACTCTACTGAGATGGGCCAAACAACAAACAACAACAACAAGTCTTTATTTTCAAAAAACAGTTACAATTTTGCTTCCCGCGTTTAGCAAAGGCTATTCTAGGCGGGCAGATTAAAGAAAAAGTACCAGAAGAAAGTTATAATTTTTTACAATTAGAAAGCTCAGAATTGAGAGAAAATAAATGAATAGTTGAATAAATAAAATAATTGTTGTTGAATTTAGCTAGAAACCATTTTTTTTTATTATCAAAGGCGTTTCAATATAGTCATTTTCGTTTTGTAAAATATCAAGTAGCGAATTATGTAGTGTTTTTAAAAAATTTTTCTTAGGGAGATCTCTTATATAGTGAGGTATCTCACTATAAGCATGTATATTTAGTGAGTGAACAGGGTTTTGCGTGAAACGACAGCGAGCGGATCATGTTGTTGCAACTGAATTTTCCACACTGGCGGCGTGGTTGATTTCCCTTTCGAAAACGGTCGATGCCATTTATAACGGTCGATGCCTTCATTAATATTCATAACTAACCAAGCCTTTTGTAATGGTCCATGCCATTTCGCTCTAGTTTATGCCTGGATAAGGTTAAAAGTAGGCAATATCATTACTAGATTAAATTGGGCCTTAGTAAAGCGATTATTAGACCTAAGCTAGATTCGTGATTAGGTTATAGGGTCACCCGTTATAGATGTATCATTAAGAAAGACACTTTTTACCCGGGTTTTTATAGTTAAATTTTTCTTTGGTTTACCGGATCAAGTCAGTGGTCTAACGGTGAAGGAGGGATGTTAGCACGCAAGAGGTTCTGGGTTCGATTCTAGGTTATCATTTGCATTTTTCTTTTTCTGACAGAAACAAAAATAGATGAAAAGTTTTCTAAGTGTCGCTAAAATGGCAGCGACCGTTTACGAAAAGGAAATTTGCGGCGGCGTGTAATGAACGTCGAAGGTGTGAACTTCTGGTGTAAAATTAGACTTTCTGAATAGGTATCTCCTGCGTTTACCTCACAACCTTCGGTCCTTGAAGATTTTAAGGTATTTTAAGAAGTATCACCATGTTTCAATTTTGGTTTAAAAGCTTTACAGGTTTCTCTCAGGGAAAGAGGGGATTCGTATGTGACCTCAATTGTACATTCATGATCCAGAATTAAAGAACTAGGTCTGCTCTGTTCTTATCATCTAACGGTCTATGTATCAGTGTTGTCTGTCCGGGTGCTTACTTTGTGGTAAAAATGAAATCACCTTTATTTACTTAAATACGGTGCTACCCAGTTCTTACCCAGTAGACGTCCTAATTGATGTTTCATTATTTCCTTTTTCACTATTTTGTTGATTTTTTTTATTCAAAAGATGGAAAGGACATTGATTCATTGATTACACCATGGACGGTGTAGGAGCGAGATGAGGAGCACAACAGAAAGTGTACACGAAACTGAGCGGGTGACTGAGGTGGTTATGAAAGGATGAAAATAACTTCACTATACCTTTAAACCGTTACTTAGGTCATTTTACTTTGATATTTCAGTAGATAAATATAGAAAAAGGTTTATACATGTAGGCCCGTTCAGACTTGTTCCAGGAGAAACGACCCCAGTGTCGGAGCCCAGCCCTGGGATGAGTTCCATGTCTGCTTGGGCAACAGGTAAAAATAATTGTTCAAACACGGGAATCATAATATATATAGATAGGCTTAGCCTAACAGCGGAGCTCTCTGAACAGAAACGATGATGATAAGCTTAACTAGGTGAAAGGTCGGAAGCACAAGAATAATTAGAATTAAGATTGACGACCAGGCTATTTTTCAATTTTAGCAATTCTCAAAAACAGTAAGCTTATTACGCTACCGTCTGCACAGTGCATTTAGACTGAACAAATTCCACAAAAGCTCACTGTTTCTGAAATGTGAAACCTCTCTTGAGTAGCAAACCACGAAAAAAAGCAGGGGAAAACGATTTTGCAAACCGTTTTCTCCGCTAAACACAACAAAAGTGTTTTTTTCCTTTTAAAATGTTTTATTCATCAATAACAAATCCCTAAAGTTTAGAATATTATCCTGAGAGGCTAGTCATTTCCGGTTACAAGGCATCCTGCGTTATAAAGCTAGTCATTTCCGGTTACAATAATACAAGGTCAGTTCCGGTTTACATGAGTCACTTGAAAGTCTATAGTCCATAAGGGATTATTTATAAAGTTCATTTCCGGTCGTTTGGTCCACTTGAAAGTCCTTTCTGGTTTGCACATGATTACTTTAGTCATTTCTGGTATTGAATGATGAGTTGCCAGTAGCTAAATTATTTATAGAGTCACAAGCTTTGACTGTTGTATTTCACAAATATTCGGATGACACCACAAAGCAGAAAATTTCTATTTGGTCATTCGGGAGAAATCAATTTGCCCGGGGGGAGGGGGTACTCCCATATATGAGCTATATAGGTATGTGCCGCTGTCAAGGGTATGGTTTTCAAGCAGTTTAGTCTGGGATAGGGTATAGTAATCCGAAATTTTTGGTCTAGAATAGGGTATCATTTTCCACAAAACTGATCAGTTGCATGAAGAATTTAGTCTAGACGAGGTTTACTGGCAAATGGAAAAATTTTAAGGTGTGCTGTACGACATTTTTACTGACCCCTGGTATCTTAGACTGTGATAGTGAACAAGTTTCTGCAAAACAGTGAGTCTAGAAAAGGTCTAGGATAGGGTAGGATTTTTCGGTGTTTATTCTAGAATAGGGTTGCAAAATGCAGCTAAAATGGTCTAGTATAGGTTAAGGGTCTCAGAGTCCCAGCCCCCCCCTCCCCCCCCTTTGCAACTGTGTTGTGATGTTATTCCTTATGTCCCTTACAGTGTCCCAAGAGTTCTCGGTGCCATTGTGAAAATTTAAGTCGCTTTATTTCGAAAACCCATATACCATAAAGTATGGTCTTAATGAAAAAGAAAATAGTCTTAACATTAACTAAAAACCTAGTAATGAGTAGTGCCGATAGGGTGGTAGTGAAAACACCCCACAACCTTTCACAGGTTCAAATTTTAATCTACTAGCTTGGAAAGGCGTGAGCACCTCATGGCTTCTGTACTCTTTGCCACGTTTAATTTAGTCCCTGTACCTGTCTCGTATTTGTGAAGTATAAAAGTAAACAATTTGTCTAAAGAAAAAAATGTCCTTTACAAAACATGTGGAGTCATTCGCTTATTGACGAATTTTAAAACGCTTTCCTCAGGCTTCTGGAATGAGAAAACCTTCAATAGTATCATCCTTTCTTATACTGGTCGCCAAAACTGCGCATAAAATGTACAAAAGTGGAGACCGGGGATCTCCCTGCCTCACCCCCCACTCGAGTGGAATTTCTTTGGTCAAAAACACATTAACTATAATTTTCATATTTGCTTGACAGTATAATGTAGAAATCCACCGCTGGAAATTAGGGCCAAATCCAAAACGACTTAAAACATTGGTAAAAAGTTTTCCAATGTTTTTCTACCATGTCAATTGTCAAAGGCTTTCTCTTGATCAATATTCAGCAAGATACCAGTTTCATTGGTAATATTTATATAATATTTTAGAGTGTCACGCAAGAGAAATAAATTCTCAAAAATCGTCCTACCTGGGACGGAACAAGTTTGATCTTCTTGAAATAATCGAGGGTAACAATTTTGAAAGTCTGTTTGTAAGAGCTTTTGAACAAATTTTGTAATCAACATTGAGTAGCGAAATGGCGGGGTCACCATTGTTTGAGGTTTTTCTTATCATCTTTCTTGTAAAGTAATCTAGTCACGCTTCCTTGCATTGAATCACTGAGAGAATTATTTTCCAAACTAAATTTATAATTTCGAACAGAATAGGGCCTAAAAGATCCCAGAATTTAGCGAAAAATTGTTGAGGTAATCCGTCTGAACCGGGGGTTTTCCCTGAAGAAAGTCCACGCATTGCGTGGGTAATTTCAGCCAAAGATAAAAATCCTTCGCAGGATAAAATTTCGCTCTCACTTAATCTGTTTACAAGTTTGTTCAAAAATTCGGTTTGGACTGTTAAATTAACAGGTTCTTGCAAGTACAAATTACGGTAAAAATCGAAATGGGCCGGAATCTTGTGAAAAGACTTCAACACCGGCGGAGTTATAAATAGATTGAACAGTATTTTTCTGAGCACGTGAATTTGGTAAGTTTTTCACCTTCTTCAAGCCTTTTGACTCTGCTACGAATTTGGCTTCCTCTCATTTGGGATAAATTAATGGCCCGAATTTCTCTTTCAAGCGTTTCTATGGTGGTTTTCGCTGAGCTATCTCCTTCAATAAGAGCCCGTTTAGCTTCGATCAAAGAATTTATAGTTGCGTGGCCTTTTAATATCGCGATTTAACTTAATATGCGTTGTTTACTTCGACCAAAATCTATAGCAACTAATTTTATAGATTCTTTAAGAAAATCCTACAAAGCTTGAATGGAAGTAAATGCTTTCCAGTACAATGCATGTTTCTTAATAATTTCTGAGATCATATCGCAAATATCAAATTCTAAATTTAGCCTCCAAAGTCCTGGTCCACGGGAAAATGCATTATGCAAATTGCGGCTTAAATCAACAGAATCATGATCGGAAAAAACACAAGGCAAAATTTCACATTTTAAAAAGGAATCATACAAGTCCTGAGCAATAAAAAAATTATCCAAACGTGTACCGATAGTTTTATCCGCATTATTACCATGTGCATTGTATTTTTCAGTCGGCCGTGTTTTTTTGCGCCAGAGAACACTGTGCAGATCTTTCAAATCCATGGAAATTGTAGGATTTCCTCCAAGCTTATCAGAAACGTTTTCAATGCAGTTAAAATCGCCAGCAATAATTTTAAAAGAGTTCGGAAAAAATATTCATGAATTGTGTCATAAAAGTACGTTCACTTGGATTCGTGGGTGCATAAGTATAAAACCAAATTAATTTTCGTGTCGTCGAGTTCAGTTAAAACACTAACAATTCTACCAGAAGAATCTTTTTTCCATTGTAAACTTTTCAGCGACAAGAATGGCAACGCCGCCTTGTTTACCAAGAGCGGGCGACCAGAAACTTTTACCGCGCCATTTCATTTAGCTGTCAGAGAATTTATCGCATTTTGTCTTGTCGCTAAAGGTTCTTGTAAACAAATAAAATCAGAACGGGAATTTTTCGCAAAATCAAAAACAGAGCGTTGTTTCGCTTCATTGCCAAAACCACGGATATTCAAAGTTGTAAATTTAGCTCTGAATGCAAAAACTTGGAGAAAATTCTTCTGGTAAAATTAACACATTTAACTTAAGCTTAAGCTTAAGTCTTATTATTAAACTAAACAATTTTTGCAAATCACATTTAGACGTTACTTGCTTTTCTGCTTATGTTTGTTTGTCCTATGTCCAGTGTTTCTCTTCTCCGGCAAAGGTTGTTCGCCGTCATATTCATAACGTTCGAGAGTTTTAGTGTCCGTTTTCTCCGCTCCTATGGTACTGGATTCCGTAATATAAAAAACACTTAGCTCTATATTCCTCCAAAAACGCTTGATTTGCAGAGTCACACAGCCTCAAATGCGGTCTTGACCACTGTTCGAGAAATTGTGAAACCTGTCTTAAGTAGCAAACCGCGAAAATGCAGGGAAATAACGACTTTTAAACGGTTTTCTCAGTTTTCTCCGCAAAACACAGCTCCAACTAACGTGTTTACCGAGCTGACGTGACATTCACCATGTAGCTGCGCGAAGGCGCGAAAATCAAAGCCTCGCTTTCGTTTCAAAATGCCCAACACGGGGGGCGGCGGGCGGACGGACACGCGCCCGCGAAACATTCCGCTGGTCATGACCATGAAAAATGACGGCATGGGTTCTATGAGTATGGCGCTCCGCGCGGGCCTTCGGCCCGCAGAGCTCCGCTATTACCCTATGATTTAATATTTATTTATTTATATATTATAATCCGCAAAGCTGTTGGCATGAAAGCGGATATATTTAATGATGCGTGTTTAAAAGAATATAGAGCGGTTTTCGATTGAGTGTCATCAAACCAACTAAAGCCAATCACAACTGATGCAGACAATTGAACAAACCAATCAGAACTCGTGGTAAATACATTCAGCGGGCGCCAAGCGCGGGAAACACGTGCGAACAAAACGCCTAGGAGAGGGAAGGATCCGAACGTTTCTTATTCTCTAGTTGGCTCATTGGAGCCTTTTATTCTTCAATATCGAAGGTGTTAACAAGCAGAAGTGCTTTTAACAAACGGCTCTAAAGCTATATTTTTGTATTTTTACTATCAGCTGGTTATAGCCTGGGCTACCAAAGCCGGCAAACAACAACTTCATAACTATTGTATAGTTTTATTAGAACGGTTTTTGAATTGAGTGTTGCAAGCAATTTTGCATTTTCTTTGGTTTTGCATTGCTACGATTTGATATTGGTTAATGTAGGATGTAGATGTAAAAACATCTAGCACGCTTTTTCCCGCGCTTGGCGCCAGCTAATGTAATTGCTTCGAGTTCTGATTGGCTTATTGGATTGTCTTTGGATTTCAAAACTCAATTGTGTGTCGAAAGTAATTTCGCAATTGCTTTGGTTTTGCATTGCTACGCTTTGTGATTGGCTAAAAAATCTCGCGCCACTTTATCAACCAATCAGAAGTAAAACCAAAACCAATCGTGACTTGCTCGCACGCGTTTTCCCGCGCTTGGCGCCGGCTACATGTAATTGCTACGAGTTCTGATTGATTCATTGGATTGTCTGCGTCTGCTGTGATTGGTCAGAGTAATTACTTTGGTTTTGCGACACTCGATTGAAAACTGCTCTAATACGTAGGGCTTGGCCATTTGACTCCTTTCTCCCAGCTCGCAGTGACGAGTGGGAAAGGTAGGCAGTTGAAGTGGGACCAAGTCAAAAAACATAACCATTGTTCAAGGTTCAATAATTTAGTCTTCTTTAGCCATTGTTGAAAACAATTGTAAACCGTACAGCCTACAGCGTCACTGGTGCAGCCACCCATGAACATGCGACGCGACAGCTGAAAAAATCGCAGAGAAAAATCACAAAAGTTGAATATTTCGTGACAAAATTGGGGACACTGCCGCTGTTGTAGCCACCCTGCAACTTTTTTCTTGCACTTGCGACGCGACTTAAGGGTATCTAGCCAATAAGATTTACGAACTAGAACGAAATTATCAACCCAGTCGCGCGCGGTCTTTGTTGTAACATTTTGTCACCAAACTTTGTCACGTTTGTAGCCACTAATTTTGTCACCAAATTTTGTCACGCGCTGGCGTGTAACCTCGGCTTAAAAATAATTTGTATTAGTATGTACCAAAGCGGCAGATAGTGTTTTTCGAGTGCTCTGATTGGCTGCTCAAACTCGGAATAGTAAATACTTAATGACTGGTGTCAGCGAATTTTGTTTCCCGAGAATAGCCCATTTCGAAAACTACCATAATAATCTTTTATGTGCAGGCTCAGCCTCACCGGGGTGTAATTATTCAAGTCTCCTTTGTTAGAATGGCACAATGGAATTCAGAGTACATGTAGGAATGCTCGAACATAGCATTGTGCATTCGTATACAAATGTGCACCGTATGCAAATTGCCAAGAAGTTGAAGCATAACACGTGCAGTTCGTGCTGAAAACAAAAGAAATTGGAAAAATCACCACCCAAACCTGCACTTTAAGGCCCCGTCCACACGTATAGGTTTACGTTCGTAAACGCTTATTTTTTTATGCGTTTAGGCCTCCCGTCCACGCGTAAACGATGAAAACGGTCACCCTAAACGGATATTTTCGAAAACGCTCTCCAAAGTGGATATTTTCGTAAACGCTGATGTCACAGATTCGGACCCAGTCCACAAATAAAGAAAATAGAGCAGATATCCAATATGGCGGACGGTCTGACGCATGCTCAATGCAGATTTGAAGCGTTTACGTATCGTTTTAGCGTTTACGTGTGGACAGGTGAAAATGAATCGTAAACGATGGCTGGCTTCGTGTGGACGGGAGCGTTCTAGATAAAAAAAAATATGCGTTTACGAACGTAAACGTATACGTGTGGACGGGGCCTAAGGTGACTCGCTCGAAATGCAAAATGCGCTCATCTGTGACCTGGATGCAATTTCGCAACGGCAAACGTTTGGTTATAACTTCTTTGTTTTTTACTCTAATGCAATAATTCTTTTTGTATCTCCCAGTTGAATGAAGCATGGATTATTAAATATGAACCGATTTTCTTCGAAATAAATACAGGAGCCAAGATCTGGATTTGCACAAACCCCTCATTTCATATTGAGGCCCTCCTAGAAAAAAATTGGTCCGTTTTATTTGGCTCAAAATTTGCGAATCGATTCCCTTTGATATAGTCTAGGATGTGGCCAAGTTACAAAAAAATCGTCGGAACAGAAACGCTACAACAGAAATGCCCGTCAACTTAGGAGCTTATTTCCACCCGAGGTGAAATAAATATTTATTGCGCCTCGAAAATAATAATCATGGACACTGAATACCAAGAATAATGTTGTATAGGCATGCGTTATATGTTACAGCAAGTTCGAGTGCGAATGCTACAAACCATTAAAATTTACTGACTCAGTCTTTAGATCAACACACATGGCGAAAACGCGCTAAATATGTAATATTTGCTTTCCTCTTAATTTTACCGAGATATCTATTATTTTGCTCATAAAACATATAACGACAAGAAACTGGTAATATTGGTACAACTTACGAACCGGTTTTGGTCACTCTAGGTGTTTTTCTTGTTGATAGACAACTTGTCGAAACTACGGCATTCGCCAATTCGGTCTTGCACGCAGATTTTAGGCTTCGTTGTTTACGAATGGTAATTAAATTTGACAATTCGTCAGGGGGGACCAAATTGACTTTACAGTGGGCTTGACATACAATTGGCGAATGCTCACAAACAATGGCTCCATTGGAGCATGTATGCCTGAGAGCTACACCCCAGGGTATGGTGTTACCCCCCTGACGAATTGTCAAATTTCATTAACATTCGTAAACAACGAGGCCTAAAATCTGCGTGCAAGACCATAGCGCGAATGCAGCAGTTTCGACAAGTTGTTTATCAACAAGGAAAACACCAAGAGTGACCAAAACCGGTCCATAAGTTGTACCAATACTACCAGTTGTTTTAGGAGCAAAATAACAGATAATCTCGGTAAAATTAAGAGGAGAGCAATATTACAGATTTAGCGCGTTTTCGCCATGTGTGTTGGTCTAAAGACTTAGTAAGAAAATTTTAATGGTTTGTAGCATTCGCAATCGAACTTGTTGTAAGGTATAACGCATGCCTATACAACATATTCTTGGTATTGAGTGTCCATGATTATTATTTTTCGAGGCGCAATAAATATTTATTTCACCTCGGGTGGAAATAAGCTCCCAAGTTGACGGCATTTCTGTTGCAACGTTTCTGTTCCGACGATTTTTTTGTAACTTGGCCACATTCTAGACTATATCAAAGGAAGTCGATTCGCAAATTTTGAGCCAAACAAAACGGACCAATTTTTTTCTAGGAGGGCCTCAATATGAAATGAGGGGTTTGCGCAAATCCAGATTTTGGCTCCTATATTTATTTCAAAGGAAATCGGTTCATATTTATTAATCCACGCTTCATTCAACTAGGAAATACAAAACGAATTATTGCAATAGAGTAAAAATCAAAGAAATTATGACCAAAAGTTTGCCGTTGCGAAATTGCATCCAGGTCACAGATGAGCGCATTTTGCATTTCAAGCGAGTCACCTAAAGTAATGATCCGCATAAGAAGGATAGCGCTGAACGGCAATGCACGATGGAATGCCAACTTTTTTCATTGTTACAACTAGTGATCTCATTGGCCTAGACTCAAAACCCGCTAAAAAGTTAAGGTGCAAGGTGCATTTTGTCTAATTTTTTAAGGTTTCAAGTAATTTGAGACCCAATCGCACAACATGCAATTTTTAAAAGATATTGTATTTGGGGAACTTCATCAAAGAAGCAAAATTATTAGATATTGTCTTCTGCTATTCTGATTGGTTAAGAACGAAAATTTCCTAAAATTTATTTGACGCAAATGGATTTTCTTTACTTTTATAATGAAATATAATTATTAAGAGGTCTATTAACCGTCAGCTCCTCCTCTATTCTTGAAATCAAAGATATTCTATGTGGGAAAGAGCCAATGCCGCAGAACAATGAAGTTTGCTATCGTTCTTATGTGGAGCATTACTTAAAGAGTATTATGGTATTTTTCGAAGTGGCCTACGGGAAACATCGAGATTCGAGGGAAACAAAATTCACTGTTAGCCTCGGGACCAGTCAGTAATGATCTGTTCTATAGCAACACAAAAAACACTACGCAACACAGTTTGAAAAACGCACTGAGCACTTGAGGTAAACATCAATCGCATCATAATCATGCCACCTTTTGTCACGGTCTGATCACGTGCGCTAGCGGGCAACAGTGCAATGTTACTCCCTGACATCAAAATTGTTGCCCGCTTTCGCAAATGTTGTCCGCTTAGGACAATTGGCAGGAAACAGTTTGTTTGTTAGATGTCATGTTACCATGAATCAACCAATCAACGCGCGCGTTGTATTAAGAAAAACTCCAGCTTGGTGGATATTTGTCGAAGCGGCGAGGTATCCACCACTCTTCACCGACACTGATGTGAATAATTGTTTTAGTATATACCAAATCACTGCATAGCCAGCCAAAAATAGTTACTTTATTTCTGACAAATGGGGAAAAACCTTGCGCGTAGTAGTATAGGGGGTTGGTGATCCGGGCTCAGCTCCAAAGGCCCGAAAAACCGCTTATTTTGAGAACTCCAGAACACCTAAGTTTCCATGCTGCCCCAGGGCTCATTGCATTCGCCCTGGGGCATTGAAACTTAGGTGTTCTGGAGTTCTCAAAATAAGCGGTTTTTCGGGCCTTTGGAGCTGAGCCCGGATGCACCAACCCCCTATACTACACATGGCTTATGAATGCTGGCTCCGGCACGGGCTATATATAAGATTTTTTTACACACCAACCTCTGGCCCCGACATGAGACCACCAATTGGAGAAACCCCTCTACTGGGTACCTAAACGACGATGGGGAGAGGAAGAAAGTGCATTCAGACACAATCAAGTAAACGAATTGTCTTTAATCACTCAAGACATGGAAGTCTTCTTTGCCATAGATGCAGACAAGGAAAAAAAGGTGAACTCTGTAAATGCGTTGAAGAAACTCGAGGGCAAACATCTCCTCTACCCATTGTACCGAAATATATTCTTGAAGCCGCACAAAGACTGACTCCACAACAACTTGTCGCCGTTATCACCAATTGAAGAAACACTTTCCCTTCGTATATCAATGATGACGACAACACAAGTGTTCTTGAACTTTCTCAAATCGAGGAACACTGGTCTAAAACAAAAGAGCGCCGACTGGGTGAGTTATCGACAAAATACTCTTGGGGCATCCGAAATTGCAGCCTTGATCGGAGTTTCACCCTTTGAAACACCAAAGAGCTTGCTTTTTAAAAAATTACAGCCATCAGACATGCATAGCAATACGGCCTGTACCTGGGGCAATCTGTTCGAACCGATCGCTCGCAAATTTTTTGAGCAGAAGCACTCTGCTAGAGTTTTTGCCCATTCTGTATCCCTCAATCTGGCAACAGATCATCCATTGTTTCGAAAAATTATATGCAGTCCTGACGGCTATTATCTTGACAAAGATAATAATTTAATTCTTTTGGAGTTCAAATGTCCTTTCAAGCGGAAAATAGCTATGACTCGAGTGCCCAGTTATTATAAACCCCAGATACAAACTGGCCTTGTGTTTAGTGGGGAAATGATCAACAAAGGCCTTTTTGTCGATTCTTACTTCAGAATGTGTTCTATAAACCAGATAGAGCCAAGTTCGAATCATAATAATCTTTTAAACGGCGGAAATATTTACCAGACAAAAAATCACACAGCGCTTGCCTGGGGCATATGTTATCTGTTTTCAAAACAAAAGTTTACACGCAAGCAAACTAAAATGATTGATATTGGTTCTCTTAAACAAACTCAGACATTTGAGCAAATAATGACTTCAATAGCCGAGAAAGACCTATGGTGTTCTTACGGCTCGGTCAGAATGTCGTTCAGCAAAGAATACATAGATGAAGAGTATTTGCGTTACTTCAGAATGAAAAAGGCTTTCCTTGCTCCAGATGAGGGGCCGAAGCCGGTTGCTTTCTTTTCATGGAAATTGTTGAAAGTCGCAGAGCTTGAAATTGTCAAGCATGAGGGATTTTTGAACAGTATTCAACCGAAGGTCGAACGATTTCACGAGAACTTGGCAATGCTTCGCAGAAAAATACATGAAAATTTATCAAATCAAAAACACCTTGAGAAAACCATACCTGGTGAAACTTTTGAAGACAACATCGGCGATGACAGTGCTATGTTAGAAGCCTTTCTTATTGAGAAAGCGGAGGCGCTTACTCCAGATCTTTGAAAGCGTTGCTCCACAAACGGTCGTTTTTAATTATCATATTGTTCGACATCTGTTGTCTAAGGCAATTTACAATCGCTCGTTGTGGGTCTTCAAGCGGCATTGTAATGTCCAGGATTTTGTAGATCACAAACGTATAAGAGATTCTCGGAAGCCGAGCTTGTATATGTTTGAAAATACGTTTCACCTCATTTATTTGGTCGATAGACAATCCAATCCTTTTGTTAATTCGTGTTAAAGCGTACCCAAACGCATAACACCGTGCCGACTGCCTTTGTCTTGGTTTGTACAAAATGTTTTGATCCGTATATGCCGGAGCATAATCCTCTAGCACTTCCACACGACCGCATTTTTTGCAATAAAGTTCACAAGAATCGCTTGATTGCAAAAATGAGCCACCACAATCATAACAAGCCCTCTTGTACAATCTTCGGGCCCAACGTTCACGCTGCAAGGCGTTATAATGTTCTTGTAGATATTGTTTCCCCATCTCTGCCAACCCCATATCTTCGTAGATATGGCAAAGTTTTTCCGGCAGACCCAAGCGGTGTATTTCTTTCCTATAATCACCACCATATAGCGAGCGAAGGATGGCAAAATTGTGTTGTTTGTCAAGTTCACTGAGCCGTGCGGTGAAGTCAGTCATGCTTATACAATACAAATTGTTTTTTCAATTAGGGGGTTCCCCGTGATTTCCGGTATCGTTGCGTAAAGGTCGTATTTATAAAATTACAACTTTAGAAGCTCCTCGATCATACCGAAGCGCCCCACAAATACCGAAGCGCCCCAACTTTGTTGAAAAAAGTTTTTCTGGGGCGCTTCGGTATTTATTTTTGAAAAAAGTTTTTATGGGGCGCTTCGAAATGCATGGGGCGCTTCGGTATTTAGGGGGCGCTTCGGTATTTATGGGTTTCTGAGCGCTTAGGTGTGGCGGGTTTTTTCCCTCAAGATTTGTAGATTAAACCCCGAGCTTATTCTTTCAAATCTGACTTGGAAACTGCGGCAAGACGATTGAATTTTTTTTGAAATTCTTCTTTGACTTCTTTGCGAAGCTCGCCTCTGAGTTTTTCAAGATCTGGAGTTTGAGTTTGCTTGTTTACTTTGTTTGCGGCCTTTGTTTCACCAGAGCGTATTTCGTTCTTAAGTTCGTGATATCTTTCGACTTCACGGAGGATTATTTTGAACTCTGAATCACTGATTCTCTTGTCAGTTAGAGCCTTTGAAACCAGCTCAAAGACAGAGTTTCGTTTAGCAAGGGCGAGTGTGTATATTTTTTCGTGTTTAGTAATTTTTCTATCAAGCCGCCTGCTAAACAAAGTGATGCCGGCCGCTGAAAAACCTGTCAAAGCTGCCACGCCGGCAATGACAGGGCTGGCTATGAGCCCGGCTCCTGTCAGGGCTGTGACGATTGTGGCTGAAGACAAAGCTGTAGAAATGAAACCAAAACTTACTGCGGTTCCGTGAACAATGGTGTGTGTTCTCTTGTATTTCTTAGCAACTTGTCTGTAATGATTCGCCTCCGACTCAAGCTCCTTTTGCAAATCAGAAATTTTCTTGAGTCTGAAGTCTTCACCGTTGGATAAGTCTGGGTAAAGCGATGGAGTTTCGCTGTATTCAGGAGCTGATGGCAACACGTTAGTCGAGCTCATCATCAGGGGGTATATATAATATATTTTTTAATTGATCTCAAGTTCAAATTCAAGGGGCATGTTATTGAAGTCAAAAAGGGCATTGTGTTCATCCCTTACAGACAGTGTTATGCTGTTTACATAATCACCAGACGAGACGTCACGCATGTTCTGCTGTGTTGACTCATAGAAAACTCTCTCATATGGCTTTCCGCGAAGATCAAATTTAGCCAAGACAGTCGAAGGCTTACCGTTGAATAGGTTCTGTTCTTTATCAACCAGATCGCAGTGGATAAAGTAAGTGCTTGGTGATGTTAATCCTTTGACGTATGTTACTAGAAACAATACAGCTCTTATGCCAAGTAAATTTGCCAGATTGTCACTAAACTTTACATTACTTCCATTGTGAATGACCATCGCGCCGACTGGTGTATTTATAGTAGTTGATAATTGTAATTTTATTCTATGTTGGGTGGCTAAGTCGTTAAATTGTTTCGCTAGACTATCAATGGTGTAATGCCCTTGAAGTAATGTCACGTTTGGAGTTGATCCATTGGAGCTATCTATTGTTGTTGAAATAGTTGCATTTTCTTTCAAATTATGCCACGAATTGAAAATTGAACAAGAGACTAGCCTTATGTAGCTCGGTTTCTGAAGCGGGTGGTCGAAGTAGATGGTGTGAGGGTTCGAAGGTGCGACGATTGTTAACACAACCATTGTATATATATTTAAATTTAAATATATATATTCAATCATGTTTGGCAGACGCCCTGGTGGTTTTAATCCTGGTTCAAATCTCGGTCTAGACATTGGCGGCCACGATTACGGACCTCCGCCCCCGTTTTTTCCTCGTCCCCAAAATCCCCTCTATCCCCAACAGAGCAGGTATATTAGCAAAAAACAGCCAACACCACCCACAGTAAATCCGCAACTTGCTTGGCTGAGTTCTCCGGAGGCTGAAAAACTCTCTACAGCCGCCAAGGCTAAGGCTATTTCAGACTTCAAAAGGCGTTTCCCGCACGCTGATATGTCAAGATTTACAACAGAAGTTTCTTTCGACGAAAAGCACAAAGCCACAGCAGTAGTTCTTTTCTCAGAGGGGCATGGCTCCTGGGCTATGCCCTCAGACATACCGCACAAGAATTGGACACAAGCCCTGAAAGACGCGCTTGGTTTAGAGTATATTGGCGGTTTCCCCTATCAGTTGACGTTAAACCGAAACACACAAAAACCGATCCCGGCTGTTGATTTCTCCACCTCAATCGATAAAGACATGATGATTGGCTCTGTCTTGAACGACGAAGCGCAAAAGATCTATGTCACGCCAACTGATTATTTCACAACGAAATACAGAAACATTTTCAGAGACACACAAATTTCGTTCACAACCGCGAAATATGGGAGAAAGTGGCTCGGCGGCCCGCATATGAGTTTCTGGCCACAGCAACTAAACTTTGCTCTGTGGTGTGCAACAACTGGCTGCGGGATCTCGCGTGACCTTCTGTTTGATAAGAACTCGACTCTCTCCCTAACCCCGCAGCTCCGATCATTTTACAGGTTTCACGTCTATTTCACAACAAGACGAATACTCTACAAGCTGGGTGGGGAACAGAGTGTGAGTGCTTTGCCAGACGACCCCACATTCAACCAGAAAGACAACAAGTTCAACATCGACGCGTACAAGAGGATTTGCCAAGAGTTCGGTGTAGACCCCAGTTCTGACTTTCGTTTCACATACGGCAAAAATCACGGGCTTGGCAATGTGTACATTTGGGTTGCATATGATGGGCCCAGTTCTACTGATTACGACTATCCTGATCCCGATCTAGCCCTGTTTGATGACGAGCGCGTCACAGACAGAAAAGACCCAAACTATCGAGCAAACGGCATATACTTCGTTCGTAACGACCAGGGCGCTGTTAGTCAGTTTGAGCACTTTGTGCCGAATTATGCACAAGGGCTAACACAGCCAGGGCTCGCGCGTATGAATCAGTCAATCGAGGCCTTTGTGTACTGCATTCTGGGTGCACAAGCAAACACTCGCAGCAGCATTCTTGGGAGTGGAGGCCGAGCATTCGAAACGCAGAGAGTATTCCTCACACTCTTAGAGGACGCCATAAGACTAAAC
Source organism: Cladopsammia gracilis (assembly GCA_022457155.1). Classification (NCBI taxonomy): domain Eukaryota; kingdom Metazoa; phylum Cnidaria; class Anthozoa; order Scleractinia; family Dendrophylliidae; genus Cladopsammia; species Cladopsammia gracilis. The sequence goes on from JAJGOT010000191.1 coordinate 168,055, forward strand.
GACATATCTAAGAGCGTACAGCATTATCAGCAGACCATCCAAGCAACGAAAGTGTGGCTAAACTTTGTAGTTGCCCCTGGGAGCTGGCTGATGCCGTCACGCATGGTTATCAACACAGAGAGCGTGGTGGGGTACAATAACAATCTTATGCAGGCAACGCAAGGGATGAAGCTGGGTGTTAACAATGATGTCAATCTTGCCACAAAAAAAGCCTCCCTTCGCCCCATGGACGGAGGGCCGACAAAGATTAATCCACCAAACAGCCACCCATCGAACCCGATTCACAAACAGGCAACACAGGCACAGGGCATTGCACCAAAAGACCCAAAACCAGCACCCACACCACAACTAGCCTCCACACCAACACCAGCCCCAACACAAGAGACTAAGATCGAGCCGCATCATGTAAACAAGGCGCTCATTGGCGTGGGTGCGCTTGCTTTAGCAGGCTTGTTTGTCTGGATGAGATAATTATCTCCTGCGCTTGCTGATCCTTTCAATCATAAAGCCTACAACGGCAAGGATCAGCAGCCAGGCGTGCTCGCCAAGGAAGGATATAACCTGGCCGGCTGTTTTGAAGATAAAGCTCACGATCGAACCGATCAAGCCTGGCAAGATGGAGGCAACCTTATTTCCTAGGGCTTTGAGCCCATTGCCAATAGCCTTGGTGCCGGCCTTTAAGCCATTCATTGCAGCAATCGTCACAGCGCCTATGACTAGACCTGCAGCCAGAACAACTGCTTGAAGGGTCCAGCCATATTTCTTGAAGATATTTTTGACCCTTTCTCTCAAAGGCAAGGCTTCTTCTCTTTCCTGAACCTGTGTTCTTAGTCTTGCCAGTTCTTCTTCTCGCTCAGCAACTCGGGCTTCCGCGGCTTCTCTGTCAGAGGGAGAAGTGTTCTCATCCTCTATCACGCGTCGGTCTTCCTCATTTTGTCGTAAAAGATCGGCCTCTTGTTCGTTTAACTCATCCAGCGGCTTGGTGGAGTTCAGTCTTGCTTCGACAGCATTTCTTTCTTTTGTTTTCGCAGAAAGTTGTGTTCTGAGTTTGTCAACCTTTGCCTGCTCTTGGTCTCGTTGTTTTTGTATTTTTTGCAGGGCCCCTAATTCTTTTTTCTCGTTTTCAAGATCTCGTTGAAGATTTTTTTCTAGTTGTTTCAGTCTATTTATCTCGGTTTCATTCTCAAGTCTTGAACCACCATCCTGTTCCAAAGCTTCACGCCTAGCTTGTGTTTCTTCGAGTCTTCCCCTGAGGTTTTGTACTCTTTCTGAAGCTTGTTGTTTTTCTGCAAAAACCTTTTCAGTCTCCTTCAGTTGTTTTTCTGCCTCCTTCAGACTTTGTTCTTCTTCCCTTATTGATGTTCTGTCTTCAACGAGTATCTCTTCAGCGCTTGGGCCAAGAGCCCCTTTGAACTTGTCTGTGAATGATTTAAGAAGGCCAGACCCATCTTGTTTGAAAATGGGCTTCTCGCCACCCCTTGGTCCAAAGGTAACAATTCTGTCTATATTTTCTGTTTTTTTACCGAAACCAATAGGGTCTATTCGTCTGAGATTTATTTTCGGAAAGCGGGCTTTAAGCCAGTCCATAGCTTGATCGATTCTAGATGCTTTTTCCGTTGCATCTAAGAAGCCGCCTTCAAGCAGAGGGATGTCTTCAGGATCAAAACCTCTCTGTTCGCGAGGCAGTGTATGCATTTCATGCTCTTCACCGCCATGATATGGGGTGGATGCAGCTCCCGGTGTAAACTCGGTTGTTCTGTCAACTTCTTCTTCGTCGTCGTCATCATCGTGGTCTATATCCCAGTCAAGCCCGGTATTTTCGTTCTCGCCAGTTGGATCATATCCACCTTCTGCCATGATGTATATAATATAAATATAAATTTATATATATATACTCTGGGCTATGGCCGTGCAACCAAACCTCCTCCCAACGAACGCAGAGAAGACTCTTGGTGCAATGAAAGCAGAGCGCACCGTAAAGCGCATCACCTTTGAACGCACTTCAGCCAATCCCGGCGAGACCCTGTACGTTACTGTGCCCAAGCTCAACGAACATGAGGTTATCGTGTCGGGCTCGCTTGCCTTGCTCTTTAACATCGACCTTGCTGGCGGCCACGCAAACAACTATCTTGTACAAAATGTCTCCAGAGCACTAGTTGGCAGGCTTGTTGTGAAGTTTGCTGCCACCACTGTCCAGGACACCGTTGGGTACGATATTTACAAAATCTTTGAGGACCTTTTCCTCTCTGTTGATAAGAGAGATAACATGCTCCCCGAGGGCATCCAGAGTGTAGACTTGAGCAAGATTCGCTCTAGTGCCGGCGACAAGAAGACCTCTGGCGTGGATGTGGAAAACAAGCTGGAAACCATTTACAAAAACAAATATCGCATCAACCTTGACCACCAGATTATAACAGACCACGGCGTCATGTACCCACAGGCACTCTACAACGATTTGACATTCGAGATAACGCTCGCCCAGGCTTCTCAAGTTGTCAGGGGTTCGGATACAAGCAAGCTTGTCTACAAGTTGACAAATATCCAGCTTGAGTACGAGACAATCCGAAGTCAGCAGCTGGCTGACGAGGCAACAAGTGTATACTCTAGCGGAAAGGAGTTTGCCTACGACCATATCATGCGAGAGGAAGTGGTCCCCTTCTCGAAGGGTTCAGACGCACGGCTGAATCTCAGGGTGAACCCGCAGCGCAGGTCACTGAAAGCCATCCTTCTGCTATTCATCGAACCCTACACGGCAGGGGCCAGGGACTCAGAAAAATACTTCAACCCAGACATAACCAAAGTTAATGTCACCATAAACGGCTCCCCCAACAGGATTTACAACGAAGGCATCAACGGGACCGACATGTGGAGGGAAGTCAGTCGCCTCTTCAAAAAGAGGGGTGATGGCAGACCCAACATGAATCTGACTAAATATCTAACGGGCAACAAGTTCGGCCTCCTTATCGACCTTAGATCAATGGCTGATACAACCCTACATGGCAACGGTCAACGCCTCGTCAACACAAAGGACGGCGTACATCTTGAGATCGAAAGGACAACCTCCGGCTCGGGAAACGTGCACTGCCACATCTACACGATCAGCGACTCACAGATGAACATCATGGACAAGCAGCTGCAGGCGGTTCAGTACTAAACACATATATATACACATAAAAATATATAGAAAATGGACCCACGAAAGCTGCCATTCAATGCACTAATTATCGGGCCTACTAACTCTGGCAAAACACAATATCTTCTGAATCAGCTGCGTGGCCCCTTCAGGGGCAAGTTTGACTATATTGTTCTCTTCTGCCCAACATTTGTCCACAACAAGACCTACGACGGTTTCGTGGACCAGGAGCCACGCATTTTCGTGATAGACTGTCAGCAGCATGAGATTGAAGCATGGTTAACTTTGGCCAGTTATTTCTTCGACGGGACAAACACACTCTTTGTGCTCGATGACTGTGCTGCTTCGAAGGATGTGAAAGGCCGCACGAGTCAACTTGTGAAACTAGGGTTCAGTGCTCGCCACAGCGGTTTGTCAGTGTGGGTGTTAACCCAACAGTTAACCAGCATTGCGAAACCCTTTAGGGAAAACGTTGCAGCGATTGTGCTTTTTTACACCCCATCAAGCAAAACAACGAAGGCCATCTTCGACGACTATGCCGGTGAGCTCTCACACGAGGAGTACAAAGTGTTGATTGCAAAATTAAAGGGGCACAAGTTTTCTCATCTAGTCTTCTCTCTGCGACATCCCTATGGGGTTGAAGTGAAAAAAATAAATACATAACATATATACGCTGAACCATGAACACCTCAACCAGTATCCACAAGCTCACGGTATTTTCACAGCTTCTGGGTGAATTACAGAGTCATGCGGAGGAGATGCAAATACAGATAATCAAAACCGCTGGCGAGGACGATCTGCGCCTCATGCTTCTTAACCGCTATCCTTTGAAAGTCACTGTGTGCCCAGCCACCATGACGGGGCTTATACGTGAGGTTGAAAGTCTTTTGCCTGACATCAAGAGAATAATTGAAAAATAAAAAAACACATATATACACGCATACGCAATGGCAACAAACCTCCAAGACGCCGCATTTGATAATGAAGTCATGCAGCTGCTAGAGGCAACCCCTGATAGCTCCTTACCATCAGCGATTCCTGAAGTCTTAACAGGTCCAGACACTCCGGCTCAACGCGAGAAACTGGCAGTCCTTGTTTCAACCGGCAAATCAAAAGAGGCCATCGGTGCCCAGCTCACACACGAGCAGGTGAAACGCCTGACGGATAAAGAGGTTGAAAAGTACTACAAAAGGTATGAAGCCTATGTCGGTAACAAGACGACCGAGTCTCTGATTGACAGCGTTATAATGTTCGCAACCAAAGGCGCCGGCATGGTTGTTAAGATTGACGATGTGGAGGCTTTGCAGAAAGAACTCAAAAATGACTACATGATTAACCAGGAACTTTCATCTCTTGCTGGAAACCTTGCACTGCGTTGTGGGCGCTTCTTGGCCTTGGCCAATGCTGTTTTGATCACTACAAAACACATCGACTTCAAAAAGGAGCCAGAAGAGTTACCCCTTCAACCTGCTCCACCTGTACACCCAAGCAGAGACGGTGAAGGTTATCCACTCGAGGGTTTTGATGAAGTTGACACATGTTTTGATGAAATTTTTGACACATAATCTGACAGGAACCTGGCAGGAACCTATCAGAAACCTGGCAGAAACCTGACAGAAACCACGAAGGTTTGAAATAAAAAATATACATATATACACATGATGGCTCAACCACTCGAGACGGTGCCTGAAGAAACAGTCGCACCAGCAACGCACGTTACCTCTGATACCCCAAAGACTGCTCCAGCCAAAAACCCTGGGCGTGTTGCTTCTGGCAAAAGGCTTGCTGAGCGCAACCGCCTGGCAAGAGAGGCAAAAAAACAAGCACAAGCACAAGCACAAGCACAAGCTGCTAAAGCAACAAACGAGCCTGCCCCAAACACGACAAATGAAGAAGCTAGCAGCAACTCAGCATTTCTCATTCTTGGTGTTGTCGGGGTAATTATATCCGCTTGGGGCCTATATTACCAACGCGAGGCTATTATGAATACACTTAGACGCAAAGCCCCGACCCCAGCCCCTGTAGTGGTGAATGAAGTTCAAGCTCCCCCACCACCGAGACGAAGAATTCGAGAAATGGAGTAAAAAAAATATATATATACCATGCGGACTAACGACTTTGTGGACTTTATTGGCTGGGCTATCGCCGGTTATCTTTGGGCTTGCAATACCTACGCCCTCTTCAGCACAATCAACAATGCATGTAAGAAACGCAATGAAGAGGAAGAGCAAAGACATAAGGGACTTTCTGAGCATGTGGAGGAGTAAAGAGAAAGGAAAGGACTTGCTGAGCGTGTGGAGGAGCGAAGAGAAAGTGAACTTGCTAAGTATCTGGAGGAGCAAAGAGAAAGGGCATTTGCTAAGTATAGGGAGGAGCGAAGACAAAGGAAACTTGCTGCACACGATGAAAAGATGAGACAGCAGGCACTTGAGTTTCACAAAAAATTCTGTGAAGACGAGAGTGAAGACGAGAAACAAAAACCATAAATATATACCATGTCTGACAACAAGCTCGTGAAAGCTGTTCTTGATGCGGCCACAATAACTGGTCTTGTCGCAACTATTGGCTGGGTTGGCAAAAAGGTCGTCAAGGAAAATCTCACGGCCGACCCCAGCTCGAGTCTCATGAACTACGTGAAGTTCACTGCTGCCATGGCTGGGAGCATAGCTCTCAAGAAATACCTCGAGGACCAGAAGATCCTCCCTGCCTCAATGTAAATCATATATGTATATACAGGGATGGCCTCAATCGCTATTATGGTTGGTGGGGCAATTTTGAATGCCGCTGCTTTCACTGGAGGCAACTATCTCGCAAAATATCTTTCCGGCGACAGTGGGAAAGCCGCTCTGGATGAGAAGATCAGACACGACAAGGCGTTAGAGGCCTATCAAGCGGCCTACGCTAAATATCAGAAAGACCGCACAAAGCTCCTCGACTGGATTGCCAGCAATGATCGGATCAAAGATCAAGCGAAACACAACTTTCAAGACACTGACCAAGCTCTAGTGCTCTACAACCAAACACATCCTACAGAGGAACGAATTCAAACACTCCCCAAAGAGCCCGAGTTCTCTGACTTTTATAAACCGGGCCCACAGCAGAAACAAGGCGAACTCTTGTTTATCGGCACTGGCGCACTCGCCCTTGGCTATGCGGCGTTTCGCTTTCTGTAAAAAAAAATATATATATATACAAACATGGGTCACGAAAGCCTTGCATTCAAAGGAGCCATCATAACCACTGCAGCTATGGGTCTCACTTGGTTATTACTTGGATCTTTTTCCCAGCATCAGCACCTGAGGAGTCTTGATGAAAAACTTGAAAGGTGTAACCGGAAGCTTGATGAAATACATAGGAGCCTGGGCCCTTTATGAAAAGCAGGAGAAAGCTAATGTATAATATATGGATGCGAAACTCTCAAAGATCTATTACAGCCCCAAAGGCTACTGGAAAGGACTTGCTGCTGTCAAAAAGCTAGCTGCAGCAGCCAAGGTATCTGAAGAGGCGGCAAAGAAATGGCTTGTCAAACAAGCCCTTTGGCAAGTATATCTCCCTGCACCACGCCATATCCCTCGGCCCAAGTTTGATGTCCAGACTCCTAATGCGGTGCATCAAGCGGATCTACTTTTTTTGCCACACGACAAACTGCCCCACGGGCGAAAGATTTACAAATATGCTTTGACAGTTGTTGATGTGGCTAGCCGTTACAAAGCAGCAGAGCCCTTGACTTCGAAAGAGTCTGATGAAGTTTCGAAGGCGCTTACACGTATTTACAGGCGTGGGCCTTTGAAATGGCCACAACTATTGCAAGTCGATCCGGGGACAGAGTTTATGGGGGCTGTGACTAAAGAGACTGGGGCCCATAAAACAACCATTCGTCGTGGGCGCGTTGATATCCACAGAGACCAAGGGATTGTTGAAAGATTCAACAGAACCCTGGCTGAACGATTGTTCGGTTACCAGTACGCAGTTGAAATGAATCTGCCCTCTGGCCGTTCGACTGCTTGGGTTAAAAGATTGCCAGATGTTGTCTCTGCCTTGAACAATGAAGTGACTCAACTCACTGGCAAGAAGCCCGCTCAAGCAATCAAAGAGAAAGCCACCTCAGCCAAACCCGCAACCCCATATGCTAGACCTGTTGGGGTGAATGAAAAGAAGCTCCCTCATGGAGTCAATTTGCGATATCTGTATTACCCCGGTGAGCTTGAAGGTGGTAGCCGACGAGCGACGGACCCGATCTGGTCTTTGAAGGTCTACCAAATACAAAGGATTGTCACCAAGCCAGACGCGCCTGTCGTGTATTATCTGTACGACGGACCCAAGCGCGGGTTTGTGCGTGAGGAGTTGATGATTGTGCCGCCGGGCACTCAGTTGCCTCCGGTGTCTTTGTGACCATATGCAAGCGTATGGACGCCATCGTCTTTTATCCAGCGCTTTGAATCAAAGGGCGATAGCGTTGTCTTATTTAGATGAACGCCATGGATCTGGTGGCCTTTGCTTCGGAGCCTGTCCATCCCATGCTTGAAGGTTAGCCTGCCAAAGAGAGCTTCCTTGTAATTCTGGTGGGTAATCTCTTTCTTTGTAACAACCTTGGTGGTGCCCTTTGCTTTCTTAATGTTTTTGTCGTCCTCTAGTAAGATAGAGTACATCTTCGAGCGGAGACACACAGACTCTGAGATCGGCTTACCTGCGCACTCGTCCTTCATCTTACCGATGACCTTCTTGTTAAGCTGGCTGTGGAGTGGATGGTCCTTGGGATAATCACTTGTGTCGTAGAGTTCATCCCGAAGGTTCTCCATGTCTTTGTAAACATCATCCGTCTTGATCTCGAGGAGCAGAGAGTCTGTGTCTGTGTAAAGTAGTTCTACGCGTGGACCATATTTCAGCTTGAGATGTTTGTAATAGAAGTCATACATCAGTGTTTTGGAAAGATCAAGGATGCACATGCCTGTGTAGACTGGACGGTTGAAGAGGATTTTCTCCTTGTGCATCTGGATCCCCGCCATGTTAGCTCCAAATACTGTTGCTCTGGAAAACAGCGGGCTTGCGATAAGCTTTCTAATCTTGTCTTGCTCGTGCGATCGGACAAGCTTCATGTCGATTCGATTTCGGAGGTTCTCCATTGTTTTACCGAAGACTGAGTTGTTCATGAGCTTAAAGAAGTTCTTCTCAAAATCGGAAGTGGCCTTCTTTCTGAGCTCGGTGTTCAGGGAGATGTATGGCTCCATCCAAGCCCTCTGCTCGAACTTGAGCATTTTGTGGATTTTCGTCAACTTCATTCCCAGATCCAGGTACTGTTGGAGATTTCTGTAATGCAACACGTACCGGGATTTCTTGTTTAGGGTAAGGAGTAGCTTCTGTGTCTTGTCTTCTGACTGCCCCTCTGCCAAGGCCCTTTGATATGGAGACATCCATGCATTTGGGACAGCCTGACTTTCTGGGGCAAGAGGATAAGCGTTGTGCTCATCGTGCAGCTCCTCGGGGTACTCAAGATCAACCTCGAGGATATAACCGATCTTTCTGTTTGGCCTCCACTTCCTGATCTGGTGTTGTGTTGGAAAGACAGGGCACCATGCGAAGTTGCCAACTGGGAGAGGCTGACTCATGGCCCATCCATAGAGATTGTTCGCGTCTAGATACATGATGTAACTTGACTCTTCGTGGGGGTTGTGATCGTGAAGATAGGGGTTGTTAGCCTTGCAGTACCGCCTGCTCTCCATGGATATACCACCTCGCAAGCCTCTTTCAACAAAGAGATGCATGTCAACATCTGTGAGCAGCTCCAGGTTGATGCCCGTATACCTGAGAAGGGCGTCCCATGAGAGGCCAGGGCTTGTGTAATAATGTGCCGGGTCAAGCTTGTAATGTTGCAGACATGTTTTTCTGAAGTTCTCGAAAACATCGGCCAGAAGAAGCACATCTGTCATGAGGTAGAGATCGTGGTAATCCCCAAGCGTCTTACATCCAAATACCTCCCACACTTTTTGCGCGTGGGCGTATTCCTTATCTGAGATGCCTTCCTTCTTGAGCTCGCTGTAGAAGGCATCCTTAGGCGGGAGAGAGGTCTCCTCGAATCGAGCCCATGAGTCCATGTATTCGTATGGGTAAATCCCTTTTTGCAGGAGAAGGTTGCGTTTGGCTTGGTTCTCCATATAGCTTGCCGTGATTGTGAAGGACTCTGGCTTGTTTGCTTCAACCAGGGCACTGAGGCTTGACTGCATGAACTGCAAGCTGTCAATGAACCTCAGCTTGCCGAGGGAGAAAGAGATGTATTTCTCCATGTTGTTGGGGATGCATGTCAAATCGGAGTGAATGTTTGCAATTCCGCCCATAATGTGGTGTGCATCATAGCCCTTCAAGTTGTGAAAGTTTACGGGGATTATTTCCGTTTTCGGGTTGGTTCGGAAATAGTTGATGTTGCAAAAACTGTGAGCCGCACCCCGATACTTACCTGTAATGTGGCAATGATCTTTGACTGCGTCTCGAACAGAGTATTGGATTAGAGACTCCCCGCAGAAAAGACAGTCGACCTGCTCGAATAAGAGTTTGTCCATGGCGGCGGGCTGCCATTTGTTTCTTGGCCCAACAAATGGGAACTCTTCTAATTCACCATTCTCGCCACGGATGTAAGTTTTGAATGCCCTTTGGTAACATTTATTGGTGAAGCGATGAATAAGGCCCATGTATTCTCCGGTGTTTGGATCATAGACCGCAACAGCGTCCCTATGGTTCCTCTTGGTGAGAGACTTGTTACAGATGTGGCAGTCAGTTGCGCGGTTGAATCCTGCCCATTCCTTTCCCGTCATTGAGAGTGGTGTCTTGTCTTGTAGTTCTTCTCTGATCACTGCTTCCAGCTGCTGAAGGCTGTTAAGAAAGACTGGCACAGCGTCCTCTCCTCTGTATAGGTAAGGGCCCTTTGTCTCCCCATCAGATCGAACAGCTAACATGCAGAACCCGCAGGGTTTATGTATGGATGTCGTAGTTGTACTGCTCTGTTGGGGGTCTGGTATGCAACCGTGGACTTTTTCGACAATGCTTTCAAAGTCAGCATGAATAACCCAAGGCTTCTTCATCTGGTTCTGAAAGTTCTTGAAGTGGAGGAAGTTTTCGCCTTCTTTGGGCATTTCAACTCGTGCCGGCCTGCCTTTGACTCCCCTGCAATAGAATAGATGATCTGTGAGAACCCTTTCTGAAGAGAAGGGTTGGAGACACCTGTCACAGTGATGCATGCGACGTCCAACATTGAACTCACTGTGTAGAAGTCTGCTCATGCTCTTGATGTAACAATAATGCGAAGTGTGTATGTCTGTGAGCAACATCAGATTAATCCTTCGCAGATTGGGATCCTCTTGCTCACTGACTCTGATTACAGCCACCTTGTTGTTTTTCCAGCCATAAACGTTGATTGCAAGGTTGTTTTGACGTTCAACCTTAGTAATCTGACTCAATGGCGTTGGAAAATCAACTCCAGTGCAGTCTAGATCATCATCAATGGGATAACTTCCTGGTCTGTCTGAATTCACCTCGGCAGGGAACAATGCCGATCGCAGTGCCCAGCGGAGACACTGGTTGTCTCTGTTCTTTACATTGATGATTGCCTGCTTCGACCTGAGTTTTGCTGGTGTTGGGATAAATGTGCCGCCTCGTAGAGGCTTGTAAACCCCAAACTCAAGGTAAACAGTTTTGATTTTATCAACCACCCAACCAGAACCCAATTGCTGCCATCTAGCAATCTCTTCCTTAAAACCATTCACAGTGTCTTCCAGGAATCCTTCCTCTCGCAGCTTGTAGATATGTGTCACAATCAGTGGTTTAACGTTCCAAAAGAAGTGATTCATTTCTCGCCGTCCGTAATTACCTTCCATTGAAAAGTGAACATCGAAGGACAAAGTGACCTTCACTCCGCCAAGCTCTGTGGCTTCGCGTGCAATTCTCTGAAGAATGGCCGCCTTATTAGTTATGAAGAATAAATTCAGATCCTTGATTGGGTAATTATCGGGGACATTCATCTTATAACCATGCAGCCAACTACCGAAGTAATCGTGGTTCCTTGGGTTGAAGTCAAGACGTTGAGCCTCCATGTTATATACAGGGGTTTCATTTTCTCCAATTGCTGATCTCGTATCGGATCTCTGTGTCATTGCCATGTGGGCTGGTATATGCGGGGTGGGGTTTCTTCAATTGGCGGTCTGTCTGTGCCAGGTCAGCATTCACAAGCCATGTGTAGTATAGGGGGTTGGTGCATCCGGGCTCAGCTCCAAAGGCCCGAAAAACCGCTTATTTTGAGAACTCCAGAACACCTAAGTTTCCATGCCCCAGGGCGAATGCAATGAGCCCTGGGGCAGCATGGAAACTTAGGTGTTCTGGAGTTCTCAAAATAAGCGGTTTTTCGGGCCTTTGGAGCTGAGCCCGGATCACCAACCCCCTATACTACTCGCGTGAAATCCAGAACAATGCTTGGAGATGAATAGCAAATAGAATTCACCTCCACTTCGGTGAATAATTGTTAAGTAAAAAATATATAGAACGTTCTTTGCACGTTATTAATCCCGATGTGCTAGTGGCATTCGATTATGTGCGCTAAATTTGTCAAAGTAGTAGACTAGGTTAAATTAAAATCAGGTATAGGATTTTAGTAAGGATTTTTTTTTAAATTTAGGTGTCCAAACTCGTTCCTAGGATCTTACATCTCCCCAGCCCCCTGTGGGGTGGAAAGATGAAAGACGCTGTGAACGAGGTTGTGGATTTTTCCTCTCAACTACCATTAAGCTACTGTATTTCTGCCACATGAATAAAGTTGTTTTTTAGTATTGTAATGTCTTTATTCTTTTTTTATTTGGTGGTAACATACTTGATTATTTTTCAGTTATTCCTCCACCATTTGCTCTTTGGACTACATCCATCCTTTTCTTTTGTTGATGTTGATGTTGTTTTTATTTTTTACTTTCTGAAGACTCCCAAAGAACAAATATGGAGTGGTTTCGGAACAAATTGTTAGGGCAGAAATGGTCCAAAATGGAAAAAAATAGTTCAAAATCCAGCGAATTGTCTCTTCTGGTGTAATTAATCGAGCAACGAATGTTTAAAATGGCACAATGATGGTCATTCTCATCCCCAGAGCCGCCTGGCCCAGTCCAACCGTCGCAGCCTAAGTACGAGAACTGGTCCTCAGGCCCCGACAGTTAAGAAGGCCAGTCGGCTCGAAACTGGAGCGAGAATTAATGAAGGTGTGGACTTGGGGCTGGCTGCAGCGAACAGAGTAGAAAATATCAAAAAGGAAGCAAAATTTAGAGGATATAACGACGCCTGAGTCCAGAGGGGAAGGAAAGACATGGAGGCGATTGGGAAGTATATTTAAGACTGATTTCTTGAACAGTCTTCAAAAATTAGTATCACCTGTGTGAAGCCGGAATAAAAATACTCAAACTTGTCGCTCGAGAAGAGTTCGATCCTATACCATGGTGCCAATTTCTTCGATTGTTATAAATTTCGGACCAAATACGTTTATTTGAACACATCACACTGTACTGATTCATTGAGAGGAGTGTCGCTCCCTACAAACGCGATTCAATATCCTTAGTCGCCTGAACTCATTGTATTCTTATTGAAAAGGACATTGAACCCTAAAGGGAAATTTCCACGCAGAAGTTGTTTGAAATATAGGACCGAATCGGTAAAGAGTCACAATACAAGAATGAAGATTCGAGCACGATTTTAAACTCTATTACTATTACTTCTATTAACAAATCCATACAGATGAAAACGATCAGATAAATTAAGTTTCTCGTGATATGATTTCAATTGATTTATCCGAAGCAAAAGGTCAGCATTTGGATAGCAAACTTATAATAAGCGGAATATTGACTTAACAAACTGTGAAACCACGGTGTATAAGCCAGTTTTTTTGCGTTAAAGTGTAGTCGTTTCTACTACTGGTTTCTAGGCTCCACATACGAACGATTCGGTGCATCGTCCGGCCTTGATTAGACTGACATAAACTGGATATCAAACTTCTCAAACTCATTAATAATTCATGACGAGAACACAAAGGAAATCACTACCGTGAAGGAGGTTTTGAAATCGTTTCTTAATTTGCATAGATTTTGGCGATTTTATTCCTTCGTTTTCTCCGCATTTAACGATCAGTTTGAGAAGCTATATCAAACACTCGAAACAGTGTTTCATCAGATTTCCAAACACCTTGAAGTGGTTTAAAAAAACTCGGCTGCGCCTCGTTTTTCCAATCCACTTCTCGGTGTTTGGAAATCTGATGAAACACTGTTCTTCGTGTTTGATATATTACATGATAACCTACTTGTTCTAAAACAAGCATATTTCAGGTTATTCTTCTTTATATCCCTTCCAAAAAATGTGCATTGGACAAATTGTCAGTTCAATTACTCTTTGTGCCTTGGGAAAGCATGATCCCTTTATAGCTTAATTGTCGTGGCAAATGGAGAAAGATCACATAAGCGAATGATACACTCAGATACGAAGTCCTGTCAACTGGCTGTCGATGGCTAACTTAAACCAATTTTCCAGACAACGAGAAATCGTGTACTTCAGTCCGTAACTGCACTAAAATCTATTGCCAGTATTTCTGTAACCCCTGCTTGACTCTCCCAAGCCAGTATGTCATGATGACCAGTGAGTCTTAAGGAGGCTCGTACCCATTTCTCAAGTCCACACCCTTTCAATTTTAATGGGCCATATCTTTTGTTGTAGTGCATAAAAAGACAAGCCACTTTGCATGCAAACACACAATACATTAAACTTTATGGCAGTATAGGATTTGTTTACATCGGTGCTTCCATGGCAACGGAATGGTGATCCTCTGAAATTCACAAGTTGCGGAGTTTCTCTAAAGCAAGAGAAATTTTTGTAAAACCCGCTTGTGGACTAATTGATTAGACCATGGGCTTCAACTGGACAAAGTTTGAAAGAAATGTATGAGAGCGTTTTCGAAATTTTTAGGGATGAAGTTTTGGGTATTATAAATACAGTGAAAAACATACTATCGACATAATTGGCTAATATCTAAAGAAAATGATGCGCGATGGGGATGCAGTTTCATCTCATAGTAGTTTGAGTCCATTTGAAATGGTGTGTGAAAAAGTGAGGGGGTTGCTTTGGCCGATTGCGAGAAAGAAGGATTTGATTAGCGTGCGTTCAGCTGCTCTTGTTGCCATTTTTGTATGTAATTTGGTCTACGCCTACAAATGTGATGATAATTTGGAAACCGCGAGATCAATTTTTTTTAAAATTTGACAATCTCGAGATTGGTCATCAATTTATATGGCCTGCAAGTTTCAAGGACATTGAAGACATGCAAGGCAATAAAATAGGGCCTCCAATGAACCAATTTTTTCCCGCAGAGTTTGTGTTTACAAGTGAGCGTCCTCATTATTCACGGGTATTGTTTTCAAGATTCATATGCACCTGCAAAACTTTACAAAAAAAATTATTTGCATCGATCAGAACGATCAATTGCTTTCCGAAGAATTTTCCGAAACATGCTAATAACTAGCTTGCGTTACGAATAGCAATGACAACAGTACTGATGAAGACAACGTCGGAAACGTCACGTTTCATCAAGTGCCGGATGCAGAAATAACACATTTATGATTGTCTCACTCTGGTTATTTGTTGCTTAGCATCTGTTCCTTATTTAGATATAAAATAGCGCAAAGCAGAATTCTCAGCTAAAATATAAAGTTGTCACGCTGTTCTTGCGTGTGACATATTAAAGAAACACTGTTTCTGCATTACGTTTATAAATTTCCAAATTGGGATATGTTCTTCTTGTCCTGCAATTTTAAAGAGACCCTCGGTATGGCTGCATTACAGCGTAATAGCGCAACATCGAGTGCGTAATGTTATTACAATTCCCAAGACAGCTATTAGCATATTTCGGAAAATTCTTCGGAAAGCAATCGAGCGTTCTGTTCCGATGCAAATAAATTTTTTACTCAAGTTTTGCACGTGTATATGAAACTCGAAAACAATACTCGTGAATAATGAGGACGCTCACTTGTAAACACAAAATCTGCGGGAAAAATTGGTTCATTGGAGGCCCTATTTTATTGCCTTGCATGTCTTCAATGTCCTTGAAACTTGCAGGCCATATAAATTGATGACCAATCTCGAGATTGTCAAATTTTTAAAAAGATTGATCTCGCGGTTTCCAAATTATCATCACATTTGTAGGCGTAGACCTAATTACATACAAAAATGGCAACAAGAGCAGCTGAACGCACGCTAATCAAATCCTTCTTTCTCGCAATCGGCCAAAGCAACCCCCTCACTTTTTCACACACCATTTCAAATGGACTCAAACTACTATGAGATGAAACTGCATCCCCATCGCGCATCATTTTCTTTAGATATTAGCCAATTATGTCGATAGTATGTTTTTCACTGTATTTATAATACCCAAAACTTCATCCCTAAAAATTTCGAAAACGCTCTCGTACATTTCTTTCAAACTTTGTCCAGTTGAAGCCCATGGTCTAATCAATTAGTCCACTAGCAGGTTTTACAAAAATTTCTCTTGATCTAGAGAAACTCCGCAACTTGTGAATTTCAGAGGATCACTATTCCGTTGCCATGGAAGCACCGATGTAAACAAATCCTATACTGCCATAAAGTTCAATGTATTGTGTGTTTGCATGCAAAGTGGCTTGTCTTTTTATGCACTAGAACAAAATATATGGCCCATTAAAATTGAAAGGGTGTGGACTTGAGAAATGGGTACGAGCCTCCTTAAGCCACGATGTTTATACTCACAGAATTCATTTTTATAGTCGCAAAATACTTTAAGCATTTGTATCTACAATGATCGATAAATAGACTTTAGTTATGAACGGAAAGCATTTGACTATATCAGCAGAATTGGCGCTCAAGTTGATATAAACCTGCCATAGAGAGTCACCTAGTCAACACATAGAACGAAACAGTAAAGCAATTGTATATGGTACTTCTCTCCTTTAGTTCAGTTTATTTCAGCTTTAAGTGACATAAGAGAGTTTTTCGGTCAAACAAATGAAAATCACGAACCTAGAATACAGCAACTTTCTACCTTTCACGTGTTAAGCCACAACCCAAGGGACATTGTGGAAAATTTCAGTTGCGTTCACCTGGCGAAATACCCTGGGTGCCAGAGGTTTTTTTTTTTAGTGAAAACGGCGAATTTGAGCGGCGAAGCCGCGACAACGAGGCGCAACGAGCCGAGAAAAAAATAAAAACCTCTGGGCACTCGAGTACACAACCTCATTTCCATGCGATTTGTGGATCGGATATCTCACCAAACCGGTTTTAAACCTTGGGGACCAAAGCGTGTCTGTTTGTTGACATTAAATCTAATAGCTGACATGTTTAAAACGCGGTCGAGACAGAAATATTAAATCAAAAAAGATACATCGATGACATTTTTTCACTGTAGAGTGTCGAGAAAAAGGAGATAGAAGATTTTATTGTCCTTGCAAACAAACATAATCTCAGACAAAGAAGTAAACTTTCTGGATACAACCGTTTTCAACGGCGAGAGATTGAACAAACAAAGAATCCTTGATATCCGCACGCAATTAATCCAGTACACCTATTTCTCTTCCTGTCACCTACCAGTGGTCAGCGAAATCGTTCAGCGAGAATACCTGCAACTCCAAAGCACGCCTCCGTGCTAGAGAAAAAAATTTTCCTCGCTCAAACAAAACTCTAAAGGTCACACTCCACGATAACACGAATTAATAAGTCGTGTCTGGCCTGTCAACACCTTTTTTCAAGACATCCTTGCGCTGAATAAATTAGTTCTCTGATATTTTGAAAATTTGGATACTAAAGAGTAATCCACAGCGTTTCTTAAAGATCGCAAAAAGCCGCGATCTCTATCTACGTCCGCCATTGTTGTTTGTGTGGCTTCACTTTGGGAAACCGGTTTTTCACGCGCCCGTTGCGAATTGTTTTGGTCCAGCCAATCGAAGTTGCTGTTGCATCGTTAACTCCCGGTAGAGTCTGGAAACAAGTAGGAGAACCAATCAGCGACCTAGTTCAGATTCTGAACTAGATCCTCGCATGGAAATGAGGTTGCATATTCGAGTGACCAGAGGTCCGTCTCGCGAGCTTCTTCTAACCGTTTATGCGGTTAATTTCACTCATGATATTCAGAGAACGGACCTCTGGATCCAGGGTGCTGGCGAAAACTCCTGTAGTTTGCTCCGTGTATCAGTGTTGTAATTATCCCATTTACACGCCCTCAGTGCCGAGGCAGATTCTTTGTGGAGGTTACCTTAATGAGCGACCACATACCGACCTGTTTTGTGTGCAACCACAGAATCAACCGCTGCTTCTGCCGCTCAGCTATGAATAAAAACAAAAGAAAAATATGGAACAAGGCGCGCGCTATCCTTTGATCACTTGAACCTGTAATTATCTAATTAAAAAAGCCAAAAGTCATCTTGAACCGACCCCACTTGGAGTATAAAAGCACGCCGCTATCTTGTACCGACCATGTCGGCATAGTCTGTCTCATTCACTTGGCAGACAGGAGGTTTATTTTGAACGGAACATATAAACAAATCTTATCAATAGCTTGAATTTTAATTATTTTATCAAGTATAATGGGCATCTTAAGATTAGTTTTACAACCGGTGAATGTACTGGGCAACATCCACTCGCAAACGCTTTTGAATACACAAGACAAAACAATACAGCACAGTCCATCACAATGTTTTTTCTTTCCCATATTGTAAAAGTGCTTGATTAAATTTCAATCGCAAATAAACAAATTGTACTCATAAAGTTAGGTAAATATTTTCTTTTATCCCAGCTTGCCCTTGACAAATACTATCACATAATCATGTAAAGCCAAACATTGCAAAGTCGTTTTTCCCTGTCTTGATTGATAACTGGGCGAATATAGTAGATAAATATGCCTTATTTTTATTGAAACTAACGACGGATTTCGCTTATTTACATTATTTTATCATTATTATTATTTTTGTTCCTGATTACAATCAGTAATGAAGTGTCTTACATAATATGATTAGGAAAACTTATTTTTCAATCTCTTTTTATTTCTTTTCAATTTAACCAGAATATTTGCACTGGTATCGAAAAGGTCATTTATTCAAGTGGCATTTATACTTCTGATTACTTTTTTTCTTGACTTTATTATAATTTGCCTTTTGAGAACGCCAAGGCGCACATTTGCCCAGTAGGGGAGAAGAGGGGGGACTCCCACATATATAAAAGTGATTTGGATGCTAGTTGTACCTTTTAGGTTAAAAATTCGGATTTGATACCTTTTAGGGTGCTTAGTGTTAAAATGTAGGTATTATGGTATTAGGGTTAAAAAAGGTAGAGATATATGTAACTGCTTTCAAAATCTCAGTGAAAGTAGCGCTTTGACTTTAATGCTAATAAAAACTATGAAAAGCCTGTTAATGTGTTCCGGCTTTGGTACCTCTTGGAAGTAAAAAAAGGTCACGCCCTTATTAGGAGAGTTTCTAGTACCTTTGAGGGGTTCTTTTCAAAATTTCCGACTAACATACCTGTCACTTTTCTATGAGAGTCCCCTCCTGGCATATTGGACTGTTTTTTTTTCTGTCAAAAGGAGGCCGAAACAAGGCTGGCTAACGGTAACGGTCCTTTTATATTTGTATTCATTTTTGTTGGTTTGTTTAGCAAACCGAAATATCGGGCAAATAAATTCAACTGTTTGTTTTTTAATTTCACTTCTGTCTCAATCTCTTCTCCTACCCTATTTCAAGACTTTTACTGATCCAGGTCTACGAAAGATCCGGCACTCTTATTGGTTGTCGCTATGGTTTTGCCGTCATTATAGTTTTTCAATAACTTTCCTCCCATGCAAGTTCTTAATTTATCTTGCAGAAAAAGTAATGAGTAAAAATAAATAAATAAATATAATATAATATATAAACAATTGGAAAGTTTTTTATGCATCCAACTTTGCTCAAAATGTCGCATTGAATGCAACATCAAGAGACTCAGAGGTGTGCTTTAAAACAAATTTTAATCCTCTTCATTTTACCATACCAGCGAAACTATACCTTGTAGCTGGCACGAAAAGAAAATATAACTACACGATCATGGAAAGGAATTTATACTCCAATAAATCGAAGGTGATAGTAGACTGCCAAACATATATCAGTTTTTGTTAACTCGGGCATAACGTCCCATAAAATGTTGTAGGCTTTAAAAATAGAAAATGGCCGCCTTGTGTTCATAACACCAGAGTAACCTGGTGCAAACCTTAACATGCAAGGCTGATCAGACAGCTGAATTTGTTCGGTTTCCTTTAATAATATTTGCCCAATATTTCGGTTAGACAAAACTGACCTTCATCAGGGGCAAAGAAACCTAAGAAAGCCACTTAGATTTCTTAACCCCTGATGAAGGTTAGTTTTGTCTAACCGAAATATTGGGCAAATATTATTAAAAGAAACCGAACAAATTCAGCTGTCTGATCAGCCTTGCATGTTAAAGTTTTTTTATTTAGTTCATTGCTGATCCTGATCTGCACAAAGATCCAGCTACATTTTGCTACTGTTTGTTCAAGTGGTCCTTGCATTGTTACAGAAGTCATTGGTGCAACCCCCCCCCCCCCCCCCCCGGTCATTAGAACAAGTGTACTGCATTGCCCAGTAGTCTCCCGCCTCGCCCCCGCCCTTTATTTTTGGTACATTTGCAACGCATTGAAGATACTATCTTCGAAGAATTGTACATTCATAGTCGAGCCTACAGGAGCTCCACCTCCACCTCTCCGGTCTCTTAGCTGAAGGTCTGGATCTCCCGCTTCAAGCCATGACGCGTGGTCTGGGCTGGGTTTTGAAAGGTCAACCCACCACCCAAGGTCCGTCAGTACCTCCTTTGTTATTTGTCTAAGATTTTTTATGACGTCATGAACAAGCCCTTAAACAAAAGGCATCAGACGAGGAGAGGAGGGAGTGAGTGCTAGCGACCTCGGACCGTCTGAGATGTCGCGCAATTCGAAACCTTTCTGGAAGCTAAACCTTTTAGTTGAACTCTCACGCTTTATTATTTTCTTCTGCGCTAAACCAAAACGCTTTAATAAGACCAAAGATCGAAGACTGAAGAAATATGTTTTTCTAGTATATAAACTAAAACACTGTTCGATGCGGTTGTGAAAGCAACTCAAAATTTGCAGTTTTGACCATGAAACTCTCATGGGAGAAGTTTCCAGGGTCTCGCGAAACTTAAGTATTTCGTCCATGTTTTTGCGAAGCCGTATTGGATTCTCGAACTTGGTCTCACATTTTGTAATACGGAAAGTAAAGCAGTCTTGGACTCTCTGAGCAAAAAGCTGGGGTCAATTCAATAAAACTTTTACAAGTGTAATTTACAAGTGCATGTAGCTATTATTTTCAACCTCTGAAACAATGGCTACACTTATTATTGTTTTATTGTTTCTGTTCATGCCTTAAGCACAAAAGGTAAGGTTGGGGAGGTACGACGGTTAGTGGAAGTGGTTAGCCTATCGGACTTTTGATCTATCTGAAGTCAGTAGTTGAAGTCCTAGTCTCTATCGTCGTTGCTGTTTTCTTTTTCTTATTGGTGCTGGGGGGGGGGGGGGGGGGGTCTGGATGCTGTCTCCTCGCCCAGCCATATCAGCGAAGAAGGGGATGGGTGGGTGGGCCGGGAGGGGGGACCTTGTGATGGACTAGCATCCAATTTGGGGAAGTAGCATATTTTCAGTCGCGACCGGAGATCAAGCGCCGGTCTGATGGTCGTAGAAAAGTGCAAAATATAAGGATGGAGAACTTTGAATAATTCTGACCTTTTCTACATATTTAGGTACTGATACTTGGGGAAAACGTCGCGAACAAGAATGGGAGACTTTCATCGCATTTGCTTAGAGCTGGTCTGCAGCAGTTTCGATAACTGGAACGACTTTGGAAGGGAGTTAGGCATTCTAGATAACGTGTTGGGAAAATGTGCAAGATCTGGCGACTATGCGGAAACAATCTTTCTTATAATCCAGGCGAAAAATCCAACGTTGCAGATTGAAAAGATGAAAGATGCTCTAAAAGACATGGAAAGATGTGATGTGTGCGAGGAGCTAAGTAAACTCCAAGGTGATAATTGAAATTTTTTAAAAGACCTTTGCCGTGTTCTACTGCAAAGCCAGCAATCTTATTGCCCTTGATATGTTACAGTCAAGCCGAATGTTACTTTGCGTCGCATTATTGTTATTTTGATTGGCAGTTTGTTCTTAGCAATTTGCAACCGATGCGAACAACCTGCTCGCTTCAGTTCAGTGCGAATTTGCCTTGCGTAAGTTGAAATTCATCTTGCTAGTTTACTACCCAGCTCGTTTAATAGTTCTTTCAATTATAGATGAAGAAGCGGGGGCCCATCTGATGGAAGGAAATCTTAGAAAACTTGAAATAAATCAAACAACAAAATAAATAAAGCAGTAAAACTACAAACTTGTTGGCGTACGGTTGCAAATTTGTTCGCGTAGATTCTCTATGGATTTCCCTTGAAACTGAACATCTGGCTTGGAATATCGTTAAAAAGGCTCTTTTATGATGCGAAAAACTGCTCTGTTATGAACTAGCAAGGTACGCTGTTGGGAGAAAGCATATACAGAATCATTTTGTGAATTGAAAAAAGTTTTTCTGCAAGTTGTTTGCACCAGAACAAGTTTTTTTTCACATAAATTCCTCTTCAGATTCCTCTTAACATTGAGAATTTTGCTTGAAATATCGCAAAAAGAATTTTTCGTAGTAGAAATGCTGACAAATGAAAACTGCTTATTCTGCGAAAAAATATTTAAGATTCACTGTTGAGATTAAGGACCTTTTTTGTGGAGAAGTACGTGGTCGAGATGTTTGCAGATTGAACTGTCAATCAAATTACCAATGTTGCAGCGGAAGTTTGCAAATTCGCACCAAAAATTCTACCTGAAATGTTTCGTTTCTACGAAAACAATCAGAGTATTCGTTTTTTTTTTCTGCGAGCGAAGGTAGTTAATTTGATTTTATTATGCCTCCGTCATTGACAATTTCCTCATAGAAAATTCAATCTGGCTGTGGCACTGACGAGATCTTTTAAAATGGTCCTCTGATTGGCTAAAATGAAGTTATATCACTTATTTTCCACATGGCTCGGTTTCCTTTGTTCTCGCAGGGGATTATATCGAATATTCCCCCGCCAATAATAAACTGTCTGAAAAGCTGGTGGCGGCTTTTGATTGTAACAGGGGAGTGCGGGGCTGAGTTATTCCCCGGCAGTTATTCCCCTCCAGTTATTCCCCTGCAGTTATTCCCCTGCAGTTATTCCCCTCCAGTTATTCCCCTCGACTTATTCCCCTCATAATAGAATAACATAAACGGGAAGACAAAATAGGGCATAACAAGGAAAACACTCTAGCATCGGTCAATATTTTTTGTTTACATAAACAGACAACTTCATCAATCTTATTCCTACGTAATTAACTTGCCGGTCGCGACCAAAAAACGAATCAAATGTTAATAACATTATTCGATGGTATCGTACCTCGATTCAGGTTTCGGGTATTCAGAAATGTATGACGCCTCGTTTTACGCTTGAACCTGAATATGTTTCCGCCGGTTTCCCTTGGAAAACACACCGCAACCACTCCATTGTGCTTCGAAAGATGAAGGCGGGCAGTTGGGCCATGGCGAGACCACGAGTACTGTTCATACATTTTCTTCTCTCTCTCCCTCCTTCTACTCATAACGAAGCAACGTGCTCAATGCAAATTTTGCAAAAGCAAAACATGTTTACCGTCTCGCTTCGTAATGAGTCCGTAATGTACCGTGATCCCAATGGGGCCTTGCGGAATCATGCTTTTTTTGCATTTGAATTGAACGGAATGTTATTCTCCGAAAAATTTAATAGTTTCTTTGTTTTAGAAAACCTCACCAATGTGTAAAATAAGCATTTTATCGGCCTTTCACTCGGGGATATCAGATTTATTCACCTCTGGTTCCGCCCTCGGCTGCGCCCTCGGGCGGAACCAGAGGTGAATAAATCTGATATCCCCTCGTTTCAGGCCGATAACCCTTACTTACAATTGTTAGGATTCATTACTGTTTCTTTTTTATTCTGTTTTCTTTGTTTTTTTTTTTTTCACGAGCCACCCCTCAGAATTAATAAAAGGTCATGGTTGTGAAGCCTGGCATACTTCTTTTTGACATCTGCAACGACCACAATCTGAGGGTTTGATCTGTGTCTAGAACGTGGTGCTTCTAACATAAATTACGGCATCTCTGTTATCAGTTTGAAGTCAGTTTGGAAGTGTTTCATAACTTATCTAACTGACTTTTTAACACAGTTTTCTGTCCTGAAAAAGGCAGCATTGCCGAAATATCAATAATATAATTAGGGACAGCTTTGAATGTTACATTTAGACTTTTAATGCTACTGATAACTTACTTAAGTATAGCACAACAAATGTTTTTGCTGCGTAGCACTCACGTTTAATGATAACATTGAAATTTTGTTAAGATCGAGTGCTGAAAAACTGTTGAAAATACAGTCAGACGTTTGGGGGATAACCCCTTCATCAGTGTTTGTGTTCTCCTAATGAAGGGGTAATCACCGAAACGTCTGACTGTATTTGTAACAGTTTTTCAGCACTCGATCTTAACAAACAAATTTAAATATTACTTAACTAAGTATGGTCAGGGGGCTCATGGTATGGTCAAATATATTTGTTATGCTTTTGTTTTTTCATGCTAACTTTCTTTATTATTATTAACTGTTAAAGAGAACAGCACCATTCGCACACTTATGGAAGATCCTGATGTCCTGCGAAAAGTTTGCGATTTGCTAGACGACAATAAGCTATCGGCAAACTGGAAAGTTTTCGCTCAGAAGTTTGGAGTATCCAAGAAAGAGTGCGACTATTTGTGCCCAGCAAGTGTCCATTTTCCAACAAGAATGTTGATGGAATATCTCTCTCAAGCTAAACCAAACCTCACGTTGGAATCATTTCTCAAGGCTGTATTAGAGATCGATCGCCGTGATGTTGTGGTTGCCCTGAAAAGGTTCTTCGATAACAATGGTAAGATATTTAAAGCACTCCACTGTAATAAACTACGTTAGCTCGTGGGTTGCCCTGAGAAGGAATGTTCGTCCGTCGGAAAGCGATGAGGACCATTTAGTCATCTAGGGTTTGAGGGGTTACGTTATGTTCGTGGGTAAGCAAGTGGCTGACAAGGCCGATCCTCGCACGAGAAGGATTACAGTTAGATCTTATACTAAAGCTCCTCTCAGGACTTTTTGGGAATAGATTGTATTCGCTTCTGTTATGCTTTTCAATGTAATGCGTACAAGAAAGGATGTTTTTGTTATCCAATACATACACTCATCTCTAAAACAAACTCCAAAAATATTATTCTCAGTCCCGAAGGAATCTCTTTGGGACTTTTGAGAAACTTAAGCCTGACCCGGGTTTTCTAAACATGACTCGCCGGCTATGATTCGCCCGTCATGGTCCGCTCATGATCAGATAATTGTGAAAGAAATTCACAGATAAATGAGTTCAAAGGGTAAATAATGACTTCCTGAAATATGAAAAAAAAAAAATCTCAGTGCAGTGTGCAGAAGCGCCTTTTCAAACATGATTCGCCCGCCATGATTCGCCGTCATGATTTGTCCTTTGTCAGAAAATAATGTAGGAAATTCACGGATCTTGTTCTTTGTGGATGTTTCTATTTCAGGAAGTAAATCATTACTCTTTGAGCTCATTTTATGGACGAACTTTTATCACCATTGTCTTATCTTGGACGAATCATGACGGACGAATCATAGCCGGAGAATCATGTTAAAAAACACAGGGTCTACACACTACAGTGAAATCGCCTGTAAAACTAATTCCTTAAACACTCTCAGAGGTCGCCTTTTCCAGTACCTTCGACTTTTCTTTTTTGTCATTCCAAGTCTAAATTTAACAAATTTACACAGGTTTTCCGTGGTGTGGACTCTTATTTACCACGATTTACGTCATCACATGGTCAAAATGTTGTGGACTCACGAGGCGCAGCCGAGTGAGTCAGCAACAATAAGTTGTAAATTTGTTTTTTACAACAATATTTAGAAAAAAATACAAGGAAAAATCGAAGTCTTGTTACAAAACGTGACAGCAAAGAAAGAGCAAGCGTTGTCTATAACTTTCTCGCAATCTGATTGGTTGTTTTCAAGCGCACGTGATGTTAGCGTCAGCACCGTTGTCTGGACTCTTATTTACCACTCACGTCGACCAATCGGATTGCGAGTTAAGCGGCAATTGTGGTAAAAAATGGCTTTTTTTATGGTTCGTACACAGATATTGACATCATTGTTGACACTATACGGCGATCCGGCGCAGAACAGAGAGACGAACAAGCTGGGAAACGTTCGAATCCTTTGAATCTCATATAGACAATTCCAGGATAAGATTAGAGCAATGGTGCGATCATAGGCTATGAATTATTTGTTTGGCTGTCGGGTCATATCCTTAAATATACTATTAATTACTACCATTTGCGTTCATCCTTGAAGCGTGACGAATTTAGCGCGAAGTTTTACTTTTCAAACGTTGAAGGTTTTGTCGGTTCTGTGTCACTTTTGACCAATGAAACGTTGACGGTTAAGTCGTGAAATTTACAACGTTTGTGGCGCCATACGACCATGTTTTGTTCACGTGATTTGAAAGTTTTCAGATTTCCCGTGGGAGCGTAGCTTCAAGATGGAGCTTCAAATTCAAGTGCAAATTGGAGATACTAGGCGAGTGTTCTTTATGAATCCGCCAAGGAGTCTTAATGAGTTAAGGAAGCCTGTTTTTTAAGGCCCGCGAAACGGCCGACATTGAAATTTGTTGTGTTCCAAACTGCTCCAACTCCTCGACAATTTCAGAAAGTGACATAGATGGGGAGTGGATTTTCAAAACTTCGATGAGTTCAAGGTCATCTTCCTGTAATTTTTCATATGTCTGGCCTCCTTTAGGCTTTGCTAAAGTTTGCATATCTTCGCAGTATCTGTACCATACAGATTTTACAGTGTTAACGGATACACGCAGCTCATTCGCAAATTGTGTAAAACTCCGCGGAATATAACCCGTTATTCGGTCACCTCCATCGCTTATAATTCTGTCAATGATGGAGCATTTGAAATCTTAACCAAGAGCGACTCCTGGACGATAAATCCTTCCAAACTTGTTAATTTTTCTCGTCTCCATGAAAAAACAACCACAAACGAGCAGAGACTTTCGTTGGGGCGGTCGTGCAAAAGCTGAAAACTTACATATCACGTGAACAAAACATGTTCGTATGGCGCCACAAACGTTGTAAATTTCACGACTTAACCGTCAACGTTTCATTGGTCAAAAGTGACACATAACGGACAAAACCTTCAACGTTTGAAAAGTAAAACTTCGCGCTAAATTCGTCACGCTTCAAGGATGAACGCAAATGGTAGTAGGCGATTCTTGCCCTAACGGGCAGTTTTTATTAGCACTACGTTATTGTATAATATTGAAGTGTGTCTTGTAAAATTCATTAATAATTCATAAGGGTACTAACAAATAGAAATGAGCCATTCCAATCACATGATTACCCTGAAAAGGCCGATACAATCTTGATACAACTCACGAGTGGTTGTATCTAATTTGCATTCCAGACACAACTCACGAGTGGTTGTATCTAATTTACATGTGAATGTGAATTTCACAAGTTGTTTACTACATTCGCGTCCGTGTTGTATCGGCACTATACATTCACTTGCCTTCGGCTCGTGATTGTATAGGCCGATACAACACTCCCGCTCATGTAGTAAACATTACGTATCGTATCGTAAAGTTTTAGAATATGCCACTCTTATTGATACTCAAAATGCAGTACTTAGCTTGTACACTTCATGACGAAAACCAAGTACCGCTATTTCTTGTCATGTTACGTACCTATATTGAATACAACTGTTGTACTGATGTTATTTAGTTTCCAAGACCTTTATTTTTACCACCCTTATTGTTAGAAAGAGGATTTTTTAATGATTGCTTTGAGACGAATAACCCTCTTCAGTGTTTTGTTTTCCCAATGTACGCACGTGAAGAAAACAAGATTTAAAAGAAACAGTTCTCTAGGGTAACATCACATGATCACATTGGGAAAACAAAACATACAAACTTAAGAGGTCTATTATGATATGTCGGCCGCAGGCAGGGTCGATTCATTGGAAACGGTTTGTTGATAGCCTAAGCAGGAAAGTTTGACCAAGATTTTAAGCAATTTTTCTTGATCTAAAAAATAGTATTTTTAGTGAATAATAATAAATGTTAAATGATATATATGAAATAAATCATATAGGAACTGCGGAAATGAAATCAAATGAAGAATGATCCTCGCAGTTGTGAACGCAATTTAAGCAATTGCGAAAAGAAGCCTGAAAAAAAATTCAGGACTTCAACGGGGTTCGAACCAACCTGCTCTCAACGTCAGTGGCTTCATAGCTCAGTTGGTAGAGCATCGCACCGGTATCGCGAGGTCACGGGTTCGAACCCCGTTGAAGTCCTGAATTTTTTTTCAGGCTTCTTTTCGCAATTGCTTAAATTGCGTTCACAACTGCGAGGATCATTCTTCATTTAATAATAAATGTTATTGTCTTGATATACAAAAATAGGATTGCCAAGATCTTTAAATTTACTCAGAATTAAGTCATTGCTATTTTTGTGAAGCTAATTTTCTAACATTATAGTGATTAGTTGATGATGTGTTGATTAAGTAAATCGGCACGTAAACAGATTGAAACTGAAGCTTTTGAATCTGCTTACGGTGGCCAATAGGCCATTTCCGAGTTGCCTTTAGCCTCTCTATCAAAGCGAGGCTAGGTGCGAAACCTTTCATATGAAAATGAGTTTTCATTCACATGCAAATAAAACATATTTGCATATGAATGAAAACTCATTTTCATGTGAAAGGTTTCGCACCTAGTCTCGCTTTGATAGAGAGGCTAAAGGCAACTCGGAAATGGCCTATTTGAAACCAAATCTGAGCTTAGGTTGATGCTGTCGAAAAGTGCAGTATTTGGGAGGGATCAAGTATGAAACATCGTAGGGGAGTGTATTGTAGTTTTATTTTTATTGTATCACTAGCAGCAGACGACGTTTCAAGAACATTTATAAGGGTTTTCGAGTAAATCAAAAATCATTTTTAGGGATTTTTAAGAAAGCATGTCTTCCCAACGAAATTTTGATTTCAAAACATACACCTCACGGCAAAAAAAAACCTGAGTCGAGCCTCCTTAAAAGCTCCCAGAAAAAAAGAAAACGTTTTCCTCTAAAAAACGTCAAAAGGAAAACGTTTTCTTTCATTTTACTGCGTTTTTTTAAAGGAATGAATCAGATGTTAAGTTGTTATATTTTTCATATTGCGTAGTCAAAAGACTTATCGATCTTTATTCTGAATACTTATAATTGTTTTAATAATGACTTTTCTCGTCTCCGTTCTCTATGGACAGTTATTGACCAAAAAATAACTGAACTAGTGTCCTAGTTAAGTAAGCGATTAAGTATACCATAGTTTTACAGATAAATAGTTTTGCAAATGAATAAAATATTTTGCAAGATTTTCCTCGCGTATCTGTCTTCCCTGTTTTTTGTTTTTTTTTAGGGTTGTAGGAACAAGAGATAACGCATCAAGTTATTTTCAACACCATAATTTAACTGGGCTTTATCACAGTTTAATTCAGATGGGGCTTTTTGGCGGCGTTCTGGTACTGGGGAGTAGGTGGGGGGGGGACTTCAGAAAAACCCTATATAAGTCGGCCTAATAACTACAGATGTATTGATGTCATTATGATGTCATGTGACGTCATTGTGACGTGTTTATTTCATTTTATTGGCTAAACCGTCTTTCGTCAATATTTCCATCAAGTTTGAATATACAACCACAAAACTTTAACAGCTACGAGTTTGGTAAATTCTGATGTCCACTAACACTTCGCTTTTTCATTAGCAACAGTGATGACGTCATATGTATTGAACTCACATTAATGCCACATGCGTCAAAGTTAATTAGTTTCACACAACAAGCTTGGTGTGTCGTAAGGTTGGTTTTCACTAACGACGGAGTTGGAGTCGGAGTCGTAATCAGAAGCGCAGAGCGATACGATCTAGTGAAAATCAAACCGACGGAATCGGAAGAAGATTACTGAGTCATAAGCGGAATCGGAAGAAAATGGAACCGTTCTGATTCTTCCGACTCCGATTCCGTCGAGCTTATGACTCCGCTTACGACTCCGATTTTCGATTTTCACTAGGTCGGAAGTGCTCTTACGACTCCGACCACGACTCCGTCGCCAGTGAAAACCAGCCTTTAAGCAAGAGATGGTCTCCAACGCACTTGAAATTCTCAAGCAACACTTCGGAAAGTTGGGGGTTCATACCTGATGAGAAAGTGTGTTACTTGAAACATAAGCTACCAATTACTGTCAATGTTTTGCGCCACTGTACAATGTCTTTCATTTGACTTCTGTTTTCCCAATGGTCAAGTGCCTTCTCAAGTGTGGTGTAAATCATACTTGGCGGCGTTCTTTGGCTCCTTTGAAATAGTCAGGTTTCCATGTTCGAGTATGTGCATTTTGCCCATTCACATTCAAAGTAGATTTTAATTAAGTGCGCCTAGGATGTACTTACAAGCCCTCGTGTGAAGCCACCAAATGAGTCGAGACACGTTATTCCCATGGCAACATAACATGTGACATCATATCTACGTCATTATTCTCCAGACCAATAAAATGTACTGAATACTGTAGACCTAATGGGTTGTCTGCCTCAGGTAAAACTGGGACATGCAATTAAATTACTGTCGTATTTTCTTTTTATCTACTTCTACGGGCAAGACATTTTAAGAATTATATATATAGCTGAATTTTTGAAAACGTGATCAACGAAAATTTACGAAATTTCACTAAAACTAGCCCAAACAAGGGTTTTTATGACCCTGATCAGCCCGAAAATCTCGAGAAAAAAGACTAGCAACAGTCTTTAGTTTTTATATTGTGGGGTTTAGAGATAGTTTTTGAACAAGGCCAAGCACACTCACAAACGCTTACTTAGGGCGATATCGTTTTAAAAAATCCAGGTAGATATATACCTGCAGCTTAAGTGAATTGTCTCGGTAAAGTCTGCATAATTGAAGAAACGTCGGGAAAAAACGGTCATAAACCACTAGTAAACGATACGACACAAAGGAATGCTGGGAATAAAGCAAATAATGCTTGTTAACATTCCATTTAGTGGTATTTAGATTCATTTCTTCCTATAAGATTTTCAGTAGATGATTTGGGATATTTAACTATTATAGCGCGAAAGCGCGCGTGATATCGCCTAATGAATTAGGCGATATCACGCGCGCTTTCGCGCTATAATAGTTTTATAATTTAATACATTGACAACAAAGCACAGTTTGAAGAAAAAATATCGAGGCCGGTCCGTCATTTTTGCATTCTCTTGTTAAAATGCGAAATTTACCTCCATCGTTGGATATATGTCATGTAGACATTGCGTATATCGATAACTTTTTGACCATATTTGGGCAGTGTATCAATGTGTTGAATTATAAAATCAGTTATAGTAATATGCAATTTATTACAGAACACAAGATACTATTTCCGCTTCCCAGAAAAACATTCGGTGGTATTGTTAGAGTTATTTTACTTCATCTGTGAAATAGTTAGTAGAATAGTACGCACTATTAGACTATAATTCCATTGTTTCCCTTTGTTTAATTTGGACTATCACACACTAATTGTTAGATAGTGTTTCACAGATGAAGTAAAATCACTCTAATTGCTAATACTTTTCACCCGACGTTTTTTCAATCAAGTGCATAATGTCTTCAGCAGTAAAAAGTAAATACTGTAAAAGAAGGTCTGACGTATTATCGATTAAACCAAAACAAATGCCTATCTTGGAAGGAAACTCATTTGTAGAAACTTGAACTGAAATACTCTCAGAGGCTCAGGCTGAGCTTTGTTTTTTGTACATTAGAACGGTAAGCGGAATGAATTTTTCCAATTGACAGTAGAATTTTCAACTACGTTTTCTTTAGAGAGCCATTTTTCCTCATTAGACGCTCTTTTTTGGATAAGATGTTTATAAAATTACTTACTGATCTTTGGATGAGTAAGGTGTTCTCAGTCAATCTACTGTTAAACATCAAACACATGGCAACACAATTTTTTCTCATCTCCCTGCGATAGAGGGACATACCGAAAATCCCCCAAAATTTTTTACGTTTTTGCACTGGGATGGGTCTCATTCAGTTTGTCGCGAGTTTACTTTGATTTGCCGCAGTATATATTTTTTGTCGTATGCTTTCTTTGTTTTGCCGTTGGTTTCTCAGTTTTGCCGTGAGTTTGTTTTGTTTCGTCGTGAGTATTGTTTTTGTCTTACGTATGGGCAACCGCATAAAATAGTTGCGTTCGACGAAGGAGCCGCATTCTCATTGCAACGCCTTCTTCTCTCCCGCCCCGAAGATTTTTCAGAGGCGAATGATATCATCCTTACGTCCCCACGTGTTCCTGTCGAACGCATTTTACTTATCTTTGAATACTGCTAGTATAGAGACCTATAGAGCAGGCGCTGGGAACACCGACAAGTTCGTACTAGCAGTTTTGTTGAAATTAGAAAATTTAACACCAACCGTTGGCTGTGTCATCCCCGCTTACTTGAACAATTTTCCGTTTCCCTTGAGAGTTCAAGATAGCGGAAGTCTACTGTAGATCCAAATAAAAAAAATGTCATGTTTTATAAGGTCAAAAACTTGGTACCAAAAGGTTCGTTTTCCACTACAATCCAGACGATTGTCTGACAACAATCCAAGGACTTCGATTTCACGTCATTCAATTGTTTTTAGCGAGTTCGACGAGTTCATGTGCGCTCGACCGCTCCCGGCCAGTGACGGTCTCCAAGACAGCCGGAATCATTTGGGGACCAAGGATTATTCCAACTCGTCCCCAGGGTATTTGGTATATACCTGCCAAGTACCTGCCAACTTTTTTCGAATGATAGGCGTGAGAATTTGTTCGTGGGAGTGCCAGGATTTCCGAAGGCGACCCGATCAAATCCGAAAAGAACCCGATCTATTCCGAAGGCGTCCGAAATTGTCCGAAGATGTTCCGAAGAATAGTCCATTTTACAGTTGTGTGCTTGGTGACCTTGCCTTTGAGTGGAAGCGAGGCTGGAGGTGATCTTGCTTTGATACAAACCTTTCTGCCTTTTATATGTTAATAATGCTTTTCTCATGCTAACTAGCTAAATTTACATCTGAAAAGCTCTAAGGTCTGTATCATAACAAGGTCAACTGCAGCCTCGCTTCCACTCAAAGGCCAAGACACTAAGAAGACAACTGTAAAATGGTCTATTCGGAAGTTTCCATGGACCACAGACCTCTGCAATTGTAATGTTCAGAGCGATAAAAACCTACAAAAAATGCCATATTTTTATGAACGTAACTATATTTTTAATTGGATCATGCGATCAGTTAAGGCTGATAGCTCAAATCTGTAAGTCAGGCGTGAGATCGGAGTTTTGGACTCGCAGGCGTGAGACTTGGCAGGTCTAAAAATATTCAAAGAATCGTGGAGCATTTTATGACGTGACAAAAGATGAAATGGTGTTTACGGGGGTTATTTTCAGCGATTGGTAGCCGTGTCTTTTTCTTTTCTAGCAATCTGTAACCGTCAAAACAAGATATTCCATCATGTTTTACGCGAGAAACTACTCCAGAATTTTTTAAGGATTTTTCTATAAATCTCGGTCGGAATAAAAGAGAAATAAGACCTCCCCTCCCTGTATTTGGGCGAAAACCAAAACGCGCCATTTTCCCCGGTGTATACGGCCGCCCCGCCATTTTGAAAGCGGAGAAGACGAGGTTGATCTCTTCCCCATGAGCCAGGGCCCGGGGTTCGTTGCTCAGTCCACGTTTTTCTTTTTTTTTTATATATTTAGACGCAGTAAATCAAGGAAAAATTTTATAACTTGATGCTAGATAACCACCAAAACGCGTCTCGTTTGAAAATTCCTTTTAGATCGATTTTAACGTTTCATTAAAGACTCCAAATGCGAAACATCTTTAAGCTTATTGTTGTTTATATTCGTTTACACCAATTTATAGTTATTGGATTCACGCTGTTCTTGTTACAAAACGCATTCGTAACAAAGCATTACGTCACTACGTTTACAGCTGATGGAAGGAGTGAGTGAGCGAGTGAGCAAGTGAGTGAGTCATTTGCATATCTGTCGCCGTTACCGATAACCCGTTCATTACGCATGCGCGTATTCACTGGTTAATGTCCAGTCCCCAGAGCTCCTCGGTTTTTTTTTTTAAATAGCGTCTCATGAATCTGATCGGAATATTCGGAACTCACTTATGGGTTTCTGCTTTCCCCATGCCCAAGGGAGCCTGGCCCTTGGAATCGAGAACGTGAACGATGGCGGCGTTTTACGGCTTCGGTTGATGTTCTGCAGTGCTTCTTGAGTTTTCGGACCTTTTGGTTGAGATCCAAATTGATGAACATGTTAATTTCTGTGTAATAGCTTGTAATCAAAGAATCAAGTTGTCGACTGTGATGATTTTTCCCGAAAATATTTGAGTAGCTTCCTTGAAATAGCTATGGCGCAAGGAGAGGCAGGATAGACGTAAAGGTAAGCTTATAAAGCTTAAATCTGGTTTACTTTTCTCATAGCGGTAACAAGCCCTCTTAAAAGGCCCGGTTCAGACGCCGAACTTTTCATGAGCCGAACCTAATACCTTGAATTAAGTACATGAAAAGTTTGGCGTCTGAATCGGTGGTTAAGAACGGCTATTTGAATTTGGAACGACTCAGCCGTTCTTTCCGCCTTGCTCAGCCGGGAATTTCGGCTTTGGAACGGCTTTGATTCAGACGCCGAACTTTTCATGAGCCGAACCTAATGCATAAATTATTATAACGACAGGTGCGTGTTCTGACATCTTTGCCTGAAAATCGCTGACCTTTCGATTTGTTTCTCTTCAAACTGAATTAAGTTCGGCTAATTAAGTTCGGCGTCTGAATCAACGGGCGTACTTTTGTTAATTTGGGTCGGTCCAAATTCGAATTAAGTTCGGCTCATTAAAAGTTCGGCGTCTGAACCGGGCCTTAGAAGGTAATTGTATCAAGTCAATAGTTAAAAAATTCCAGAAAAACATACGTAATCAACTGTCTCGCTTTAACATTATTAAACGCACATTGGGGGAACTGTCAGCTTTGATTTGTAATTAAGCTTATACACTCAACTCAACTCAACTTTTCAACTTTATTACTTCCATCACTTTTTAATACAATGTATAACTACTTACAAATCTTCATATTACTTGTAAAATTCATTAATTATCCATGAGGGCGAAAACCAATCCCAGCACAGTATTTAGATCACATGTACACAACTGTAAACCCACAAATCAACTGTCTGAAAGCACGGGGAGGGATTGACTAGGTAGCAGGGAAAGGCTGGGGTTGATGAATTATTAAACAGTAGAATTAACTTTTGATACAAACTCCTGCTCAGCTATTTAGTATTCATTAACTTTTGATACAGATCTCTACTGATTAAAATGAAAAACACAATGGACATATTTTCGTCATATAACTTAATTTCATTTACCCGTCAACTTTACTCTCAGAACATACAAATAAACACAAAATGTGATGAAATATTGCTTCAAAGAATGTCGTTTTACCTCCTATCACTTTTCTCCAGTATGTTAAACGCCATTTTCCCCTATACGTTTCCCAAATGGTGATTAATGCCGCAAACAAGTAGGTACAGCGTCTTAGGAGGGTAGTGTTCTCCGGTTTGCTTAGCCACTTCACAAATGAATTTGCTGAGCCAGAAGTTTAAACTGTTTGCAGACATGTGCTCCAGTGGGGCTGACAGATCCTCGACATTGGTTGACTCAAGTCCGTTCCAACTGAGCTTTTTTAGTCATTCTCGTATTCTGCCAGGCAGTAAAAACGTTCACCGCCCATTTTGTATTGTATTTGGTATTTGTAGGTACTGTTTCAGACAGTAAGGAAATTTCTTCCTCAGTTTTTGGAGGACGAAAACGAGCTGTTGCCACACGGTTTGGCAGTGACTGAAAATTATTAATAGTACTATTATTGTCCCATGCACTCTCTCCTGTGGGACGTACAGCATTTTGGCATGTATGTCCAATTACCGAATCACATAATACTTTGCATTCAATTTATTGTTTTCATTTCACAAGTAGGATAAAATATTCGCATCCAATCTGTATGGGTGTTTACAGTGGCTCGCTTTCGGCTTGCCATTGTAAACACCCATACAGATCGGAGGCAAATATTTTATCTACTACTTAAAAATCCTAAAATACATCTCTAGTACAAGCTCTTGTTAAAATTAACAACAGTGATTATGATATGGTCTATTAAAGCTTAAGCTTAATAATAGAAAAAATAATTAGCTAAGAAAGGCCTTCTGAAACA
Source organism: Cladopsammia gracilis (assembly GCA_022457155.1). NCBI lineage: Eukaryota > Metazoa > Cnidaria > Anthozoa > Scleractinia > Dendrophylliidae > Cladopsammia > Cladopsammia gracilis. The sequence goes on from JAJGOT010000191.1 coordinate 203,702, forward strand.
AATGTGTTTTAAGAGACTTTTTAAAACCATTTACAGAAGAGATATTTCTAATAAAAATGGGAAGATTGTTCCATAATTTGGGGGCAGCCATATAAAAAGATCGATCACCCAGCATAGTAAAAAGACTTGCATGTTGGAAAGTTCAGAAGTATACCATTATTTGATCGTAAACTATATCTACCACTATAGTGTCACTTAAGTGTCTTTAACAGATATAAGTTCGGAAATGTAAGTCTGTGGATAGCCTTAAACGTTACCAATAAAACCTTAAAATCGATGCGATACTTTACAGGTAACCAATGTGGGGATTTCAATAGAGGTGTGATATAACAGAATTTGCTTTCTTCGAATGCAAGACCAGCAGTTAAATTCTGAACTCTCTGTAATTTCTGTAGCTGACATGCCGGTAACCCATATAAAACGCCAGTCTGTAGCGGACATGCCAGTAACCAATAAAATGCCAAAAGAAAAACGTACAATAGCGCATACATACATAATTAATGTATGGGGTTTTAAATACAGAAATCTTATCTATTAGAAACAACACGGTAAAATTTGACACAATGTTAAAATAAAGTGAGCTCCCCTCGTAGGAAATATTAGATGGAATTCTCGGTTTTCATCAATAGAAAAAAAATAAGAAAATTATTGAACCTTAGCCAGGGTTAATCATAAAGAATAAATATAAAAATGTTTTCTGGCCAAAATGTTTTTAAAAAACCAAGCTTTGGCTGCCTGCACTGCAGTCTTCAGAGGGTGAAAGAGAACGGTGAAAAACATGCATGAATTAAAAATTGTAAGAAATAAAAATGCATAAATTGTAGAAAGAAATTAAAAATGTTTGTTCAAAAGAATACTGTATTGTCTTGGTAACAGGCAAGAGTTATTTTTCGCCTTGTTTTTATAGTTGCTGCTGTGTACCAACAGTGCAAAGTTTTTCTCACACAATAATTTCCTTTTTAATTTTTATTTGGGCAAGTAATTTCTTCGAGATCCAAAGAGGAGTTCGTCAAGGCTGCCCCTTGTCACCTTATCTATTTATTCTGTCGGCAGAGGTGTTAGCCATATCAATTAGGAATAATTCAAATATAAAGGGAATTTATGTTAACGATGAGGAAATTAAAATAAGTCAATATGCCGACGACACAACACTTATTCTGGATGGGTCACGTCAATCTTTCCTGTCATCTCTCAAAATGCTAGATGACTTTAGTAAAGTCTCGGGCCTCAGACTCAATGATAAGAAAACGGAAGCCCTTTGGATTGGCGCAAGTATCGGAAATGAAAAAATTGTATTACCTGGAAAGGAACTTAAATGGCAAAAAGACAGGGTAAAAACCCTTGGACTATGGATTTCAAGAAATCGCGAACTATCGGCATCTTTAAACTATAACAAGAAACTTGAAAAGGTTAAGAGAATCTTAGGGTGCTGGAAATACCGCAGACTCACCTTGTTAGGCAAAATCACCATAATCAAGGCATTAGTTGTCTCCCAATTGGTTTATTTACTCTCGCCTCTATGTTCAAACTACATTGTCTTAACCGAAATAAACGATTTGCTCTACAACTTTCTCTGGAATGGTAAAGGGGATAAGATAAAGCGAAAAGTTCTGATAAATGATTTCTGTGATGGTGGCCTAAAAATGATTGATCTTATTTCTTTTAATAAATCTCTTGAGACCATGTGGATTAAAAAAATATTTAGATAGCAGTAATAGCGGAAAATGGAAAATCTTTTTTGATCTGGCCCTCAAAAAATGTGGCTGTCAAACGTTTTTCTCTTCTAACCTCAACATCAGAGACACCTCAGCAACAATAGCAACTTCGGATGCCTTTTTAAAAGAAATATTAGAAATCTGGGCAGAAGTAAACTTTGAACCTAAAATAAGATCCAAAGGCCACTTCTTGGATCAACCTCTTTGGCACAACTCCTTAATTAAAATAGCAAACAAGCCAGTCTTTTTTAAAGATTGGTGCACAAAAGGAATAACCATGGTAAAACACCTTTTTAGCACCAGATAATAACACCTTTCTTTCACTCAACGATTTTCGCTTAAAGTATGAATTAGATCCCCGCCCCCTTAATTTTTACGGATTAATCTTGGCGGTAAAGTCTCTTCGGTCTGATCCTAACTTTGAAGATGTGCAGAACACGAATTATGAACATGAGCCACTTTTGACAAAAATTTTACAGGTCCATAAAGCAACTAAATTAATATACAAAAAATTGATTACTAAAAAGAGTTCAATCCCAGAATCAAGCCAAATAAAATGGCAAGGAGACTGTTGCATACCAGCAAATGATAATAGAAACTGGTCTGCCGCCTACGTTTTGGCCAAAAAATGTACCAAGAGCACTAAACTGATCGAATTCCAGTATAAATTTTTACATAGACGTGTTCCAACGAATAACTTTTTATTTAAAATAGGTCTGCAGACTAATGAAAACTGCAGCTTATGTCACACCTCAATTAATTTATCTTTTCTGGTCTTGCCATAAAACATCATGTTTTTGGAATGAAATTACTCAATGGCTTCAATACTTAAACTTATTATCCAGAGATTATATTTTGACAAATGTTACTGCTTTGGGTCTGAGGCCAGACGCTTCTCAATATGCACCTCTGATCAACTATTGCTTTCTTCTAGCACGATATCACATATGGCTTGCTAAAACAAAAGGAAACCAGCCTAATCTCATGCACTTCATATGTCTATTAAAATCACAATTTGAAATAGAATCAAAAAAAGGAGACACAAAGAAATGGAAACCTCTTGCTGGATATATTAAGGATTGACTTATATCCTTATATCCAACTTTGTCTTTTTTGTCTTTTTTTTTTCCTTATCTCCTGACAGTTCAAGTCAATATTTTTTCTTTATTTTACCTTTATTGTATTACATGCCTGTGTTTTGTTTTATTCAAATCATCTATCTATTACATTCTCTTTTCTTTGCCCACTGTTGTAACAAGATATACTCAATGTATGTACGTTAGCAGAAAAAGTGTTGTAAGTAGTGTAAATAGTAGGGTAAACAGTAGTGTAAGTAGTGTAATTGTATTGTAATTGTATTGTAATCGTATGGTAATCGCAATTAAAAAAAAAATTTCTTTTGTCAATGATAGAATAAATTAAGCATTATCAAAGTCAGTGCGATGGTCTTGAGACCCGACGCGTAGTTCGCAATACTAGAGCCGTTGGCACATGATTTCACATTTCAAATGTGTTCTTTTTTTCTAGTTATGTAAGATCTGTTGGTTTCTCCTATGAAATTCTAAAACTCATTAATAATTCATCAAGTTTGAACAAAGAAAATCATAAGTGTGACGTTGGTTTGGAAACACGATCTTAACTAACATAGATTTTGGCGATTTTATTGCTTTGTTTTCTCTGTATATAATGATCAGTTTGAGAAGCTATGTCAAACACTCAAAAGGGTGTCCCATCAGATATCCAAACACCTCGGAGTCGGTTAAAAAAACTTGGTTGCGCCTCGTTTTTCCAACTCACTTCTCAGTGTTTGGAAATCCTCAAGAAACACTCTTCCTATTGTTTGATATATTACTTCTCCTGTTCATGGTGTACTGGACATTACTAGAAACTGTTGTTGAACATTTAGCACCCCATGTTTGACCAACATTTTTCGTTGGATGAATGTTTTGTTTTCGATCATACATTTCGTTGGATGCAAGCTTTTCAATACAACAATGTTAGCAACAGCCTATCATGTTTCAGGCACGCGTCCAACAAACATTGGACAACAGTGTTGGGACATTTAGCCGGGGTCCAAAAATGCCATCCAACAAATGTTGGCCAACATGTTGGGACATTAAGCCACACCTCCAACATTAATTTTCATCTATAACAAACGTTGTCCAACGATGTTTATCCACCTACATCCAATTGGAATAACATTGTCTAGAAAAATGAGAAACGAAAAATGACAAAAGGCCAATAGGAATTAATTAGGCATACAAAGAAACAATTCCAAAGAAATGGCCTCAAAATGCCTCAGAATAGAGGTATCAAGTTAGCTTAATTGCACGATTAATGTACAGCTATAAACATGTGGGTTCCCTGTCAATGTGATGCAAGCTGTGATGATTAAGATAATTAGTTCATATTTGGCTTTTTTCATTTTTCTATGACAATGTTATTGCAATTAGGTTATAATTATTAATGTTAAGCCTGAGGGTGGAGGGGGTGGGGTAAGGGCGGGGTTTAATCGACTTCCCCCCCCCCCCCATGGTGGGGATTTTAACATAACTTGCCTGCTCCAGCCAGGGTAGGGATATTTAATCATAAAGACTGCTGACATTAAAAGGAGAAATGCTCTTTATTCAGTAATACATAAGATCAGTCTTTCAATTGAGTGTTCTTAAGTATGTTCACGCTAATTGTTTACATGTATGTGCATCCTTGCTGCGCACACAATTCATGTTGTAACACCATGCTACGTATACCTTATGCACAAGTGTGTATGCAAGGGAAGAAATCTAAACACATAAAGGGCTGGTAGCTGTTGCATTGAACTTTGCTTAGATTTAACTTGCTTGGATGGTTGGTAACCCCAATTTTTTTTTGATAGATGTTCTTTTCCAGTTCTCGACAAATTGTGAAAAAATGAACAAACAATCAATATAGCCTGAAGTTTAAAATTTTTCCATTTTCCTACCCATGTGACATTGAATCCTGCCAACTTGCAGCTGTCAAGATTTATAAATACTGTTGTTTAAAGATTAAATTTCCTTTAAGGGATGTCACCAGTTAAATGAATTTGCTTAATACATAAAGACCCACTGGTATAAAATTTAATATAGAAAGTTGCATTTTAGAGATTCATTTACAATATTTTTAGACTAACAGACATTGGGGCCAATGACTGTTAGAACATTTGTGCTTGAATGTCCTCAAAAGTAATGCACTTTTCCTCAGCTTCCCTGAAGGAATACCCTAGGCTGATGTGGGACTTCAATGGCTAATTTGACATTTCAAAGTCCCTGTATTCTCCCTCACATGGGGCATTTTTTTCTAGCATGTGATTGTGCCTTTCAGATATTTGACAACAATACTGTGTTTATCACAAAACACAAGGTTCTGTTCTTTTGACGGACAGTTAAAAGTTAACAATGGGGCAAAATGTGACAAAAAACCGACACAATTCTCACCTGCAGCCATCTTGGGTTGATTGCTCGACTTGTTCCCAATTTCTTCACACTATTACTAGAAGCAAAGTCCTCAGACCTGCGGCACATCAGATAGAATGCTCCACATTTCCCCCACCACGTAGTCTTGTGTATGCTTCAAAGTCTCCACAAATTCCCCAATTCCCCCACATTCAGCCCGGGTTCCCATCCCCTCTTGGGAAAGCTGATGAACATGCATAATTCAAATTTCCAGCTGGGTTGGGTGGGGGGGGGGGGAGGGGGGTGGGGGTCAAAACCCAAAAACTTTCCGTGGGAGGAGTATAGAGATTTTCTGGAACAACACATGGTTGTAGGGTTTAATTGAGATGATTTTCAGCTGTTGTATGTAGTTGCTCACATATAACATTGGAAGTTATTTAATCACTTGCACTTGGCCCAGGGTAGCAAATTTTGACAAATGAACTTATGGTTAGCTCCAAGGAAACAAGCAGGATATGACCACTCTTGTTGCCATAGCAACCTCCTGCTTCAATAAAGTAAAGTAAAGAAACATAAAACTTTATTTAACCAGGATGGCCCATTCAGCTCAAAGGCTGGTAGGGGCCTGTTAAAGAAACCATGAACCCTCTTCGACTGCTGCCCAACCTGCATACTATCTCCACTTTTAAGTTAAAATTAGAGGTACATTTACTCTTTATTTTACTTTTCATGGAGGACTTAATAATAATTATTATAAAGCCCAACACTTCTCTTTGAACACCCCATCCACTTTTTTCCACCCCATCATTGAAGGGGATTTAGGGTACTTGCTTGGGGTTTGTCTTATTAATTCTTCTTATGATTAATGGATACATTAAGTTATGTTTTGAAAGTTCTCAAAATTAGGCTAGTGCAATTTGACATTTTTCCAAAACTTCACTTCTGTCCATTAATCACTAATTGTTATAGAAGGTGGTTGTGTGACTTTTTATTTATAGTATAATTACAACAAAAGCAAGCAAAAACAAACGATAAAAACCGACTTTTGTCAAGAACTTAAAGTACACGAAACAAAGCTATCGATTGTAAACCAACAATGTGTCATGTACAAATTCCAATGTGACCTGTGCATTTCAGGTTATGCAGGCTACACGCGCGGACATTTACACAATCGCGTGGATGGACATAAACAGCAGTCATCTTCTATTTTTAAACACTATAAGAACATGCAAGAAAAGGTCCCCGATGACCTGCTGAGGCGCTTCTCGGTACTTAAGAAATGTACAAATAAGTTTGACTGTTTATTGCACGAAATGTTGTTTATCAAACAAGAAAGACCCACTCTGAACGTGCAATCGGACTCCATTCCTGCGAAAGTATTTACATAAATTCTTATTTTCGCACTTTCTGTTATGTTAATTTTAGCGCCAACTGCTTCAAATACTTGTTGTCATTTACATTTCATTCACAAGTTACCTTGACAATGGCGTCATGATGACACCGAAACGTCGGTTTTTATCGTTTGTTTTTGCTTGCTTATGCTTGACCAAATATACAACAAAATTTTGAAAACTTTTAATTCTCATGATAATATTGTTGTGACAATATACACATTTCAGAAAACTTTTCTCACAGAAAACTTAAAAAAAAAACATGATTTGTGAATGCGCCATACAGTGTGTGCTCACGCCACAAACATACATACAGGTCACTGTAAGAAAATATAAACGGGTAAACCCATTCACAGTGCCACTACAGTGATGCCACTTTTCTTGCCAAAAAAAAACCATTGACATCAATATTATTGATTTGTTCTAAGTGAAAAATGTCATTAGTTGCCCAGCTATTAGCACTTTGCCTTGGCCTGCTCCTTGCATACCCCACACCTGCTTCCCTGCACTTGCATATAATCCAAACTTTTCATCCTATTGAGCACCAAAACAACCCCATCGTTGCAGAGAAAAAACGAGCGACTTGGAGCAAGTTTATAGTTCGCCCACCATAACGAAAATGGCAAAATGGACAAAGGAGCTCTGTTATGGAGAAATTTAATGGTTTTGGGTTTAAACTGTGCTTAAGGTGATTCCCTGGTTTTGCACTGCGCATCCCTACTGCGCATAAACATTGCGACATCAGATTGAAAAACAAATGGCGGCTTTTGTGAGGAAAGCCGGCCTTTCCCACGATAGAAAAGGACTCTGTGAGCGCTAGCGCAAAATCGAGCAAGGTGACCCCCATTTTATACTGCATAAATTCAATCAGGACAGTGTTCCCAACGCAAATTTAAAAAGTGAGCAAAAATCTATGATCAGATTTTGCACAGTTTATAGAAATCCTACGAAGAAAGCCATTTTGGGTAGAGGACCGCACACCAAGCAACCGTCTACTGTTCGAGTGTTCAGTAAATTTGAAGCTTTTTGGACACGTTTTCTATGATACAGATGATTATACATATGTATAAAGTCAACTTATACGCGAAATATCAATATGCAGTGGAAATATTGAGCATATTAGCTTCACGCGGTTATTGCCTGAAAATGCCTTTAAACACTGTATTCGTCAGCAGTATACCACTAAAACGAGCACGGTGACCCCTCATTTTTGTTGCAATTTTGGAACCTTCATGACTTGTTCAATATTTGCGCCAAGTTTCATTAGAAATCTATGACAGATTCTTTTTCCAGGGAATTACCTTAAAACCAAGTACCTTTTTACATATAAGATTAAATGTCTTTAAGGTTTTTTTTTTGCAAATATTAAGTTGCTAGCATCACTCCAAGGATAATCACGAATTTCAATTTTTCAATGTGATGAAACATGTCACTTACATTTTATACAGTCAACTTCTGCTTAGAAGGATATGGTCAGGACCAGACCAAGCTGTCCATTTTGTAGAGAATTCAGTTATAGTAAAATAATGAGTGACTGAAGTGCAGCAGAGACCAACTTTAGATGTCTGTCTAAAAGTTGAGAATTGTCCATCTTATAGAGAATGATTGAAGTGTGGTAGAGACCAACTTTAGGTGTCTGTTTTAGAGAGGTGTCCATCTTATAGAGAGAGGTCATTACAGTAAAATGAGCGACAACAGTAGAGACCAACTTTAGTTGCCCATCTTAGAAAGGTGTCTGTCTTGGAGGCTTGTCCGTCTAGAGAGAGTAAAGTGTATTTGTAAAAGATTGGTAACTTAATCTTTGTACCCGTCTCCCTTATCCTCTTTATATTACATTTTATTATTATTATTATTATTATTATTATTATTATTATTATTATTATTATTATTATTATTATTATTATTATATTTAAAACCACACAGCCTGAAGTGGACTAACAGTGTTTTGACTGCTTGAAATTAATAATTAAAAATGGGAACATTTGATGATGAGTGTTAGAAAAATGTCTTATTTCTTTATTATTTTTGACTTTGCATATAGCCTGGGTCACCTGTGTTGATGAAAGATGTCAGAAAAGAGTGAAAGAGCATTATGGGACGACTTAAAAGACAGTGCTAGGAAGCCATTTGAAACATGGAAGAAGAAAAAAATGACATCTGGTAAGAAAGTTTTACATCATTCTGTACCCCTTGTTTGTAGCCGGTCAGACACCGAAATGATTTAGGGAAAGACAAATTGCATAGAGTTGTCCTTATTATAGTTTATAGCTTCTTTCCAAGAACAATAAGAGACTGGAATTCACTGCCAAATCATGTTAAGTTAAGTCCAACTTATTTTGCATTTAAACAAAATTGTACCGCTGTTCTATAGATAATCACATTTTATTTTAATATAGATATATTTATTTTTTATTTATTTTTATTATATAATTGTAATATAGAATTATATTTTATTGTATTACTATATTTTTATTTACATACTGACTTGATGCGAGAGCGTTGTTAGTTAATAAAGTAGATGTAGATGTAGATGTAGATGTAGTTCACTGACCATTACCTATCGCATTTCGAACAGTCAAAATATTTGTGCAAGCCTTATGTACTGGTCAGCGGAATTACCAAGAAAACTTAACAGCGGAAAGAAGGAGTGGAAATTTGCATATCTGTCTCCGTATACTGAGTGGCCTCAACAAAAGCTGTTTCTCTCCCCAAATTCGAAAGAAACTGTCTGTATGCTGTGCGTGAAAGGTTGAATTATTAACGAAAGCTTTTTTCGTGGTCCAATAAGTCGCAAGTGTGCGTACCTATAGAATTTCTTTCTTAGGTATCATCCGATTTTCTGGGGCACTTGATCCTTTTTGCTTTGTTCACTCAAGAGGTCAAGATCTGAATTACCAAGAAAAGTTTACAGCTGAAAGAAGGAGTGAAAATTTGTATATCTGTCCCCTTATACTTAGTGGCTTCAACAAAAGCTGTTTCTCCGGACAATCTGTCCCCAAATTTGAAAGAAACTGTCTGAGTGTATGCTGTGTGTGGAAGGTTGAATTATCAACGAAAGCTTTTTTCGGGCTCCAATAAGTCGCAAGCGTGCGAACCAAAGGAATTCCTTTCTTAGGTATCATCTGACTTCCTTTTTTTATAAAAAAATCTCCGCAAAACATGAGAGCGCTCCATTTGTAAATTTTCTTCAAAATCCCGCCAAGCCGACTGAACGCAACGAGAACGGCGCGCTCAACCAATCACGAATGAGAAATTTTGATGCTAGTAGTAGGTTAGGGTCATTTTACGCCGTTTTATGGCCTAGCTGCCTAGGTGTCTAAGTGATGATGTAGTTTGGTAGAGGTAACTTATTAATATGTATTATCAACTGCCTATACCTTTTGTGTTAATAAATGAATATTAATTAACGGAATGCCTAGTCAACGACGTCACAATATGCCTTCCTGCATACTAAAAACGGAATCCCTTTTCATGACGTCAATACCTATTCCTTTTGTGTTATTCTGAAACAATAGAAACAATAGCCGCCCAAACTTGCCCGCTTTCAAAACAAAGCACAAGTGACACAGATATCCTTAAGGGCCGATTTACACGGTACAACTTTGTTGCATGCGACACGCTTACGGCATGCTTACGACATGACTTGAGCTGATTTACACGGAGTAATTCGTGTTGTAAGCATGCCGTAAGCATGTTTTAAGCGTGTCGCATGCGATAAAGTTGTACCGTGTAAATTGGCCCTAAGACAGAGCAAAACAACATGCCTTGACCAGGACTCGAACCTGGGTTACTGCGGCCACAACGCAGTGTCTTTAACCACTAGTCCATCAAAGCTGTGGATATTATAACTGAATAAAACTAATTAGAGTTTCCGAAACATTCAAGTTTAGAAGCGATAAAATTGCACAGTATAAAAAAAACCTGCTTGTTATTCGTATTTACCGCCGTTTAAGCCCGCTTCATCATTAGACTCTATGTCGATTTTCAGTTTGCCAGCCATCACCTTGAAGTTTGATAACTTTACCGGTAGCTTCAAAGTTCAAACTTTTGATTATGCGAACACTGAACTCTAAATTTGCATGAAAAATTAGCACCTCGTAAAAATAAACAAAGCAACCAATTACGTGCTTTACTAAAACAATTAACCCACACTTTGTTTGAGAGCTTCTACGAAGAGCTTTAGTCTACGTAAAGAACGGGACAGAGTAGTGACAACACTAAAACGCAGTAAAATGGCATAGAATTCCTATTAACCAGTCGGTTTCGTGTCTTAAAAAGTTCAATTCAATTCTTTGATGACTACCTTGTCAGTTTAACCCTTTAACTGTCAAATTTCTTTGGGTTTCCAAAGCAGTTTTGTGGGGCTAGGCAATCTGTAGAATTTCGTGACTGCATATAAATAGCTCACATAGAAATATACGCTGTTTCAAATCAATGTGGGCTCGAATTTTCATTGTGACGTCAGTATTCAGCCGTTGCTCGCTCGATTAGCGATCACACGGACTCGAATCGGATAAGAATTTGGTTTATAAGTGCTTTTTCGAGTCATTTTTCACTGCAGAAACCCCCAGACTGGCATCATTAAGCTGGAATGGTGGGCAGAGGCAAACGTCTGAAAGAAACCAGAGGTGAGTGATGATTTGACTATGACTGGAACGCCAAAAGTATTTGTAGCAAAACATGGCGGTCCATGAGTGAAGTTGTCTCTCTGGCCCTTCTGTGGTTGGATTTCGAGACCTACCAAGGCAATTTGGACGACTTTTGACTTCCAAAGAATGCAATCGGTGCAATATTTTGCCAGTTGGTCTGGGTGGCTCGACACTTATAAAAAATATATCAAACAGAGGTAGGTAGACTTGCATGCCGCCGGTATGGTTGCATTACCCAGAATTCCTTTCGGTCGCGCATAAGGATATTATAAGTTTGCAAGAATAGCTCTGATTGAATGGAAATTGCTCGGTCTGTTGAAATATTGATGGGGATTTTTCTAAGTGGATGCATAGGAATAGGTTCGAAGTTAGATGCAAATGTACACTTTTGGATTTAGAGTTACTTTTTCATTAAAATAAATTGATGCAAAGATGTGCGTTTTTTGTTGTTTTCTTGGGAAGTTGAAAACGGGCATTTCTGGATTTGCTGCCGAATGAACAACCATGCAGCGGAAATCCATAGTTGTAGTCAAGTAGTTGGTTGTTCATGCTATGAAACTTATTGCTTTGCCCTAACAAGGGATTATTACTACCATTTCTGTAGATATATGAAAGCTGCAGAATTTTAAATCACTACTAGTGATTTTCGTACAAATATGTACGATTGCCAGTTAAAGGGTTAAAAGAGACTGCTACAAATGCCTCGTCTCTTCAACCAAAGTCATTACAGTATGTAAAGTATGTATATACTCAGTACAGTTTTGTGCAGTACTGTAGGTCTGTGCGGCGCCAAAGGCCATGATTTTTGAGCCGTTACGTTTGAGTTTGAACTATTGTAGTGCTTTTTCTGAATTGCGCTTGAAATAAAGAGGCACTTTTAGAGATTAAGTCGGAAATTCAGACCCTTGGGCGTTAGTTATCCTCTAAGCCCCACAAAGTTCCTCCATGTTTCTCTGTCCTGAGCTTTTGTAATTAGCTGACTCCATCTGAAGCCAGCTTTTCTCCATCATCTTCTATAGACTAATTCACCATGTGTTTCCAGACTTCTCCCTTTTTTCTGACATTGTGGGTGACACCTGAGAGTCTGTTTCGTGAGACTATGAACTCATTATGGCGTCGGTCAAATTCTTTACCAGCTCCTTGTTCTGTTTGCTGGTCTCTTTAAAAACCAGATCCGTCGCCGTAAGCATAGCGACAATCGACGCTACAAGTGCATTTTGTGACTTCTGTGTTTTAGAGTCATGTGTTCTTACCGAGGCAGGAAGCTGGTTCCATATAAGTGGGTTAACAAGTGGCGTTCGCAGTCCAGCCACATTGGCTGGCCGGGAGTACAGGTCAATCTTAGATTGAATTTTCTCCTCGGAGAGTTTTTCCTTCATCAGCGAACTTACTATTCCAGCAAGACCCTCGCTGATTGCATCGCTGGTCTTTTCGCTGGCATCAAGATCAAGGGCGATATCGGCCAGAAGGTCTGAATCATCCGTTTTCCCAGTGAGGTTGGCTACTTGCCCGTCTAGTGATGTCGCATCGTTGCCGTTCGCTTCGTTTGTTTTATCATTATCCTGTTCACCAAGAAGCAACTCCGAATCGCCTGGATCGCACGTAGCTGTTATGTTTTCATTCATCTTATTCTTCATTTCTTGAAGAAGCGCTGCAAACATCGTTGCACTGTCCGGTGGAGCGACGGTACCGGTTGTCTCGTCCTGATCATTCACCGCCATGACATGTTAATTCGTTTGGTGGGACAGGGTATTTTCCCACCAAACGAATTAACGAATTAAGCAAAATGTATTTTGACTGTTTGTCCTTAAATACGGCTCTCAACCCTCTTTCTTGCATTCTTTGTAACCTACGCGTACCGCTTGCTCGACAAAAGTGTCAGGCCAAATGACAGTATATTAAATGAGGTAGGATAGCCGCTTTATAAAGCTGTACAATCAGGTCACGCTATAGTCAAAATTTTGGCGTAAAAACGTAAAGTAAGGAATCGGAAAACTGTGCGACTGAAGACTAAAACTATGCCACGCGATGTCAAGTACAAAAAATTAAATGAGTATTCAACGGATATTTATTTTTCATGTTTTGGTTCATTCAGGCTTTTAGGATTTCACGCTCAAGATTCCGGAGTCCGGAGTCCGGAGTCCGGATTCCGGATCCCAGATTCCGGGGAATAGGTTAACCCGTGTACACCAGTCCAAAAATTGAAGACAAAGTCGGCAAGTTACTGGAAGAAAAGCATCCTTTGGTAACAAATCAGTGCATTGTTTACACTTTTAAATGTGATCAGTGTGATGCTGATCATATTGGCTATACCAAGCGCCATCTAAGATTTTGGCTGCTTAATAAAAAAATCATATTTAATTGACAGTTCATTGAAATTGATTCAACCTTTGTACAGAGTACATCAAGGTCACTGTCTACCACATGGGATAACCATTGTTAATGCTTTGTTTATTTTAGGTTAATAATTAACAATTTTTTGAGAAATGTTGTTTTGTGGGTTAGATTATAGCCCCTCAGTTTTTGACAAGTTGCTTTCATAAAAATCACTTGATTTTTGGTACAATAAATCTTTATGAGATGGAGTGTAACCTAATTGAGTGTTTTTGCAAATTTTTTATAAAACCAGGTTTATTTGAGAAAATGAAATTCTACTCCATAGGGTTGCAGATAAGTACATAAAGAATTTTTCTACCAAATTTGGTGGCAAATGCTTAAATACTCTTTGAAAAATATGAGGGGCCACCCACAAAAAGGCCCTTATTTTATAGTGGAAAAATTAATATGCCAAAGAAATGAATATATATTCTGAAACTAGATAGATTCAAGTAGTCATTGAGAGGTAATAAATAAAAATTGACGAATTTTAAATTTTTTGCCAAAAACCAATCATAATGCCCCCTTAATGGCTCCCAGTCTGTCCTTTTTCTATATTGCAAATTGATATGCAATGTTGCAATTTTTTCTTCTGCTTACCATAACATTGGGCGTCCCACTCACCCTTTCCCACATACTCACCCACATACTCACCCTTTCCCACATACTTGCAGACACAGCGGTGAGAGCAGGTCTTTTGTTTCTTGGTTAATTTTGGTGGCAGCCTACAAGGAAGGAGTGGCAACTGGACTTTTCCCATGTCCCATCTTGTAGTGTTAAATTAATAAAAAAGTCTAACATAAAAATCTGTTAATCTTCATTGTCTTTACTACTTTAGCAAAGCAAGCCTTCGCCAATTTACAGCAAGTCCATCGTGATGCAGACAAGGCCCACAGGAAAACTGATTTGTTAACCGATCTGGAAAAGTATGCTTCAGCCAAGGGATTTGCTATTTCTAACAATCCAGGACAAGGGAATTGCATGTTTTTTGCACTGTCAGAACAAATGCTGCTCCAGAAAGGAATCATAATCTCACATGAAGAATTGAGAAAAGACTTAGTTCAGTTCCTTAAGGATCATCCTAAACTGGTAAGTACAGGTACATGTTGTAGCAGTGTTTTGTTTTGAGGGCAGATGCAAGATGTTCAGTGCTGTAACATGCAGTTGTTGCATATCTAAGGTCTGTTAGTTTTTTTTTTTGGAAGAACTCATTAATAATGACAGCTATGTTATTAATTTTGTTTTGTTCTGCTCTTTATGCTGAGACTCTTCAATCGCGAAACTAGGGTTATCAAGTAGGGAGATAACTTAATACAGTCATTTGAACCTCTATTAAGCGGCCCTCTATAAAGCGGTCACTTAACAAATCCTCGGAATTAAATCGCTCCCCATATTTACTGTAAACTTGACCTCTTTTAAGTGATCACTGCTATTAAGCAGTCATTTGGCTATTCCCCAAGGGTGACCGCTTAATAGAGGTTTGACTGTAGATGCATAACTTTAAGTTATATAGTTTACATATATCAAACATGAGGAAGAATGTCTAATCAGAATTTCCAAACACTGAGAAGTGGGTTGAAAAATGACACGCAGCTGAGTTTTGTAAACCAACGTGAAGGTGTTTGGATGCCTGATAAAACACTCTTTTGTGACTGTTTGATTTTGCTTGTCAAACTGATGATTACATGCAGAGAAAACGAATGAATAAAATCATCAGGTTTCCAAAACCACTTATTTTTTTCTCTGTTCTAACTTGAAGAATAATAAATGATTTTGAGCAGATAGGTTAAAAATTATATGGTATTAACATGATTCAGATCCTTTAAATTGAGATGTCAATAATTAAGGTCACACTCAAGGAGTTGGGCTGTGTCATGCATAATATGCACTTATTGACTACGTCAGTCCGGACGGAGAAATATTTGGCTCTCGGTCATGGTGTACGGACCGAGCGCAGAAAGGTCCATGCACCATGTCCGAGAGCCAAATATTTTTCCATCCAGCCCGACCTAACTCAATCAATAAGTATTTTATCATTATGACCAGTTTGGCAACAAAATTACTTAAAATGTAAATGCGCGAGGCCGTCCGCTTTTGTAGTAGGCCATACGGCTTTTTCCGGCCCAGGTCGTGCAAATGCATACGGCCCTCATACCAGACTTTCATCAACGGTTTTGCAAAGAAAAGGTTCGCAGGGCCGAATGTGTCATATGATAAAACTCTGTAAGCACTCAGTTTTAATGCAATTGAAGCTACCTAAATCTATCGGTATATATCAATTTTGTGCCTAAATGTGGGTAAACATATATATATATCAAATGACAATTTTGTCAATAGACTAAAAATTGGACCTTTTATGACTCTTAAAATGCAAAATAACTGATATTTGTAAATGCAAATTACTCAATTCGTTTACACTCTTTAATACTTTATTCTGCTTTTTTCACAGCCAGATGGAAGTGACCTGTTTAATTTTGTTATGGAGTATCCAACATGGACAGACTACCTAGAAAAGATGGCAGAAGATGGCACGTGGGGAGATCATGTGATACTCATTGCTGCAGCAACACATTTGAACTGTGTTGTTCGGGTCATCAGCAGTCTTCCTGATTATGATGATATTTATATCAGACCAGATTTACCTGTTTGTGATGCTGCTCAACCTGCTGAACTTGTGCTGGGGCACAATTATGAAAACCATTATGTTAGCCTTATACCAGGTTAAAGTAGGAGTTTGATGTATATTTGAGACTGCGTTAATCAATGTTAAAGGGTTCAATTTAATTGCAGAACGTCATGAAGGCTAACAATTTGACTGTTTCTATTTTGTAGTTTTAGATAGAGAAACTTTATATCATCTGTATGTAATGGAACAAGTTAAAGAAGGAGTCAAGAAGGGCAAAGAAATTTTAGTGGATATAGCAAAGAAGGCTTCAAACAAGGGCTTTATAGTGTCTGACAATGTAGCCTCAGGAAACTGTTTGTTTCAAGCATTGTCAGAACAACTGGATCTTGTAAAAGGAATAAGAGTCCCACATGAAGAATTGAGGAAAATCTTAGTTCATTTCCTTAAGGAACACCCAAATCTGGTGAGTGTAAAAGTGTTGTTAGGAAAGGTCACTTCAGTTTTACAGAGACCTTTTACTGGCACTACACTAGCACAAGCACTAGTCTTTCAATAGCCCATTTCCGAGTTGCTCTTAGCCTCCTTTTCAAACCGAGGCCAAGTGCAAAACCATTCATATGAAAATGAGTTTTCTTTCACATGCAAACTATATTTATATAAATGGTTTTGCACGTGGCCTCGGTATGAAAAGGAGGCTAAGAGCAACTCGGAAATGGGATATTATAAACTACTTAGAATAACATTCGTATGTATGCTTTGCGTCTTGTTTTCCCTGCCGTTTTTGCGATTATTGATTGGTCATTGGTTACCAATTGATGCCATTTAACTATTGCTCACCAAGTTATATCAAGAATGTGTGGTCTTATTTGGTGGTTTCACAGTACAGGTTAAGTATGTCCCCGCACCCGAAGGCCATTTTTTTTTTTTGCTCTAATGGGCAACTTTATAATTAGACATTAGCATTTTAGCACAAAAAGATTCACAAACCGCTGTAAGGAACGGGTTGATTTGGCAGTCTCTGATTCTTACCTTCTTTTCATGGTCGGTACCTGCCATCTTGCCAACGAAAATTGTTGGAAACGAGGTTGCCATCTTGTTGGTAGTTTCTTGGTGTTGCGAATGGTGTGATCACCAAATGACGTAAAACAAAAGATTCAAAAGACACTGAACAATACCCACAATGCCCCGGTCCTTTCCCCGGCTGATCTTAGATGGCATGCAAAAGTCGTCAAAAACCCTGATGCCCGTCCCTTTCTCCTGTCAAATCACGGAAAATTCAACCCATATACCCCACTATATCCTGGCCGAGGGGGGGGGGGGGGGGAGACGCGGGGGTTGGGGGATTTACATTGACTGGTGCATTATATTCAGATGTTCGATATCATACCATCCTTGCAGAAGATCCTGGTGGGCGATGATCAGCTTGTTCCGATATTGGAATTATATATTATTTCAATATATTTGAGTTTTGTATAGAATTTGAAACAATCTCTTCGAAAGGTAGCTTGAGTAAAATAGGGCGCCCTGCTAGAGATTCTCTTTCCGCCATATTTACTCTTGATCTTGAGCTGAGCTTCCCGCCAAAACTACGCGGCTGCTTAGTTTTCAATAACCACTGAGTGGGGTCGAGCCCGTAAACACAACTTTAGCGATTTATAAATCGCAAATTTGCGATTTAGATATTACACATTATTTTGTGATTTAGATATTACACAAATCGCAATAATGTAATTTGATATTGCACATGTGCAATTTCTAATCGCTCATTTCCGAGTTATAAATCGCAAAGTTACTACACTTACGATTTATAAATCGCAAATGTGATTCAGGTATTGCACATTGCGATTTATAAATATAAATCTCAAAGTTGCTACATTTGCGATTTCGTGATTCGTGAGAAAATGATAAAGAAAGCTATCATTTCAAACCACCACGATGAATAACCACATTTTTTATTTTACTAAATTTTTGTTTGCTTTTTTGACAGCGAGATGGGACAGAATTGTTCAACTTTGTCTCTGGACATCCATCATGGGCTGATTACTTAACAAGCATGGGGAAAGATGGCACGTGGGGTAATCATGTGATACTCTATGCTGCAGCAAACTGCTATGAAACTAAGATCCGTGTGATTAGCCTTTTATCAGATCATCTTGATGTGATTATCAATCCAAGTTATCATGTTGGCAGTACCAAACCACTCGTCCTTGGACACATTCAAGAAGTACACTATGTTAGTCTTCCAGCCATAATAGGTAAAGCTAAACACGAATTCGCTTACTCATGGTGGAGCTAGTAAAACATTTAAAAAGATTTTACTGGGATTAAAAACACTGACAAACTTCATCTGAGACTGGATTGACATATTCGTACATGCTATAGTATACAGTCGAACCCCCCTTGCGGACACCTATAATTCGGACACCTTTTTATTACGAATATTTTACCTGGTCCCAGAGAGACCAAAATTCATTCACCTCCGTAATACGGACATTTGAGTCCGTCCCTTAGAAGGTTCAACTGTATTTGGCGAGTGTCATACTAACTGTATTTGCTAGAATTATCGCCCCTTGCCACACAAGTAATAACAAAGGAGAATACAATAGAATAATTTAAATAATTTACAAAGAAAACTGGCAGGGATACCGCGCTTATACGTGTTTTGGTCTCCCCAATTTACTAAGTTGGCTTTACAAATAATTAAATTAGTTTGTAACATGGCGTTGAGTTGCTAGATAAGTAAAAATAGTAAGGTAGAAAATAAAATGTTATTCATAGTTTGTAATAATTTTTTTCTTGCATCTGTTTAGCATGTAAAGCATTTGGAACAGTGCCATAAAACCCAGCCTCCATCCATGATTTGTATTTTAATTCTCCTGAAGGGGTGCCTCTAGTCCTGCAGATCGCAGATCATTGAACGTTTTACCAATCTCAAGCTCACGAACTTGGCTTCATGAATAGCAACTAGCAACTACACATTTCCATTCATTTTCTAACATTTTTGTGGCTCCTCTTGCATACCTTTCGAATAGCCCAAAACCCAAGGAATTATGTGCTTTTCGATAACTTTACTCTTTCCGGGGGGTCCAGGCTATCGGTGTATTTGAATTCCATAAAACCTTACAAAACATTTTATAAATTGCGGGGTACACTACTGAGAAAGTAAACAAGAATGGCTCTCTACGTCTCATTGACAAACAGTTTAAAGAATGCACCACAACTTAACCGACATTTATTTGACTAAGAATAAACCGAAGCGAACCAGAATAACCTTTAGAATATAACTCATATAAAATGGAAGCTAACTTTAATATCAGCTTATATAGTTATTGACTAATGGACAAAGGGGGGTGAGGAGGGGGAGGGGGTCATTATAACTGGGATTTTACGGTATTTATTGCGATTTCGTTGTCTATTTTTTTAGTCCCAGTTGAGATTCTAGCCAAAGATGATCCCGTGGCTTTGGAAGCTTATAACGAAGCTCTGGCAGAAGGAAGGACCCGTGTCATGCGGCTGCCCATCATGGTGATTGGTCAATATCGTTCTGGCAAGACAAGCCTAGTAAAGTCCTTGAAGGGAGAGATGTTCAACAAGTCAGAACTCCCCACAGATGGAATAAAAAAAAATGTTTCCATTGTATCAAACGAGTTCTGGAACACGGGAGAGAAAAATGGAGAAAGCAAATCGGATGCTGTTTCTTGGTGTCATGAACGTGTTGCACAAGAAGTTGCCTCCCTTATAAGGCAAAAAGAAAATCAAGAATCAAATCAAATCAGTCCTCGATCAAGAGAACCAGAATCCAGTGTTCAGTCGAAAGATCTAGAACCCAACATAATAGCAGAAGATGGTACTGATTTAAAACAACAAATTAAAAATAACATTCCAATATCTGAGGATAAAGATAAAGAGGACGTCTTTGAACTTAAAGTACCAAATGAGACAGAAAAGAGAATGATTAAAAAGTATCGCGAAAACCCTGAAGGGAAAGACACCGAAAAAATCTATTCAGTCGTTTGGGACTTTGCTGGGCAGGCTGTTTACTATGCCACACATCCAATCTTTTTCACTCCACGAGCAATTTACCTTCTTGTTCATAACCTTCAATTGAATCCACATGCTAAAGCTAGTCCTGTTAAACACGAAGGACTTTTCAATGAGACAGAAGATAAATATTGCTCCAAAACCAATGCAGATTATCTTCACGTTTGGATGTCCTCAGTTTCATGCTTGGCAAAAGAGTCATCGGCCACTGAAAACGAACCTGATATGAAGCTACCTGATGAGCTTGAGGGGAAGTTACCAAAGAAGTTGCCGCCAGTCTTCTTAGTTTGTACACATGCTGACGAACCCTATGTCTCCAAAGATCAAGCCCGCGAACGATCACACGCTGAACTACCTTATGATCAGCTCAGGGCTGTCTCTTGGAATAGTGCACTTGCAATATATGGTTCTCTAAAGATCCACTCTTTATATGGTAAACATTTGTTTAAAAGAGTTTTTGCTGTGGACAACTCCGCAAAGTCAACTCGTGGAGAGGAATGTTCAGAGGTCGATCTCCTGAGAAAAGCCATACTTGCCGTTGCTCAGCAGCTCCCACATGTAAAACAGGACATTCCAATCAAGTGGTTAACCTTCGAGACAGCTCTACAATCCAGGAAAAAGGAAGGAAATCACTGTATTTCTCTTGATGAAGCAAAGCAGATTGCACGTGTATGCAAAATTGGCGAAGACAAACACAACCATGTACTGAACTTTCTCCATGACCAGAGAGCTGTGATCCATTTTGATGACTCTGAAGAATTGAAGAAGTTGGTCATTCTAGACGTCGACTGGTTGATTGATATGTTCAAGAGGGTGATAACTGTGAAACGCTATGAGCCTGAATTTGAGAATCAGCTGTCGCTGTGGATGAAACTTCAGACGAAAGGGATCCTAGAAGAAGAACTTTTGCATAGCGTTTGGGACGACTTGCGAGAAGACGAATCCTTGGAAAGCCTCATCGCAATTATGGAGAAATTTGGCTTATTGCTTCGCTGTCCTTTATCTGGATCTGGTGAGGAGTATCTTGTACCTTCCATGTTGATGTCACATCCAGAAGAAGAGGTTACCAAGCTTCTTAAAGCCGCTCACATTCCTTCTCTTTTTCTTCGATTCAAACAACTCTCCAGTGAAGTATATGTTCCAGTTCCTCTGGGGCTCTTTTCTCGACTAGTATTGAAGTTCCTACAGTGGTGTACTCGTGAGAAGCAATCCAAGCCATTGGAGCGAACATTTCATAAAGACTTTGCCAGATTTCATGTTCGCCCTGAAGAAGGTTACTCTGTTATTCTTCTTCAGCGTTTCTTTGTCATCGAGGTAGTTGTTCTAAAGCAAGTCAAAGAGCAAACTCCACAGGAAAGATCACAGATTAGGTTCACTCCCTCTGATCTGCAGTTTTGCGATTCTGTGCAAAGGATAGTGAAAGACATGCTCACCAGTATGCAAAAAGATTTCTGTTGGATGAGGAATGTGGATTGTAAGCTGGCTATTCTTTGTCCTGTCTGCTGTGAAGGAGGCTCTTTTAAAGGCTGTGCTTACCATCGTAATTGCAACAAAGAGGAGTGTCTGCACTTCTGGTCAGAGAAGGAGTTTCGTGAGTGTAACCAGCCCATCTGCGAGAAGAACGATTTCGCAGGTGCAATAGTTCCGGTGGAGATTTTCAAACCTTGGTTTGGAGTCTCAGACAAGCAGGTAAGACCTTACAGTAACGACATAACTTTGATCGTGAGTTATATGCACTAATGTTGTAACTATCTTTTATCTTTTTCATATTTGAGAAAACGTGTATTCTCTATTTTCGAATTTCCCATAATACACTTTGTTTGCCCCCCAAATTTTGCATAAACTATTGTTTTTACAGTCTGTAAATGCTCTTGGGAGGATTGCATATTCCCAAGAGCATTTCAAAACAATAGTTTATGCCAAATTTGGGGGGAAACAAAGTGTATTATGGGCAATTCGAAAATAGAGAATAGCTTTGAAATGGCACAAGAAGTGGTAATTGCATAATTTCCAAAGACCCGAAATTTTGTTCCTGTGTTAACTTAAACTGACACCTCTATTACAGGCTTACTACAGTTTTGAGAGACAATAAATTTCCTTACGCGTACGTGTCACGCAAGCGATACTGCGGGAGCAAAAATCACGCGAGCGATGAATGTTACTAATATTCTCTCTGGGGAACTCGCACACATTGCCCCTCTATTCCTAATTAGATATATGCGCCGTGCAGTATGTGGCCCAGGGGGGACGTATTACGTAACCATATACTTTGTGTTCAGTATAAAAGTGCTCGTCTTACGCCAAAACCTCACTCAGTCTTTTCGAAAGGGACGACCGTCACATAGTTTCGCCCACTCTCCTTCCGGCAACGATGAACCACTCTTCTCCCCTGGGAGCTACCCGCTCCCAATCACCTCGGGCTGATTCTCCCCATACCTTATCACAGCCCGGGCATTGTTTGCCGGGGATCCCAGTGAGAATATATTACTGTTGGTGATGTAATTTTTGTAATGCGCGCGCAGATAAGTGAATGGCCGTGGTGTATGCAGTAGTGTGCATGCTCAAAATGGAGATCGTACGAATCGTTTTTTCGTCGTAAATTTCTTGAAATCTAGCCGTACGACCAATGCTCAATTTTTGATATTTTTAAATAAATATCAACATCGATCTGCAGACAATTTTTTTTTCAAAATCTGTAAGACAGTTTTCAAAATATTTTTCGAAATTTCTATTTTTGATATTTTCGTTGATATGCGAAAAACTCTCTTACAGATTTTTGTTTTGACTTGTAAGAACGTTTATTTTCATCCAAAGTTTAAATGGTAAGATTTTGAGGTAGGGTCGTACGGGTGGTTTTTGAGTAAAATGTCCTCATAGAATTAGAAGCCAGTCTTCTGACAACCACTCAGTCGCTTGTTTTAAGCCACTTCTAACCAGAGGATGGTGAAATAACAAACACCCACTGTCTTGTACGATGGTTTTGACTTTGTAATTGTTGCTTGTTCCCACAAATGGTCACCTGTGATCGATATTATCGAAAGCATCTGGGCTCCCTCATAAACTGTAGTAAGCCACCATAAGCAAATGCGGACACCTAAAAGGTGACTATAAGTAAATAACTTGCTCCAAACAATGAAGGTTTAAAAACATAAGTAATTACGAAGTAAAATTTTGAAATCGGTAGTATCCGCTCCTCCAGTTGCTGGTAAAGTGAAGTGAAATACTTAACACGATTCTCTCTCTTCGATTCTTCTTAACAGGAGCAACAGGGTGTTGGTGAATCTGTGCTTTCCTTTAAAGGTGACTTTTTTACCTGTTGATTTTAGAGATAAAAATTTGGTTTTACCTATTGAGTTGATAAGATATATTGACTACCGTAAAGAGGTTCAAAAAAAGCTGATGTTTCGAGCGCTAGCCCTTTGTCTGTGCGAATCCTAGCAAGGGTATGATTTTGAATCTCCTTACGGTGGCCAATTTACCTTACCATCAGCTCAGATGATAAAACCAGATTTTCGTGTTTCACTCCTCCGCCGACGCAGCACCCCACATATACAGTTTTTTATAATCCCTTTATTGTTTTAAAGATGAATTACGGTCTGCGCAAACGCGATGAATTGCAGTCTGCGCAATCTCAGCTCAGCAATGTTTGTGAGACTAGCGAAAATGAGAATCACGGGACAAACTTACCTTTTCCTTCATTATTAACGTCAGATATCCTTGCCAAACAATAATAACAAGTAAAAGAACCCCAAAGTTTCCCAAACCGACGTTTCAGCTCATCGAGCATTCGTAAACACAACGGCCGTAATGGCGGACTCGGTTTACTCAGTGGTTTCTACCATTCACTCGATGTATGCTATTACCAAAGTGTAACATATCAACAAATTCAAAACAAAAAATTAAAACAAACCCCGAGATTGCGCAGTACGGACTGTAATTCAGCTTTAAAACATAGTTTAACATATCAGTGGTATTACATGTAAGTGCCTTAAATAAACCTAAGTGCACCTGGACATTTTCTTGTAAAATGTGTTCTCTAAACTGAAATGTGTAGTCATGTAAGATTATGGCTATAATTCAGTGTGCGTTCCAGCCTGCCCAATGTTGGAAGATTGTAGTGAGCTCTATGCATAAAACCGTACCACTAATTTTTCACATAGATTCCTTGTTAGCAGACATTGTAAGAAATGTCCATGTTATGGATGAGCTTGCACGTCGACTGGATCAACCACTCTGCCATGGTGGGCGACAGGTACCTATTATCCAGTATTGGTTGCATCTCGCCGAGTATGAGGAATTCAAAGTGTCTGAAGACGTTAGGATAAAGTGCCAACACAATATCGAGAGCAGTCCCACCAAATACATGTTCGAATTCCAAGCAGCACGTGACCCTAACTTCTCAGTCAGTGACCTCAAAGATGGACTGAGGGGCATCTCAAGGATGGATCTTGTGAAGAGGCTAGAACATTGTAATCTTCCTGGTGAGTTCCATTTCCGTGAACTGTAAATTCAAGATAAATTCTGCCAGAACTGGAGGTAATTAAACCATGCAAAATAGAATATTTGCAATCAAGTTGTAGCAAAGTAAGTAAAGTGTATTCAACATGTCATGTGTCATAGAAAAATACAGCAGCCAAATTCACGACTTTCTTTAAACCGACCGAATGCTCAAACCAAATGTACTCAAGAAGAGACTGGTGGCAAGCTCGTTCATTTGTTATATTCATACATGGAATGTGCCTTGCATGCTGCTAGGATCAGTAACAAATTTTTTATGAACGAGCTTCACATAAACCATCATTCTCATCATCATGCACTAGCACTTTTACAAAATGACAATGTTGAAATGACAATGTTGAAATGACAATGTTGAAATGACAATGTTGGGAAACAAAGCAGTAAAACGCTTCGAAGCATTTGACATTGTTGGGAAATATATTTGCGATTCAAGATGTGCCTTATCTAGTTGCCCCATCGTTGCTTCGAATTCTTTTGGTTACTCAATATTGTGGAAATAATCATTGACTGAGCCTGTGCTAGGAAATGGTAATTTTTATTTCAGATTCGGAACCATGAATTTAGGGTCTGTTGTGTTCTTTTTTGACCCATGATTTCTAATTGTAAACTGATTTAAAAAAGATGCTTATTAAAAACAATTTCGAGTGACGCTTCCACAATAAATTTGTCACTCGTAAGTACTTTTATCATTTAGGTTATACAGTTTGTCCCTGTGCTTGATTTCAACAATTCTATCCCTAAATTTGCAAGTTTAACTCACGATCAAGTTTAAAACGAGATTTTTTAAATAATATTAGCAATTCCAGACTTCTGTCCAAACAATGCCAAAAGTAAGTGTTCAACTTAAAGGGAACCTCCATTGTTATAACAAATTGACGTTAAATTGTTGGAAATAAAGTCTAAATTAAAAATTTTTAAAAAACAGGGGCAAATATGATTTTAGTGTGCAAAAAAATGGATATAAATACCGCCTATTTTCGCTTTTAAATTTCCCGCGCGCCGCCATTTTGAATATTTATGACGTGTTACGGTTGTCTTATTGTTGTATACAAAAGAACTTCGATTCTTAACAATGGCGGCAACCGTAACATGTCATAAATATTCAAAATGGCGGCGCGCGGGAAATTTAAAAGCGAAAATAGGCGATATTTATATCCATTTTATTTGACATTAAAATTAAATTTGCACCTATTTTTTTAAAAAATTTAAATTTCGACTTATTTCCAACAATTTAACGTCAATTTGTTCGGGCAATGGAGGTTCCCTTTAAGTACTCAACCTCGTTCCCAGGGTTTCTCTTCTTCTTGCCCCCTGGACCCTGGGAACAAGGTTGCTTAAGTACTTTCTTTTTAGACGCTGCAACATTACGAGATCTACGTCGAGAACATCATGAAACCTTTGAGAGCATTTGTCTACAGTTGGACCACTACAAGAATTGGAAACCTCTGGGGCTAAACTTCAGCATTACAGAGGAAATGTTACAGCAAATCGGAACGTCTTCCAGCTGTACAGAAACAGTCCTGGAGTCTATCGAAAAGATAAAACCTAACCTGACGGTAAAGGAGATGCGAGATGTCTTGTCGGCGGAAATGCTAAGGAAAGATGTGTGCGAAGTACTGGATAGATATCCCGAGGTCAAAGGTATCATCTAATCGCGTTCGAAGAACGCAATCCTAATTTCGTGTTGGTTGTCTTGTGGTTTATGTGCAGTAATAGTTGAGATTTTTTGGTAGACGGTCTTCCAAATGGCCGCCCCTGTTGGTTTTTTTCAGGGGCTCATTTCCGCCGGAAATTCCTTCGAACGCGTCTCCATAATCTGTGATTACTGCTAGTTTCTATTTTTAGAGAAAACAAATGCTTCTAGAAACTGGCGGCGTGATAGATTGCCAGCACTCTCCAATCCCTTCTCGTTTTTAATGTTAATGTGCTTAATTATAAATGAGGTGGCGCGTTCTCGGATCTGAGGAGAAAACAGCGATTCTCGCAATCTTGCGCCTTGATTGTTCGCAAGGCCCTACGATTTGGAATTCTCTCCCACGTGACTCGACTCGGTCTACTTCAATATCTATTTTCAAGTCTTCACCAAAAACGTATCTTTTGTCAAGGTAGTTAATTAAACTCTCCCAGTGATCGATTAAATAATATCATAAATAATATCATAAATGGTACTGAAGTGGAAGCCTAAAGTTCATAAGCTTTGTACTTTCTTTTAGGCTTCCTCGCCACTTTGAATTGTTTTCAAAATACTTTCTATCGCTCTCCTTTTTTCCTGTTTAAATTTGTATTTGTGTGGCAAACGACAAATAATAAATAAATAAATAGATTGGCTGAGCCTGTTCTGGAGACTTTCAAGAAAGGAGCGAGAGGAGATTCGAACCCTATGATACCGAAATAGAAACTAAGCTAGTTACGGACGCTTTTAGGCTTTTCGGCTACTTTGGGTATTTTTTTTTTTGAGGGGGGGGGGGGGGGGGGCTCTTTAAAAGTTGAGAGTGAGTCAGAAGTATGATTTCACATAACGAAAACTAAATATAATATGAACGAGAATAGGCAAATTGCCGAAATTTACATATTCTTGGTTTTCACACGACGTCATAAAAATTAAAAAATCTAAAGTATACGTCCTGCAAAGGTGTTTCTACCATGGTATGGTGATACAAGTGTTATAATCTTTCAGAAAAAGTTTCAGGTTTTGACGATGTTTTGCTTCCGATTTACAATGGTTTTAAATGTGTCACGCAATTCGTCACGCTATTTGAGATAAGCCACGAAAATAAACAAAATTGAATCAGCTGGAAGTTATTGTTTGCATTATAAGTGCTTATAAGCCGAGTTAATGGAGCTTATAGCAAATACAATAATTTTTGATGTGATTTGTTTTGTAATTAAGACTGAATTTTTGGCCGCCATCTTTGTGCCCCTGATTGGGGCACAAAGATGGCCGCTCCATACATTTCTTACTAAAAATGTCCAGTACTCGTTCGCCTATAACTCTTGAACGAAATGCTTTTGCGCTTCAAAATTTGGCCAAGATGTGTAGTTTTAAACTCTCTACAATTCCATAAACATTTTTGATTCGAAATCTATTTTTTAATGCTTCTGAATTTTGATATGACGTAAGTGAAAACCAAGAATACCACTAATCTGTGCAATCGTGGACTTTATCCTCAAACCAACCAACATTAAATTTCGTTGTTTTTGTGCCTAAAAATGCGCCTTCCACAGTACGTTTTCTATGTGGCACAAAGTAATGGCTGATATCACAGATTCACAAGATGTTGACGTGTTACAAATTCTCGAACTGAAGAGAGAGTTTTAGAAGTTTGCACTTCACTCTTCTACAAAGCCATATGTATACGGAGCACGCTAACAAGACCGGGCATTTTCCTATTTGGGACGAGGTTAAGTTTATTGACCGTGACCCACACTGGTACACCCGTAGAGTTAAAGAGGCCATCCACATAAGACTTCATCCTAATAACATCAACAGAGATAGTGGAATTGAAATTCCCGAAGCGTGGATGCCTACAATCAAGAAGCATAACAGCCGACCGATATCAAATCGGACCGGAGAGGGAACAACATCTTTTCGGAATAATAATCAGGATCGAAATGCACCAATAGCAACAAGCTAACGTGCTACATAAGCGACACGTAACCAATCGACCTCATCGCCTGATGAAGACTAGCAGTAATAGCAGTCGAAACGTCGCGATCAACATCTTAAAGTGACTCCATCGTGAGACAAACGAAAAAAGCGTTTACCTAAAGCCATACTGTTTTTAAAGGAATGCTGCTGCAGTAGTGTCCTACTTTCAGTTCCCCATACAATATTATATTTTGTCACTTGTTGGGAAGAGAAATTCACAACACGGTGAACAAATAAATAAATAAATAAATTAATAAACTAGTAGTTCCATATTGGAAGTGAAGTGCTGCCTCATTGCGAGATGCTGGTTAAGCTGGATTTACGCCATCGCCGTGGAATTTGGCAAAAATCCTTTAGTTCTGTGCATTCCGGAAGGTCTCAGATTTTTCCCACATGTAAATAGTCTGTTTGTCTTGATTTCGTGCTGGTTATTTTCCCGATTCTCGAATCATCCGCGTCAGATTTTATAGACGAAAACATAGCGTTTGTTTAATAACAAGACGCTGTGGGAGCGTATACTTGGGCGTCGATGTATTAGGCATATTGGAGAATAATTGTCTTGGGAATCTGCATGCACGTTATTTCACGGTTTGATGATAGGGAGTATTCGGATAGTGTGAGCAGTCTAACAAAGAAGCGCGTTAACCGTCTAAAACAAGAAGACACAGTACACTTAGCGTGCGAGATCGCACGCAAATTATTAAAGTAGCGTGTCCACTGTGTCAAAAGACGAGTACATACTGAAAAATACAAATCGATGCCTACTTTGTACTTACCGTTAAAAAAAAAAAGGCCGTATGTCAGAGTTTCCCGATGGTTGTTATTGGTTTTAGCTAAATCTTGTAACTAGCTGGTCTGTGTTTCCGACACTTTTGAAGTGAATGCAAATGTAGCCGCAAAGTGGCTTTTCGAAGCCATGATGTAATTGCCTGGTCCGGCCCGAGGTCAAAACAACTTTTCCAATTGAAAGTTTTGCTGGAAGTATTCCCGCCGTTATTGTAATAAAGTTTGAATGAAACATAAATTTAATCAAAGTTAACGACAGAAGTGATAATTTAGGAGGAGAGAAACAAATTTAGCCCTTTGAAATATATTTTTTCAGTTGAGGTAAAAATGTTGCAATTTGCATAATGTGAAAGTAATTTGAAACCTTTCCAGTAACGCATAACGCAGCTGTTTCATAAAACATCTCGCAATCAGACACACGAAAATATATCCAGTTTTTATTCCTCTGTATCCGAAACACAGAAAAGAAAATTAAATGAAAAAGTGATCGCTTTAAGGTTATTTTCGCCCGAGAAACTAACTAGCTAGCGGAAGCAAAACTCGTCTCGCAAGAAACGTCTCGCAAGACACCGCGTGCATTGTTTACATCTTCTCTCGGCGGTGAATTTTTGCACCCAAAGTTTCAGTTGGCTGTTCTGTTCCTTCAACTTCACGAAATCAAAATTAATGAAAAGCAAACAACCGAAAGAAGTGAAATTAATTGGGATTCCTACCACGCTTATATTTCTTCCTTCGCTGTCCACTGTTCACTTCTTATTAAATAAGCGCTATGTATGTATTCGTCTAAATTATCTTGTTCATGTTCGTTTAAACATGTTTTAGCGGGTTTCCGTCATGAAGGTATCGTAGAATTAAATCGCGAGTGCCAAATACTTTCGCAGTGTCTTCTTGAGTAATTTACTTACGCATATTGAATATGAAACTGTTATATGCAACAGAGAAAACACAACTCGCACTTTGTGACGTTCGCCTCGCATCAACAAACAGGTGTACTCCACTGCGGTCAAACGAGAGAAATTTGCAAACGTTAATCAAAGTACTTCAAAGTTAAGGTTGTCATTTTTACTGTTTATTAAAAGTTTCATATATTAACAATACACTGTCAACTCACTAAACGTTTTGAAAGTTTACTAAAAAAGTTCTAAGCGTTTGAAAACTATGAACCGCAGAACTGTCGGCGCCATTTGCCAACACAATTTTGCTCAGGCACGAAGCGTTTTGATCAGTTTTCAACGATCGAAAAAAGCTCGTTATTTTGAGCCGGAAAGATGAAAAGATAGTTACATAAACTAATTATTTTATACATCCTTGCCCACGTTTCCACTTAATACTAAATGAATCCCACCAAATAAAACGAAAAACGCCTCGGACGTGTGATCGCGGTGAAGGTTTGAACAATCCCGCCATCCCCAGAGTTGCGCAATACTGCACATTTGTGGACGACCAAACTGCATTTTAATACTTGGTCGCTACGCCCAAGTAAAAAGTGAACACTGGACAGCGAAGGAAGAAATATAAGCGTGGTAGGAATCCCAATTTATTTCACTTCTTTCGGTTGTTTGCCTTCCATGAATTTTTATAGTCGTGAAGTTGGAGGAACAAAACAGCCTCCGGTGCAAAAATTCCCCCGCCGATGAAGATGTAAACAATGATCGTTTCTTGCGAGTTTCGCTTGCGCTAGTGAATGTTTCTCGAGCGAAAATAACCTCAAAGTGATCACTTTTTTCATTTAATTTTCTTTTCTTTGTTTCGGATACGGAGGAATATTAAAAATTGGATATATTTTGCAAGATGCGTTGCGTTACTGGGAAGGGTTCAAATTACTTTTCACATTATGCAAATTGCAGCATTTTTACCTCAACTGAAAAAATATAGAAAGGGCTAAATTTGTTTCTCTCGCCCTAAATTATAACTTCTGTCGTTAACTTTGATTAAATTTATAAGTTTCATTCAAAATTTATTATAAGGATGGCTGGAATACTTCCAGGAAAACTCTCAATTTGAAAAGTTGTTTTGACCCCGGTTCCGGACCAGACAAAATAAACTGAAAGATTCTGACACAGTGGACACGCTATTTTAATAATTTGCGTGCGATCTCGCATGCTTCCGTCTTCTTGTTTTTGAAGGTTAACGCACTTCTTTGTTAGCGTGCTCACACTATCCCAATACTACCTATTATCAAATCGTGAACTAACGTGCATGCAGATTCCTTAGCAGATTCCCAAGACATGTAGGCTTATTTTCCATTATGCCTAACAGTAATACAACGACGCCCAAGCTAAGTACATGTATACGCTCCCACAGCGTCTTGTTCAACAGAGATCCAGCAAATATGTTGGCCCTGAGAATAAGCTTTGTCCATGTTTAACTGATTTCCAGCGTACTTTTAGACATTACCAAGTCGAATGGACAGCAAAACAGCTTGAAAACCAGTCCAATATGGCGTCGAAGCAGAAACAGCTTAGTCGTGCATCGCCTATGCATGCTCGAGTCGGCTCGTCATTACTTTGTTTTGATTGGATGCCGAGGCTCTCCCGAGACTGCCGACGGTTTCGTAGATCTTCTACCGCTCTTGATTGGTTGTCAAACAATATTTCATTGTTACTATCGGAAAACCGAGACAGACAGAAGGACAGAAGGACAGAAGGACAGAATTCTAGATTCTCGATTCTACACGATTAGTAGACCTCCTGCCGGCAGCAACAATGGCAATCGACTTTTGAACCGCGTATTTGACAGCTGGATCATTATCATATTTTTTATTCATTTATAGAATAAAATTTTACGTTATGTGAAATCATACTAGTATCTTATCTCTATATCAGGGTACTTCAAAGTAAATACCCATGGAGTTTAGTAGAACTTTCAATACCTAACATTAACTCAATACCCAACATTAACAGTGGCTGAACTAGGGGAGGAGCCCTGTTTGGGGGGGGGGGGGGAGGGGGGGAGGGGAGGGGCCCCTATTTATTTTGCAAATACAATAAGGGGTTGGAAAGGGGACGTGAAAGGGCTATTTCTTTTCCTTGTGAAACATGATCTAAAACACCACATCCCTCCGCGATCCTTTATCCCTTAACCCTTACACAGAAAAAGGTGTCCAGATGTCCGCATTAAATTGGGTAATTTTTGAGAAATGCATTGCCTTCAATCCCGCCTGGGCCGAAAAAATTGTCTGTAATAATGGGGTCTCCGTATTAAGCGTGAGTCCGGGTTATACTGTCAGTTGTTTATTCACGTGATGTTATATTTATTAATCTCAAAGCAAAAGCCTGATGTACGATAGTTGCACATGAAAGTAATTGTGAAGCTAGTATTTTTCATGCTCTACATTTAAGAGCATTAAAAATACGTTATAAAATGTTCAAACATTGAATAGAGTACATTAACGAATCCTCCGCGTATTTTTAAGATTGCCTTAGTTGTCTTTTTTCTCTTCTCGCAGATGAAAATAGCACAATCGCAACTCTTCGTGGCAACCTGAACTGTTTGGAAGAGGTAGCAACCTTGTTAGATAAAGAAACACCAGGAATGAAAAACTGGCTGCATTTGGGGTGGAAGTTTGGTATCTCCAGAAATGTGCTTGACAATTTGAAGCCTCGAGGAAACCCAAGCCCAACCAAAGCGTTGTTAGAACACATCACTCAAAAAGATCCAGACCTGACAGTGATGTCCTTTATCCAAACGCTGATAAAGATGAAACGCCTGGATGTTGTGAAAGCCTTGAAGGAATTTTTTTGTGGTAATATATCTTTCAATAACTGAGCCTTCAGTTATTTGTTTCTTCTGTTATTTCTTTCTTCTGTTATTTCTCGCCGGGTCTACTAACGCGTTACGTTGTTTACTTCATCCTCATCTTACACTACTGATTCAGTTAGTAACACATTGAATTCTGGATTTTCAGCCAAAAACTGCAGTGTAAAGCTAGTTATGCATTTTTATGACTACATTTTACAACCAAACTGTCCAGGGGCGAGTCATTCTCGTCCCCAGAGCCCACGTTTCGTTGGGTCAACAGCTGACACGTGACACAATTAATTAAATGTAGAGCTCTGGGAGCGAGAATAGGCCATTTGCACGATGACGTCATTTGACTACTACTACCAGAATCCTTCAGTTTTTTGTTTTGTAGTGCAAATTAGGGCTATTGTTATTTAAACCGCACTGGGATTACAAAATTTAAATAAGAAAGGAAAAACGAAATGAATTCTGGTAGTAGTAGTAGTCAAATGACGTCATCGTGCAAATGGCCTATTGGGTAGAGTATTACGATTTTTCATGTCGGGCATGCACACAAAGCAAAATTTTGTTGAAAGGCTAAACCAACTTGACTTTTTCCCCTGATTTCTCCGCGTTGTGTTTTTTCGTCGTTGTTGGCCTTTCACCAGACCATTTTTGTAGGAAAAGGTTCCACACGAACCCTAAACAAGGTAAAATATTTGTTTGTAATTGGTAGAAGACCGTATTTTCCTTCGATTTTGTCAGTCAAATTTACTGGGTTTCAGATTCTATCTCAGACCCATTTCATGAGATCCGGCGCTCTCTATTGTGCACGCCTTGGACGATTTCTTCCTTCTGCATGATTTGGTTATCAAATACATCTTTTGTCGTAAAAGTGATGACGTTACAAATGGTAGAAGGAACGTGCCCCCTCATGGGCGGTTTTGGGCAGTATAGGAGTCAATGGGTTGATCAACAAGTGTATATTTAGCTGCTTTTGTCGCTATGGTATACCAATTCAATTTGCCTACTGTATCCCGCTGTCTAATTATAAGTAACACAAATTCGTCACAAGACAGCCGTACTTTCCTCTCAGCTACACTCTACTGAGATGGGCCACATTAACAACAAACAACAACAACAAGTCTTTATTTTCAAAAAACAGTTACAATTTTGCTGCCCGCGTTTAGCAAAGGCTATTCTAGGCGGGCAGATTAAAGAAAAAGTACAAGGAGAAAGTTATAATTTTTTACAAATGAGAGAAAATAAATGAATAGTTGAATAAATAAAATAATTGTTGTTGAATTTAACTAGCAACCGATTTTTTTATTATCAAAGGCGTTTCAATATAGTCATTTTCGTTTTGTAAAATATCAAGTAGCGAATTATGTAGTGTTTTTAAATTTTTTTTCCTAGGGAGATCTCTTATATAGTGAGGTATCTCACTATAAGCATATTTAGTGAGTGAACAGGGTTTCGGCGTGAAACAACAGCGAGCGGATCATGTTGTTGTAACTGAATTTTCCACACTGGCAGCGTGGTTGATTTCCCTTTCGAAAACGGTCGATGCCTTCATTAACATTTATAACTAACCAAGCCTTTTGTAATGGTCCATGCCATTTCGCACTAGTTTATGCCTGGATAAGGTTAAAAGTAGGCAATATCATTACTAGATTAAATTGGACCTTGGTAAAGCGATTATTAGACCTAAGCTAGATTCATGATTAGGTTATAGGGTCACCCGTTATAGATGTATCATTAAGAAAGGCACTTTTTACCCGGGTTTTTAGCGGAGCACTCGCCAGGCCGAAGGCCTGGCTTCGCAGCCCCATACTCATAGAACCTGTGCCGTCATTTTTCATGGTCATGGATAGCGGAATGTTTCGCGGGCGCTCGTGTGCCCGGCCTCCGCCGTCACACGACGTCACACCAACGTTGGTCACACAGGACCGGGCTCCGTCGCGCAGGGTAGCTCGCGGGCGCGTATGACGTCGCAAAACATGCGCGTATGACGTCATGTTGAAACCAAAGCGAGGCTTTTTTTCGCGCGGTTACACGGCCGAATGTCACGTCAGCTGGGAAAACACTTTGATTGTTTGCTGTGTTTACTCACCGGAGAAAACGGTTGAAATTAAAGTCGTTAGGGATGGACCATTAGAAAAGTGATGGGGGGGGGGGGGTGGGAACTTTGGGAGAGGCAAGAAATTTTTTTTTTGTCCACCTAAGGTGGAAATCTTTTTTTTTTTTTTCACTCCTTGGGCAGATTTTTTTTTTTTGCGATAATGCGTGGGAATATATTTTTTTTCTTAATAATTTACTGGGGAAATTTTTTTTTTTTTGCTTTTGCCCCACCCCCCCCCCCCCCCCCCCCCCCATCACTTTTCTAATGGTCCATCCCTTATTTTCCTGCATTTTTTCGCGGTTTGCTACTCAAGACAGGGATACTCAGAAGCCGCTTTAGTGGAAAAAAAAGAGCTTCCTGGGATAAAATCTTGCTTCGGGGAACGTCATACATTTTTCAATGCGGGGAGATGTTTGATTTTATTACGGAATCCAGTACCACAGGAGCGGAGAAAACGGACACTAAAACTCTCGAACGTTATGAATATGACCGACGGCGAACAACCTTTGCTGAAGAGGAGAAACACTGGACATCGGACAAACAAACATAAGCAGAAAAGCAAGTAACGTCTAAATGTGATTTGCAAAAATTGTTTAGTTTAATAATAAGACTTAAGCTTAAGTTAAATGTGTTAATTTTACCAGAAGAATTTTCTCCAAGTTTTTGCATTCAGAGCTAAATTTACAACTTTGAATATCCGTGGTTTTGGCAATGAAGCGAAACAACGCTCTGTTTTTGATTTTGCGAAAAATTCCCGTTCTGATTTTATTTGTTTACAAGAACCTTTAGCGACAAGACAAAATGCGATAAATTCTCTGACAGCTAAATGAAATGGCGCGGTAAAAGTTTCTGGTCGCCCGCTCTTGGTAAACAAGGCGGCGTTGCCATTCTTGTCGCTGAAAATACTGATTTCAAATGTTTACAATGGAAAAAAGATTCTTCTGGTAGAATTGTTAGTGTTTTAACTGAACTCGACGACACGAAAATTAATTTGGTTTTATACTTATGCTCCCACGAATCCAAGTGAACGTACTTTTATGACACAATTCATGAATATTTTTTCCGAACTCTTTTAAAATTATTGCTGGCGATTTTAACTGCATTGAAAACGTTTCTGATAAGCTTGGAGGAAATCTTACAATTTCCATGGATTTGAAAGATCTGCACAGTGTTCTCTGGCGCAAGAAAACACGGCCGACTGAAAAATACAATGCACATGGTAATAATGCGGATAAAACTATCGGTAAACGTTTGGATAATTTTTTTATTGCTCAGGACTTGTATGATTCCTTTTTAAAATGTGAAATTTTGCCTTGTGTTTTTTCCGATCATGATTCTGTTGATTTAAGCCGCAATTTGCATAATGCATTTTCCCGTGGACCAGGACTTTGGAGGCTAAATTTAGAATTTGATATTTGCGATATGATCTCAGAAATTATTAAGAAACATGCATTGTACTGGAAAGCATTTACTTCCATTCAAGCTTTGTAGGATTTTCTTAAAGAATCTATAAAATTAGTTGCTATAGATTTTGGTCGAAGTAAACAACGCATATTAAGTTGAATCGCGATATTAAAAGGCCACGCAACTATAAATTCTTTGATCGAAGCTAAACGGGCTCTTATTGAAGGAGATAGCTCAGCGAAAACCACCATAGAAACGCTTGAAAGAGAAATTCGGGCCATTAATTTATCCCAAATGAGAGGAAGCCAAATTCGTAGCAGAGTCAAATGGCTTGAAGAAGGTGAAAAGCCTACCAAATTCACGTGCTCAGAAAAATACTGTTCAATCTATTTATAACTGATAACTCCGCCGGTGTTGAAGTCTTTTCACAAGATTCCGGCCCATTTCGATTTTTACCGTAATTTGTACTTGCAAGAACCTGTTAATTTAACAGTCCAAACCGAATTTTTGAACAAACTTGTAAACAGATTAAGTGAGAGTGAAATTTTATCCTGCGAAGGATTTTTATCTTTGGCTGAAATTACCCACGCAATGCGTGGACTTTCTTCAGGGAAAACCCCCGGTTCAGACGGATTACCTCAACAATTTTTCGCTAAATTCTGGGATCTTTTAGGCCCTATTCTGTTCGAAATTATAAATTTAGTTTGGAAAATAATTCTCTCAGTGATTCAATGCAAGGAAGCGTGACTAGATTACTTTACAAGAAAGATGATAAGAAAAACCTCAAACAATGGTGACCCCGCCATTTCGCTACTCAATGTTGATTACAAAATTTGTTCAAAAGCTCTTACAAACAGACTTTCAAAATTGTTACCCTCGATTATTTCAAGAAGATCAAACTTGTTCCGTCCCAGGTAGGACGATTTTTGAGAATTTATTTCTCTTGCGTGACACTCTAAATTATATAAATATTACCAATGAAACTGGTATCTTGCTGAATATTGATCAAGAGAAAGCCTTTGACAATTGACATGGTAGAAAAACATTGGAAAACTTTTTACCAATGTTTTAAGTCGTTTTGGATTTGGCCCTAATTTCCAGCAGTGGATTTCTACATTATACTGTCAAGCAAATATGAAAATTATAGTTAATGTGTTTTTGACCAAAGAAATTCCACTCGAGTGGGGGGTGAGGCAGGGAGATCCCCGGTCTCCACTTTTGTACATTTTATGCGCAAAAGTTTTGGCGACCAGTATAAGAAAGGATGATACTATTGAAGGTTTTCTCATTCCAGAAGCCTGAGGAAAGCGTTTTAAAATTCGCCAATAAGCGGATGACTCCACATGTTTTGTAAAGGACATTTTTTTCTTTAGACAAATTGTTTACCTTTATACTTCACAAATACGAGACAGGTACAGGGACTAAATTAAACGTGGCAAAGAGTACAGAAGCCATGAGGTTAGGAGCTTGGTGCTCACATCCGGACACTCCTTATGGCCTCCTTACCACGCCTTTCCAAGCTAAATTAAAATTTGAACCTGTGAAAGGTTGTGGGGTGTTTTCACTCCCACCCTATCAGCACTACTCATTACTAGGTTTTTAGTTAATGTTAAGACTATTTTCTTTTTCATTAAGACCATACTTTATGGTATATGGGTTTTTCGAAATAAAGCAACTTTTCACAATGGCACCGAGAACTCTTGGGACACTGTAAGGGACATAAGGAATGACATCACAACACAGTTGCAAATTGCCCCGGGGGGGGGGGGGAGGGGGGGAGGGGGGGGCTGGGACTCTGAGACCCTTAACCTATACTAGACCATTTTAGCTGCATTTTGCAACCCTATTCTAGAATAAACACCGAAAAATCCTACCCTATCCTAGACCTTTTCTAGACTCACTATTTTGCAGAAACTTGTTCACTATCACAGTCTAAGATACCAGGGGTCAGTAAAAATGTCGTACAGCACACCTTACCGATTTTTCCATTTGCCAGTAAACCTCGTCTAGACTAAATTCTTCATGCAACTGATCAGTTTTGTGGAAAATGATACCCTATTCTAGACCAAAAATTTCGGATTACTATACCCTATCCCAGACTAAACTGCGTGAAAACCATACCCTTGACAGCGGCACATACCTATATAGCTCATATATGGGAGTACCCCCTCCCCCCGGGCAAATTGATTTCTCCCGAATGACCAAATAGAAATTTTCTGCTTTGTGGTGTCATCCGAATATTTGTGAAATACAACAGTCAAAGCTTGTGACTCTATAAATAATTTAGCTACTGGCAACTCATCATTCAATACCAGAAATGACAAAAGTAATCAAACCAGAAAGGACTTTCAAGTGGACCAAACGACCGGAAATGAACTTTATAAATAATCCCTTATGGACTATAGACTTTCAAGTGACTCATGTAAACCGGAACTGACCTTGTATTATTGTAACCGGAAATGACTAGCTTTATAACGCAGGATTCCTTGTAACCGGAAATGACTAGCCTCTCAGGATAATATTGTAAACTTTAGGGATTTGTTATTGATGAATAAAACATTTTAAAAGGAAAAAAAAACACTTTTGTTGTGTTTAGCGGAGAAAACGG
Source organism: Cladopsammia gracilis (assembly GCA_022457155.1). Taxonomy (NCBI): domain Eukaryota; kingdom Metazoa; phylum Cnidaria; class Anthozoa; order Scleractinia; family Dendrophylliidae; genus Cladopsammia; species Cladopsammia gracilis. The sequence goes on from JAJGOT010000191.1 coordinate 242,723, forward strand.
TTTGCAAAATCGTTTTCCCCTGCTTTTTTTCGCGGTTTGCTACTCGAGAGGTTTCACATTTCAGAAACAGTGAGCTTTTGTGGAATTTGTGCAGTCTAAATGCACTGTGCAGACGGTCGCGTAATAAGCTTACTGTTTTTGAGAATTGCTAAAATTGAAAAATATTAGCCTGGTCGTCAATCTTAATTCTAATTATTCTTGTGCTTCCGACCTTTCACCTAGTTAAGCTTATCATCATCGTTTCTGTTCAGAGAGCTCCGCTGTTAGGCTAAGCCTATCTATATATATTATAGTTAAATGTTTCTTTGGTTTGCCGGATCAAGTCAGTGGTCTAACAGTGAAGGAGGGATGTTAGCACGCAACAGGTTCTGGGTTCGATTCTAGGTTATCAATTGCATTTTTCTTTTTCTGACAGAAAAAAAAATAGATGAAAAGTTTTCTAAGTGTCGCTAAAATGGCAGCGACCGTTTACGAAAAGGAAATTTGCGGCGGCGTGTAATGAACGTCGAAGGTGTGAACGTCTGTTGTAAAATTTGACTTTCTGAATGGGTATCTCCTGCGTTTACCTCACAACCTTCGGTCCTTGAAGATTTTAAGGTATTTTAAGAAGTATCACCATGTTTCACTTTTGGTTTAAAAGCTTCACAGGTTTCTCTCAGGGAGAGAGGGGATTCGTATGTGACCTCAATTGTACATCCATGAACCAGAATTAAAGAACTAGGTCTGCTCTGTTCTTATCATCTAACGGTCTATGTATGTTGTCTGACCGGATGCTTAGTTTGTGGTAAAAATGAAATCACCTTTATTTACTTAAATAGAGTGCTACCCAGTTCTAGATCTTACCCAGTAGACGTCCTAATTGATGTTTCATTATTTCTTTTTTAACTATTTTTTTTTTTTTTTTTATTCAAAAGATGGAAAGGACATTGATTCAATGATTACACCAATGACGGTGTAGGAGCGAGATGAGGAGCACAACAGAAAGTGTACACGAAACTGAGTGGGTGACTGAGGTGGTTATGAAAGGATGAAAATAACTTCACTATACCTTTAAACCGTTACTTAGGTTATTTTACTTTGATATTTCAGTAGCTAAACATAGAAAAAGGTTTATACATGTAGGCCCGTTCAGACTTGTTACAGGAGAAGCGACCCCAGTGTCAGAGCCCAGCCCTGGGATGAGTTCCATGTCTGCTTGGGCAACAGGTAAAAATAATTGTGCAAACATGGGAATCATATTACCCTATGATTTGATGATGCGTGTTTAAAAGTGTATAGAGTGGTTTTCGACTGAGTGTCATCAAACCAACTAAAGCCAATCACAACTGACACAGACAATCCAACGAACCAATCAGAACTCGTAGTAAATACATGTAGTGGGCGCCAAGCGCGGGAAAACACGTGCGAACAAACCTTCTGATTGGCTTTGAAAGTGGCGCGAGATTTTTTATCAATCACACAGCGTAGAAATGCAAAACCAAAGCAATTGGCAAATTACTGTCGATACTCAATTGAAAACCGCTCAATTTGCAGAGAACAAAGGTCCACCAAAGACGTTTTGGACATACAATAGTTAATGTATTTCAACCGATACTAATAGCGGTAAATTACCGCGTTAGCTGTTCCAAATAACCAGGAGACTAGTCATTCAATAGTAGACTGTTACGTTCAATCGACACATTTATTAACTCGTGAATATGCGAAGCGCTGAACGAGTTATAACAATGGGACAAAATTTCACTCGACCGCTCGCTTGTTCGTTCACTCGTTCGAATGGCTGAACACTAGGCCCGCAATGTTATGTTCAGATGCCTTACCCATGGGGAAGCGTTGGAGAGAATCGAGGGTGGGGAGTTAGACTCAAGGGGTGGGGGTCGGTGAAACAAAACGCCTATGAGAGGGAGGGTCGGTAAACATTGCCCGCGATTTGTAATGGTCACCTGCCTTTCCCATGGGGATGGTGTTTGAGGGAGGGGAGGGTGGGGACTGAACGCAGGGGGTGGGGGGTCGGTGAAACAAAACGTCTAGGAGAGGGGAGGTTTCTTACGTTTCTTCTTCACGAGTTGGCAAAGGTATTAACAAACAGTAGTGCTTTAAACAAACGGCTCTAAAGCTATATTTTTGTATTTTTACTTTCAACTGGTTATAGTCTGGGCTACCAAAGCCGGCAAACGAACAAGTTCATAAGTATTGTGTAGTTTTATTAGAGCGGTTTTTTAATTGAGTGTTGGTAGCAATTTCGCATTTTCTTTGATTTTGCATTGCGATTTGATATTGGTTAATGTAGGATGTAGAATATTTTTGTATTTTTACTATCAGCCGGTTATAGCCTGGGCTGCCAAAGCCGGCAAACAAACGTCATAATTATTGTGTAGTTTTATCAGAATGTTGAAAAATATAGATGTAGAATATTTTTACTCATGCGCATAGCGGCATGAGTCAAGGTTTCGGTAAGGTTTCTTTTCGTCCCGCTTTTTGTAGTCACAAATTGCCTTGTTTTTTTAAAGTTTCCCGTATCCCGCGGGAGGACTTTCACTGGTCTGATTGGTTGACATGCGACCTCGTGATTTTCGGCGTGCCCATAATCACGTTCTTGTTTTCAAATAGCCGAGTCAAGTCACTAGCATTTGGACTTCACCGGAAAAGAAATTACATTTTTCGATGAGAATTTATGTTGATATCAATTTGTGATTGAATTTTTGTTTGTGTTGTCGCTAGTTTGGGAGAAATGCTTATAAAACGTGTTTAAATTCAGTTGTAAATTCAGTCGTAATAAATGATATCTGATATTATGTAAACAAAACAAGACTTACATGTCACGCAAAAGGGGTGCGTGACCCAGTTAAAATAAACCATAAAACGTTCTTATGCAAGCGCATGAGTACAGGCTACCAGCTAGCCTCTTGTTGTGTTGTTAGTATTAGCTGGTTACAGCCTGGGCTACCAAAGCCGGCAAACAAACAACTTCATAATTATTGTGTAGTTTTATCAGAGCAGTTTTTCTATTGAGTGTTGAAAAATGTAGATGTAGAATATATTTGTATTTTTTTATCAGCTGGTTATATCCTGGGCCACCAAAGCTGGGAATCAAACAACTTCATAATTATTGTGTAGTTTTATCAGAGCAGTTTTTCTATTGAGTGTTGAAAAATGTAGATGTAGAATATATTTGTATTTTTTTATCAGCTGGTTATATCCTGGGCCACCAAAGCTGGGAATCAAACAACTTCATAATTATTGTGTAGTTTTATCAGAGCAGTTTTTCTATTGAGTGTTGAAAAATGTAGATGTAGAATATATTTGTATTTTTTTATCAGCTGGTTATATCCTGGGCTACCAAAGCCGGGAATCAAACAACTTCATAATTATTGTGTAGTTTTATCAGAGCAGTTTTTCTATTGCGTGTTGAAAAATGTAGGTGTAGAATATATTTGTATTTTTTTATCAGCTGGTTATATCCTGGGCCACCAAAGCTGGGAATCAAACAACTTCATAATTATTGTGTAGTTTTATCAGAGCAGTTTTTCTATTGAGTGTTGAAAAATGTAGATGTAGAATATATTTGTATTTTTTTATCAGCTGGTTATATCCTGGGCTACCAAAGCCGGGAATCAAACAACTTCATAATTATTGTGTAGTTTTATCAGAGCAGTTTTTCTATTGAGTGTTGAAAAATGTAGATGTAGAATATATTTGTATTTTTTTATCAGCTGGTTATATCCTGGGCTACCAAAGCCGGGAATCAAACAACTTCATAATTATTGTGTAGTTTTATCAGAGCAGTTTTTCTATTGAGTGTTGAAAAATGTAGATGTAGAATATATTTGTATTTTTTTATCAGCTGGTTATATCCTGGGCCACCAAAGCTGGGAATCAAACAACTTCATAATTATTGTGTAGTTTTATCAGAGCAGTTTTTCTATTGAGTGTTGAAAAATGTAGATGTAGAATATATTTGTATTTTTTTATCAGCTGGTTATATCCTGGGCTACCAAAGCCGGGAATCAAACAACTTCATAATTATTGTGTAGTTTTATCAGAGCAGTTTTTCTATTGAGTGTTGAAAAATGTAGATGTAGAATATATTTGTATTTTTTTATCAGCTGGTTATATCCTGGGCTACCAAAGCCGGGAATCAAACAACTTCATAATTATTGTGTAGTTTTATCAGAGCAGTTTTTCTATTGCGTGTTGAAAAATGTAGGTGTAGAATATATTTGTATTTTTTTATCAGCTGGTTATATCCTGGGCCACCAAAGCTGGGAATCAAACAACTTCATAATTATTGTGTAGTTTTATCAGAGCAGTTTTTCTATTGAGTGTTGAAAAATGTAGATGTAGAATATATTTGTATTTTTTTATCAGCTGGTTATATCCTGGGCTACCAAAGCCGGGAATCAAACAACTTCATAATTATTGTGTAGTTTTATCAGAGCAGTTTTTCTATTGAGTGTTGAAAAATGTAGATGTAGAATATATTTGTATTTTTTTATCAGCTGGTTATATCCTGGGCTACCAAAGCCGGGAATCAAACAACTTCATAATTATTGTGTAGTTTTATCAGAGCAGTTTTTCTATTGAGTGTTGAAAAATGTAGATGTAGAATATATTTGTATTTTTTTATCAGCTGGTTATATCCTGGGCTACCAAAGCCGGGAATCAAACAACTTCATAATTATTGTGTAGTTTTATCAGAGCAGTTTTTCTATTGAGTGTTAATGTATTTTTTTATCATCTGGTTATATCCTGGGCTACCAAAGCCGGGAATCAAACAACTTCATAATTATTGTGTAGTTTTATCAGAGCAGTTTTTCTATTGAGTGTTGAAAAATGTAGATGTAGAATATATTTGTATTTTTTTATCAGCTGGTTATATCCTGGGCTACCAAAGCCGGGAATCAAACAACTTCATAATTATTGTGTAGTTTTATTAGAGCAGTTTTTCTATTGAGTGTTGAAAAATGTAGATGTAGAATATATTTGTATTTTTTTATCAGCTGGTTATATCCTGGGCTACCAAAGCCGGGAATCAAACAACTTCATAATTATTGTGTAGTTTTATTAGGGTGGTTTTTCAATTGAGTGTTGCAAACAATTTTGCATTTTCTTTGGTTTTGCATTGCTGCGATTTGATATTGGTTAATGTGGATGTAGATGTAAAAAAATCTAGCACGCGTTTTCCCGTGCTTGGCGCCGGCTAATGTAATTGCTTCGAGTTCTGATTGGCTTATTGGATTGTCTTTGGTTTTGGAGTAATTTCACAATTGCTTTGGTTTTGCATTGCTACGCTTTGTGATTGGTTAAAAAATCTCGCGCAACTTTATCAACCAATCAGTAGTAAAGCCAAAACCAATCGTGACTTGCTCGCATGGCGAAGGCTACATGTATTTGCTTCGAGCTCTGATTGGTTCATTGGATTGTTTACGACTGCTGTGATTGGTCAGAGTAATTACTTTGGTTTTGGTTTTACCACACTCAACTGAAAACTGCTCTAACACGTAGTGTTTGGTCATTTGACTCCTTTCTCCCAGCTCGCAGTGACGAGTGGGAAAGGTAGCCAGTTGAAGTGGGACCAAGTCAAAAAAACATAACCATTGTTCAAGGTTCAATATTTTAGCCTTCTTTAGCCATTGTTGAAAACAATTGCTTATATGTTAACCGTACAGCCTACAGCATCAGTGCTGTAGCCACCCATGAACATGCGACGCGACAGCTGAAAAAATCGCAGAGAAAGATCGCAAGATTTGAAGATTTCGTGACAAAATTGGGAAATCTACCGCTGTTGTAACCACCCTGCAACTTTTTTCTTGCACTTGCGACGCGATTAAAGGGTATCTAGCCAATAAGATTTACGAACTAAAACGAAATTACCAGCCTAGTCGCGCGCAGTCGTTGTTGTAACATTTTGTCACCAAACTTTGTCACGCGTGTGGCCACTAATTTTGACACCAAATTTTGTCACGCGCTGGCGTCGCGACAATTTTTTAAAAAATCGCATCACCTGTGCAAGCAAAAAATTGTACGTGTAGCCGTAAAACAGAAGATAATTTGTATTAGTGTATGCCAAAGCGGCGGATGGTGTTTTCGCGTGCTCTGATTGGCTGCTCAAACTCGGAATAGTTTTAGTGCATACCAATCCAGTGGATAGCCAACCCAAATTAGTTACTATATTTCTGACAAATGGGGAAAAAACTTGTGCGTGAAATCCAGAACAAATGCGTGCTTGGAGGTGAATAGCAAATATAATTCACCTCCACTTCGGTGAATAATTGTTAAGTAACGATATATAGAACGTTCTTTGCACATTGTTAATCCTGATGTACAAGTGGCATTCGATCATGTGCGCTAAATTTGTAAAAGTAGTAGGCTAGGTTAAATTAAAATTAGGTATAGGATTTTAGTAAGGATTTTTTTAAATTTAGGTATCCAAAATCAACCTCGTTCCTAGGATATTACATCTCCCCAACCCCCTGTGGGGTGGAAAGATGAAAGATCCTGTGAACGAGATTGGGGACTTTTCCCCTCAGCTACCATTAAGCTACTGTATTTCTGCCACATGAATAAAGTTGTTTTTTAGTATTATAATGTCTTTATTCTTTTTTTACTTGGTGGTAACATACTTGATTATTTTTCAGTTATTCCTCTATCATTTGCTCTTTGGACTACGTCCATCCTTTTGTTTTGATGATGTTGATGTTGTTGTTGTTTTTACTTTTTACTTTCTGAAGCCTCCCAAAGAACAAATATGGAGTTGTTTCGGAACAAATAGTTAGGGCAGAAATGGTCCAAAATGGAAAAAAATAGTTCAAAATCCAGCGAATTGTCTCTTCTGGTGTAATTAATTGAACAACGAATTTTTCAAAATGGCACAATGAAGGTCATTCTCATCCCCAGAGCCGCCTGGCCCAGTCTAACCGTCGCAGCCTAAGTACGAGAACTGGTCCTCAGGCTCCGACAGTTAAGAAGGTCAGTCGGCTCCGAACTGGGGACGAGAATTAGTGAAGGTTCGAATTGGCCTTCGTGGACTTGGGGCTGGCTGCAGCGAACCGAGTAGAGACAGTAGAAAATATCAAAAATGAAGCAAAATTTGGAGGATGACGGGTGAGTCCAGAGGGGAAGGAAAGACATGGAGGTGATTGGGAAGTAACTTAAAGACTGATTTCTTGAACAGTCTTCAAAAATTAGTATCACCTGTGTGAAACCGAAATAAAAATACTCAAACTTCTCGCTCGAGAAGAGTTCGATCCTATACCATGGTACTAATTTATTCGATTGCTA